>JAJJMB010010117.1:1579551-1624538 GCA_023531105.1 Papaver atlanticum | reverse complement strand
AAGTATCTTCTGGTACAGTTGATGTTGAAACTGCTGTAGATTTTGATCTCGTCTTCGGTCCTTGTGATTTTGAAGTATCTTCTTCAACTGTTACTGTTGTATCAGAAGATTTTTCTGTTGATTTTCGCTTTGCTACTGGTTTTTTAGCACTCACCATGATGTTACTGCTACTGTATTCATAAATTCTACGAAAATTTAAGGTTTGATTTTGAATCTTTAGTGTTTCGATTTTCGATTTTGGATTTTAGGTTAAAGTTTTCTCTGAGTTTTTTTATCTTCTCTCTGCTAAATGAAATAATAACATTTCCGCTTTTTTCTTTCATTTTTTTTTTTCGAACCAACATGTCTCTCCCGCATTAACTGTGTCAGTTACAAAACAGTTTTAATTCGCTGCACGTGTGCTTTATGAGACGCGTGCGAAGGATAGCAGCGTCTTTACACATTTTCAAATAAACTTTGGACTAATCTGTTCCTAGTCGGATCGGGATGGACTAATCCGTATCTTTGGGGACGGTTTTGGACTAAACCGTTTTTTTCCCTATCAACTTTTTAGATGCAATCATATAGCCGAAACTAAATGCATTCATCAAGGAGTTTATAATACAAGATAACCCCTATAATATTCCACAGCCGCACTCCCCACAAAGATTTGGCAATTAAGCACAAGTTCAATTAAGAATTCTCCCCCATAAAATGTCATTCCCTAAAGAACAACAAGAGCGACCTTACTTTCACAAGAAAAGAAGGATTTCTTTGGACATTAACAAATCACATAAGAATATGAATTTGTATCCAAAAAACTCAATTAAATTAACCACAAGAAAACCCATGATTAATTTAATCGAAAATGCTCACATAAGAGAACTTACGGAGCCGCATAATATTTACATAAAGATATGGATCAGGGAAGATCAATACTGCGGAATAAACAAAGATTCATTCTATTTTTCATCACTATTTTCACAATGACATATAATAGACTTAATCTTTGTAAACAAAAGTTCATCTTATTTTCCATCAATATTTGCATAATGACATAATAGGCTTAACTTTTGTTTGTCCATAGTTCATTCAATCTTTTATCAATACTTGCATATTGACATATGAAAGACTTAACTTTTGACCTATATGGGACAATCATAGTTCACGGATGCAAACACTCATATCCCATAACAATTTTTGCAATACCAATAAAGGTTAATACTGCAAAAACAATCTTTACCCTTAGAAGGTAGAATCAATATTTTTCGCACGGATTTACACCAAGAATAGCCACCAAAGGCGTATAAAAAGATTTTCTTAACAAAGAAGAACATACAAAGTCATTAACGACCATGCACCATAGTTCACATAAGATGATTGTGAACATTCAAGAATCCCATAGCAATGCGTACTACTACCCATTCTTGAACTTCCTTCTTTGTGATTCACCAACAACATTATTGTAAAAGCTACAAATGAGCTTATATGAGTAGTACTCCAAGAATCCAAGTGCCCAAGTCCAAGAGAAGTGGAACAAGTGCGACGAAACGGAGCAAAACACTCAAAAACAAGAGACAGGACAAAGACCAATCTTAACTCATCCAAATTCAAGAATTATCATCTCCATTTTGAAGGGAATTCAAAAAGGAATAGAATGCAAAAAGAATGAGGTAATTCCGAGTTCGAACGAAGAAGTTATGGCCAAAACAAGTTTACCGAATATCGACATCTACGGTCAAGTATGCATACCGGTTTGCAAACGAACTTTCATGACCTGGAGCAGTATGCAAATGGGTATGCGTACTAAAATCCCTGGATTTTGATTTTAAATGATGGTATGCATACCTGGTATATGTACCATGAAGTCCAAACATCCCAAACTACTATTTTCAAACCTAAACATTTAAGAACCTTAAACACAGATCAAGTTAGGTAGAAATGAACTATAAGCAAGGTACATGGATCATTATAAGAACTCTAAGAAAATAAAAACACAAATCTTGCTCAAGTTTATAGACATACCTTTTTAGAAGAATCCAATCGAATTATACAACCTTACCGAACATAATCTGTGCGCCCCAATTCTCGTGCTTCCCTCACCGTATACATAGCAGGGCATTCCTTGGTGAGGATGCACTAACAACACACTCAAGTTGTGTTGAGGTGAGCAATGTCTTGCTCACCACAAGTGACTTTTGGATTATCATGAAAGAAATCGCTTTTCCAAATCCATCTTTCGAAAGAACTTTTTAAGTTCCAACATCATGGATACTGCCTTCTCCATACACTAGTCCAGAAGGGGCTATAAATGACGCATGAAATCTGTTATAAAACATGATTTATCACGGTTTTGATCTGTTATTCGAACTAACAAACGTCATTAAGTATGACAAATAAAATTTGTGATTTTAAATCACGAATAGAATCTGTTATTTCGAATAAAAATAGGATTTTATTCAAGTAATTCAAGTAAAAATAAATACTAATTCAAGTAAAAATAAAAATAGGATTTTAATAAAAATAGGATGTTATTTCGAATAAAAATAGGATGTTATTTCGAATCTGTTATTTTTATGTCTGCCATAAAAATAGGATTTTAATAAAAATAAAAATACTAATTCAAGTAAAAATAAATACTAATTCGAATATTCCATGGCTACGGATTCAGACTTTGGTATTCAGATTTGGTCAATCTGAAATTTATTTTGTTCGACTGAATCGGGAAGCGAAAGCAAAATTTATTTCAAACAAAATCTGAAAATGAAATAAAATCCTAAAATCGGTTGAAATTATACTTTTATTAATCACCCAAAATAACATCCAATAAAATAATAAAATAGAATCTCTCAATACAAATTTAAAAATAATCTACAAGGATAAAGGACCTCAAAAAGAAACAAGAAAAGAAAATTGAATAAGTGGTAAGAAACTGTTCTCATGTAATTCGAGCTTTATCACCTTGAAGCTCTATCTATATTTCCAGCAGGCTTCATTATCCTTATTTCTGTCGCTTAGAAACCCAAGTGCCCATCCTTCCCATTTAGATATCACAATTCAGGGTATGGCACAAGGAGCAAGAGTGTTTGAAGTATAGTAACCCCGCCCCTATAACGGAATAGTATACCATTTATCAAGCTCGCCCTGCTCACGAGGTTTGTATCAAGGAAAATCACTACGACCACGTGGTGCTCCCATCAAAATGACATCCGACTATCTCGTTTCTCCCTCTTGTTTGCTGCTACCTGCAGCGCAGCTTTCACAAGCCTTTTAGCACTTCCCTGCAAGAACAGAAAATTAAAGCAAACTTCATTCTTATTTTCGTAAGAGCTAAAGTTTCAAGTAGAGAACAAGCATGGGAAAACAATTATCAGTCAATCATTCATTACGACATAACAATAAATTGACTAAGTCGATCCTTTCAAGAATGAGAAATAATCCTCAATTTGACCAACCAATCAAATATCTGATTCATCGACTAAAGATAAATTCAACTATGACGAAATCACGTCACGATATGCAGAAAATGTGAAAATCAGTTGATTTAATTTTAGTACTCCTAAAATCAAAATAATGTTTATTCTGATCCATCTAAAGAGGCGACAGAGATGGAGTGCTTGTCTAACTAAGGAGAAGCATCATTTCTATAACACTAATATCAAAACGTTCAAAAGAAGTTTTGGCAGATAGAAAAGCAGCCAAATCACAAATACTAAATCAGTTATCTGTATTACGCAAAATTGATGACCAATTTTCTAAGGTAATTAGTAAACCTTAGAGAAGTTAGAGTCTGTAGACCTTAACATCAACTCTGCTACTTCTGTTTTAGCTCCAGTAGCCTTCACATCCTGACATCTTATTCTTATAAAACAAAATCACCACCTCCATACACACTCTCATCAACAGGAGGGCCCTTGTTATCCCTATTCAGAACCTAAAGAACACAAAACCTAGGGTTTCACTATATTATGAAAATCCCTAAATTAAAAAAACCTCAATCTAAAAACCAAGGGTCTCATCTCATTTATCATGAAAACCCCCTCCTTGAAAGAACAAATCGATCAAAACTAAAACAAAATCAAATCAGTAAACTCACAATAGAAAGTAAAGAATCGATACCTGTAAGGGTTGCACCGCTAAGTTCCTCGAATCTGCTATTGTTGGTGATTACTCATGAAAACCCCTAAGTTTTATTTCTACAAAAGAACAAATTGATCAAAATTAAAACAGAATATATTCATGAGAATCATTAAAACTAACACCAATGGAGTTGAACCTTCTTGGGGATGTTGCATGTTGGAGATGTTATCCTCAACCTAAACGACCAAAAAAAACAAACAAAAAAGATGAAATAACTGTTAGGGCCAAAGATTCAATCGGAAATGTAAAGTTATTGATAAGAATTATATTCAGATTTAGGGATGTTGTCTGTTACATCCAGAGAAGAGATATTCCACCAACTTGAGAAGACGAAGAGAATTACATCGTTGATAATACTGAAAAAGATGAGGGAAGGATAAAAGGAATAAGAGAAAGAGACAGAAAGATGGAAGGAGGTGCCAATGAGATAGATATTTCTAGGGTTACGACATCTAGCGGCTGAAAATTGATCATCTCCCTTCCAAATCTAACGGTGCGATAGTGAAGTGGTGTAAGGGAAGGACGGCACAGTATCTAGCCATTTTTGGGCAGGCAGACTAGTGGGGGGTGTATAAAAACTTAAAATGTTAAACGGATTTTATCCGTGATTTATAGGTTCACCGATAATTCACGCACCTCATAATTTATCACATTTAATAATGACAGTTTGTTTACGTTAAATGGTGGGCCTAATTATTTTTGTGTTATATGACGGAATTTGTTTGTAAGACTTTACCCACGTAATTGATATGTCGTTTAAAAACGTGATTAATGGCCCTTTCTGGACTAGTGATAATCATGGAATTTTCTGGGAGATCATTCCTTTTCACACTCAAAACATCATTGACTTTCTTTGGTATCCACTTCTGAGTGCGTTTAGGAACAATCAGAACCTTCTTCCCATTACTCTCTTCTAGAATTCTCGGAAGAGAATCGAATTGACTATTCTTTTGCAAGTTAGTCTTTCTCCAACTGGGAGCATCGGATCTTGTCTTCTCCTTTACGAAGTTATCCTTTTGATAACCATTACGATTGTGAAAAGGATTCGTATGACGTTTATAGGCAAATCTAGGTTTATCACAGCACTGATTCCTTTGCCTAAAGGTTGGACAGTTACAACCTGTAACGTTAAGGGGATTAGTCTTAACATATGATCTTGGTTGTGATGCCCAAACAAGAACATCATGAAGTTTTTCATTCCTTATACGGAAACGACATCTCCTTTCCAGGTGATCTTTATTTCCGCAATAGTGGCAAACATAAGGAATGTTCTTACCTCGATACGTGTGTGCTGACTTTGGAGGTTGATATACTTTGCTCTTTGAACTTTAACTGCCGGTGTAGGTATTTCACTTTCATCAGTGGAAACCTTTTGTTGAGAAGAATCACTAGCCTTGACAAATTTTACCTCTTTGCTAGTACTTGGAGCATCTATTCCCTTATAGCCTAATCCTCGTGTATCACGATGATTTTTACTTGCTCCTAGCATTGTGGTTAATTTGTTTGAACTAGAATTGAACTTTTTCAAGTCCTCTTCCAACATCTTGATTTTATCAAGAGAAGCAGTTAAATCAGCCTCAAGTTGCTTTTCTCGAGAAAGAAAAACACTTTCTCTGTCTTTGAAACAGCTCTGTTGAGAGTTAATCCTTGCTTCAGATTCAGCAAGTTCTTCTTTCAACTTAAAGAGATTTCGACGAAGATTTTCACATTCAGACTTCTTTGAACGTACATCTTCTTCGCGATCTTTAAGTATAGATTGTAAAAGATTATAACCACAATCGTATCCCTTAAAGAGTTTTCTCATTTTCCTGTTTTCTAGAAAGAGAGGAGTCAGAAACTCAATCAAACAAGATGTTGACCCTTTCTTCTTCATGAGTTGGTCAAAAAGCTTGATATATTGTGAGACTTCCTCATCAACACCTTGTCCCTCATCAGAATCACTTCCATCTGAAAGATCATCCAACTGCTCATCTAGGCGTGCTTCCCAGTTATACACAGTTTCAGACAATTGAGAAGGTGTGAGAGACTTCTCAGGAAAAACAAGGCTTTGAACCAAATCAGAATGTTTCTGAACTGGTGATGCGTTATCTGAGATATTTATCATCCATAGCCAGATCGCTACAAACACAGACTTATGAGGTCTTAAACGTGTTTGCCTGCTCTGATACCAATTGAAAAAGCGGGGATCTAACAACCTCACCCAATATTTCGCTTAGGAATCTGTATGGACTAACTCCAATATCCTTTTAAGAGAATCAACTAGACAGTCAGACTCAATCTTAATAAAAAGTATATCAAAGAGTTATATCTCAATTTCTCGATTCAATCCCAACTCAAACAAATAGAAATCTGCGAGTCTGATTGAATACAAGAGAAATAAACTTGAACGGTACCAAAGACCAATGTTCAAGGATCAATCAATTTCAATCAACAACCAAAGGTTGGATTTACCAATCGATCGATGCAAACGCACAACCTGTGATATTTCAATTATATAACAAAATATAATGCGGAAAAGAAATAACACAGACACCACAAGTTTTATTAACGAGGAAACCGCAAATGCAGAAAAAACCCGGGACCTAGTCCAGATTGAACACCATACTGTATTAAGCCGCTACAGACACTAGCCTACTACAAACTAACTTCAGTATGGACTGTAGTTGAACCCCAATCAATCTCACACTGATTCAAGGTACAGTTGCGCTCCTTACGTCTCTGATCCCAGCAGGATACTATGCACTTGATTCCCTTAGCTGATCTCACCCACAACTAAGAGTTACTACGATCCAAAGTCGAAGACTTTAATAAAAAAATCTGTATCACACAGAAAAGTCTACAAGAATAGATAAATCTGTCTCCCACAGAAATACCTACGAGTTTTGTTCCGTCTTTTGATAAATCAAGGTGAACAGGAACCAATCGATAACCCGGACTTATATTCCCGAAGAACAGCCTAGAATTATCAATCACTTCACAATAATCTTAATCGACTAGCAAAATAAGATATTGCGTAATCACAAACGATGAGACGAAGATGTTTGTGACTACTTTTCTATCTTTCCTATCAGAGAAATTAATCTCAAGCCAATCTTACGATTGCACTCAATCACGATAGAAACAGCAAGATCAGATCACGCAACTACAGAGAAAATAGTTGGGTCTGGCTTCACAATCCCAATGAAATCTTTAAGTCGTTAACCTACAGGGTCTCAGTAGAAACCTAAGGTTAAAGGAGAATCGACTCTAGCTTATACAACTAGTATTACACATGAGGTTTGGGGATTAGGTTTCCCAGTTGCTAGAGTTCTCCTTTATATAGTCTCCAAATCAGGGTTTGCAATCTAATTTACCTTGGTAACAAAGCATTCAATATTCACTGTTAGATGAAAACCTGATTATATTCAAGCTAATATCTTTCAACCATTAGATCGAACTTAGCTTGTTATACACAAATGAAATATACGTCATTTAGGTTTGAGTAACCGTACCTAAACGTGTACACCTAGTTGGTTCAACAGTAGTTAACCAATGGTTAGCCATATGAGCACTTTCATATCAACTTTATTCATCTTCACCATAACTAGTCCAAATGACTCAAATGAACTAGTTCGAGAGTTGTTCAATTGCTTAGATCTTATAGAAGTATACAAGACACAATCAAAGCAAAATCGGTTTTGATTCACTCGAATCGATTCATGAACATTATAGCCATGGTTTGCAAATTGCATTTCTTATTATGTAAATGTTTTAGTTCATGAACAAACCAATTTTAGAAAGTAACACACTTAAGTATGCGTACGGGTATGCGTACTTAAGTAAACGGATTTGAGTTTGTTTTGGTTTCCAAATTCAGAAGAAATTCATGGACGTGAACTTTCCTCCAGTATGCGTACGGGTATGCATACTTACCCAATCTCCATCAACCATTTAGTACACACACAAGTATGCATACATTTGGTTCCTGGTTTTGGACTTATACACTAATGCGCGAACATATTATATGCTTATATCCAAAGATGGTTACATGTTCTAAACTATTTATTTCAATCATTGAAACATTCTTAGAGGATGTTAAATAGAGGTTATTCACACACTATTTTTCATCAAAGCAATTTTCAAGATATTGAAATAATCAACATTACTTTCGTCACTTGTAAAGATGATCTTGGCCAAAGCGAAAGCTTACCAACACATATTTCGAGAAATAGATAGGCGAGATAAACTCAGCTCGAAATAGCAAATGTGTATAATCGAAGTCTATATAGCAATACGACTTTTGTCTCAAGATAGGAGATAGAGTAGATAGACTTTTGAGTGATAGATAAGTTCAAGTCTCCACATACCTTTTTATCGATGAAGATCCACCAGTTCCTTGAGTAGTTCTTCGTCTTTGCATGATGAACACCGTGGAGTCTTGAGCTTAACTACACTCTCTATCCTAGTCCGAGACGTAGCTATAAGTAGACTAGAAATCAAGACTTATAGTTTTGGCAACTAAACTTGACAACAAGCTTGAGATAGCAACGCTTGCGAGTTAGACCGAGCAATGCTCTAACACTATGACTTTCTTATAATCCTAAGTTATGAACATGTTATTCTATTAGTGCATTAGTATCGTTATTCACTCTCTCTCCTATTATTCAAGTTTCACCGCGCACAATAATTATTTGATTGTGTTTGTATAATATGATTAGCTGATTCGTATATTTGAAGTTGTAAATTTAATATCTCAATAACTTGTATATAGCTAATTAGGAGTCTTAGGTAATTCTATCAAGAAACCTGATAACTAGTAGTATTTTGTGATCAATAATGGTGCGAATCGTGAAGGAAGTCACAACCAAAACTTGGCATATGTTGAATATTCCATGATTGTGTTTGTATTATTTCCTATGAATAACTCGTCCCACATATAGTAATGATTTTTTCAAGTTGAATCTCTTAGCAGCGAGCACTTGGTTATTTGGTGGAAAAGAATTCAGACATAGCGATTGCAATATGTGTTGACATGTGGAGGCGTTACGAAGTATTACATCGGTAGGGGATACTTTAGGTTTTTGGTAGTATGAGAGAGTGGTGATGATATTGGTGTTTTATTAAGTATCGATGGACGATAAATTTCTTAACCTGCTTTCCCCTATGATATTTTCTTAAACACTTTCA
Organism: Papaver atlanticum; assembly: GCA_023531105.1. Lineage (NCBI taxonomy): Eukaryota > Viridiplantae > Streptophyta > Magnoliopsida > Ranunculales > Papaveraceae > Papaver > Papaver atlanticum. The sequence continues at coordinate 1,615,253 of JAJJMB010010117.1, read as the reverse complement.
ACTTTAGTTTTGAGTTTAATTTACTTTCAAACAACAAAAAACCCCATGTTACATAAGATTTCAAATATAATTAACAACTCATACCCCTCCCTGTGGATCGAACTTGTTTTTGGTACTCTAACAGGGGGTTAGTGCTCGGGTGAGTTGGGGGGAGTTGAGTGTATTTTGAATCTTGAGGATTTTGAGGGAGTGTAAGAGAGTGTAGGGAGTTTGAGAGAGTTTGGTGTTTTTGAGTTCAGGGAGTTTGGGGGAGTGTAGAGAGTTTGAGAGAGTTTATTTGAGAGAGTTTATTAGAGGGAGTTTGAGAGAGTTCATTCCTAACTCATTCTCTTTAAGCAAAAGAAACAACAAATCCTCATTTGCAAGTAAAAAATGATCCTATCTCTGTGTCAATAGTATGTTATTGTTGTGCAATGAGATGATTTTTTTTTCTTTATTTTAACGGTCTCCATACAATTCTAACTCCCTTAGTTCACGAACATTATCCCACATATCATCCGCTATACTCTTTCTCCATGCATTAGCTTTTTGACGTTGTTGTTCTTGAGTTTGTGTCAAAACTTCGTCGTCATTTTCAAGCGTTGATGAGGATACATCACTATCTTCCTCTTCCTCGACTGGAAACTTATCTGAACAACATTATTTTCACAAGAAGTTGTGTAAGCCTGCACAAGCTATCACTATCTCCGCTTGCACTTGATACAGAAATGGAGGTTGAGACTTAAAGATCAAGAAACGAAACTTCAAAACACCAAACAATCTTTCAACTACATTCCTCAAAGAAGCATGACGTAAGTTAAATAATTCTTCAGCCTTTTTTCGCCTGATTACCCGTACCAGAAGAGTCACTAATATCATACCTTGGTCTTTTCCTTGGTACCATTTTTCTGACAGGAATTTTCTTTGTGTTCATATCTTGAGTTTCATCTTTACCTTGTTCACCATTTTCCTCTGAGGAATATCTCACATATTATACGTTAAAAGCACTATCATATTGCTACCATTGAGTATAATCAACATCTAAGTAATCATCTTTTTCATCTTCCTCATTACAGGTTCTAGCACTTGTACCCTCATGGGTAAGATCAACTGTAACTTTTCCTGATGCACATTTGTTCCCAAAAACAATAAGCAAGTCACCATAGTCTCTACCATTTTTGTCCCTTAGGTTAGTTTGCTTTGGATAGCTCTGTTAACACAAAGAAAAGGATAAAGCATGAATTAGAACTCTGCATAAATTAGAAGAAAAAAAAGTTCAAATTCAGTTGTCGGTAAATAACACACACATACCTCAAAGTAATTGTTCCACATCTCGTCGGTTCCAGTAATCATCTTGTTACTGTCATCCCAACCGAATCCATAAGTACAAGATTTAAACAAATCCTTGTAGTAACCAAATCTAGTCTTGAACCATCTATATTTCCCTTTAAAGTTCTCATAAGATTTGTTACAATCACATGCTTGGTTAAGTTTTGGAAGTATGTAATCTTCCACTAGTCTCTTAGTAAAAATCCATTCGTGTCTTTCTTCTTCTCAAATGTAGCTTCTACTAACAGTTCCAATAATTTTCAGTCTCTAGTCTTGTCCATGGATTGTAATTCGAATTCGTATCCGTATTCTTATTCTCCCTAACATTCTTTTTCTTCTTGTTGTTTTCAGCAGGTTGGCTGGAACTGTCCATTCTATTGTGTGACAGGTTAGCTACATTAGTACTTAGACTAAGACTAGAACTTAACAAAGCAAGAAAGTATCTTCAGGAAAAATAAACAACCAAACCTTAAAGATACACCTAATTCGAATTTCAAAAGAACAGAAATCTCAAATTCCTACTAATCATTTTATCGAAGTAAAGAAACACTAATTCGAATTATCATTTTTTTTTGCTCGTCTGCGGGTGTAATCAATGTACAACAGTTTCATATGCATGCATAGTTTTATACATGCTCTAAATATCAGATGTCGGAGAAGCCGATGTTAGCATGGTACAAGGAGAAGGAAAAAAAAAAGAACAAAAGATAGATATCACTAGGATACAAATCCGCGAAAAAAACAGACAATTGGCACGCAACATACAAACATTAAAATGATGCCAAAGATCAGAAAATGGTTAGTGCTCATTGGAAGTCACGTTCCAGCTACTTTCAGTTATATAGGCACGTATAATTACGAAGACGATGTAAAAATCAGATTAGCTGACATGTACCTGGACATTTTCATCAAGCTCATGCTATTTTTTGGAGTACTGCATAAAAATCATGTCCTCCTAACTCATCCTAGTTCTGTACAAATTTTGTCATCAAATGGTCAGTATATGTAGGCCATCTAGGACTGCTTTGTTGAACACCTCATATAGCTAATGTCTTCTTACTTGACTGGTCATGTTCATCCAAGTTCCAACTCATCTTATTTCGGAGTGCTTTAGACACAGTATCAAGTTTCCAATTACCAAAAAAAAAAGAAGGGAAACCCTCAAAATACACAGAAGGTACCATCAGACTCGACCATTAAAGATGTAACAATAGATTCTAAAATTCCAATACAGTAAAATATGTATCAAATCTGTTTAAAAGATTTCATGCAAATTAGACAGTGTGACACACATGGGTTTTCAACTAGATAGTCATTTTCTTTTCACGGGTTTTCAACTTTTGCTATTGGCACGCATTAGTTGTGTTTATCATAAACATATGTGTTTCGGGTTTTCAACTTTTGCTATTGGCACGCATTAGTTAAAACCGTTTCAACCTTTCTCTGGTAAAGGTTGCTTTTGTTGTTGTTCTTTTGTTCTTGCGAGAGGATGAAAACACACTGGGGGAGAGTTCTAGCTTAAACTTGCGCTTAATGATACATCTTTATGGGGAGAAGAGGCTGCGGAATATGAGGTAACGAATTTGTTAGTTAATCGTTTTCCTGTTTAAGAAAAGCCTGTTTATATTGCATATATTTTGCTTTTGCTTAACAAAACTTCGGTACAATTGATATGTTCCATTATTGTGTATGGATGTGTGTGTACGTATGATTCAATTGTTTCCGGTTAAGAAAAACTGTGTCAATTTATTTGGCTTATTGTTTGGTATCTTCTTTATTGTTAGGTATCAAGTGTTTTTGCTTAACAAAATTCGGTGCAATTGCGGCGCTATAATGATTATGTTTGTTTCAATTGCTTCCGGTTAAGAAAATAATTGTGCAAGTCAATTTATTTTGGTTTGTATGTATTGTTTATGGCTTAACGAAATAAGGGATCATTTTTTTAGTCCAAATCGATTCCGGATAAGAGAAACTAAGTTAATTCTGATCTTAGTTAGACTTATCAAATTGGAGGATTAGGTTATTCAAGTCTAACCGAATGCCTTGACAAGAAAAACTAGTTAACTAACCTAGTGTTTGTCTTGTCTAAAGAGAAAGGTCTAAGTTATTATCTGAATAATTAGAGCTCGATGAGAGGAATAAAGTTAATTCTGATCTTTATTTTGGTCTTATCGAAATAAGCGATTGTATGTTTGCAATCGGTTTAACAAGGGAATTAAGTTTCTTAGTCGATTTGTTAAACTATTAGGGAGAATTGCTTTGGGAAATTGTTTCCTTGATAACATATTAAAACTAAATTACTTGTAGTTTCAATTTTAATATTGGTTATCTAAAGTGGTATGTGAAACCTTCGTGCTTAACTCTTATAGGTTATTTACAAGTCTTTTAGATTTGTAAGATCCTTTCGGTTTGTCCTTTATTTGCTTGAACCTTTGTCATTTTGTGACAAAAAGGGGGAGAAATATATGGAGTAAACAAGTGATTTGAAATCACTAACGAAAGGACAATTGTGCATAAACGTTATATCTAACGAAAGAGTAAAGCATTGACTAAGGGGGAGAAACATATCATATTGTTGTGTAGTAATTTTGTACTACAAAAGGGGAATAACAAAGATGTTCGAATTGAATATCTACTTAGCTTGCCTTTAGGGGGAGTATAAGCTTTGTTATTAAAATGTCGACAACGGCATTTATTGATTGAATATATGCAGGTTATTGTGTTGTTGAAACTTGGAATCAAGCGTATGTAAAATGAATTCTTGTAATTTGTTTATCCATATGTAAAAAGAGTTTTGTCACTAAAATTGACAAAGGGGAGATTGTTAGAGCATAGCTCGGTTAAACACACCAAGAGTTGGTATGTCAAGTTTGATTGTCATATTTTAGTGACTCAAAACTCATCTAAATTCGCTTGATTATATACTAGAGTCAACTTCGTTTAGGTTAGACTGAAAGTCTAGGAATGTTGAGAAATACAAGTACTACTACGAAGACCTGAAGAATGTGAAGAAGAAGCGAACTATAACGACAACATCATGCTTCCTCTTGAGGTTAGTAATATTGACTTGAACTGTTTCATTCCTAACGTATCTTTCAAGTCGTGCTATATTGAAAACATAACTGCAAAGCTGTATATACTGTACATATTGTATGATACTCTAGTGATGTGACATGGTCATATTTGTATGATCATAGTATTAGGGAATAATACAACGAAGTATAACGCTTATCTTTTGAACTTTGTAGATATGACATCGACATAATCTTGTATATACTGTTATGATTATGTGAATGGGTTATGGTGAAGATTTCATCCTAGGAAACAATGTTTTACATTTATTTAAAGGAAGTACATTCATGAACTTGTTTTATGAATCGAAAGGGAAATCGCTAGGCTTATTGGTACGGCTATTCATTGCAAATCTTTGGATTACCAATATGTATGAGATGGTAGAACCGATCGTAACTTTGTTATGTATCTTGGTATAACTAATCACAATGCCTGACTTATGATTTGGTATGACTAGTTTTATTAATTAGTGTAACCGATCCTAGGTAATCACCATGAGATGGTATGATCAATATTTGTAATTGGTGTGACCGATCATAGAGTGTTGTGTAATCGATCCTTGTAATTGGTGTAATCGGTCCTGGTAATTGGTGTAACCGATCCTGGTAACTGGTGTGACCGATCCAAAGCGATACCATGAGTATATGGTAACCGGTCCTGGTAATTGATGTAACCGGTCCTGGTAACTTATGTGACCGATCACAAGTATTTCCATATTGAGCTATAACCGATCCTAGTAATTGGTAAAACCGATTGAACCCATGTATGTGACTTGATGTTTGATCAATCACATAGTAGTCTTGGAATACAGGTGAACCAATTCTAAACTTGTTTGGAAGTGTGGTATAACCGATTCCAAGAATGTAAATTCATGTAAATATGAATAAGGATTTACAGTGAACAGATGTCAACATACTTTGAACACGTATAGTAACTCTTTTCATTTATTGTTCAAAGATATTCCTTAGTACTCAAGGAGATCCTGTGCCGAAATAAATTGAGAATCTTTTAATTAAGGTTTTTGGTTTTATATGCTTTAATTACCATCAATTAAATGCATATCTCTAGATAATAAAAATTAGTAATGTGCATTTACTAATTGGAGATTTTCTATTGAGAGATTTCAGAAATTTTGGACAAGCATTTATTGGAATTAGGAAAACCGAACTTTGCTATTCATTGCATATCTTGAGAATATTTTCGGTTTTGGAAATTCCTTGGTGTCCAAACATCCTTGGTCTATAAATACCTAAGTTTGCATTTCTAGCAAACTATCCTAAGAGCCATGCAAACTTCATATTTTTGTTGATTCTGGTGGAGCCGTCTAATCGGAGAGGAAAGTATCCTAATTAGGTGAAATCTCTTATAACCGCTCGTTTAAAGACTTTTGTGGGATCAAGAAGCTCTACAAGTACCGCTGGTGGGAAACTAGATAATTGCAGTGTTATTAGTTTTCAATTGATTTGATTGACTAACGGTTGTTGAAACTTTGATTGCACCTAGTTTGTTTATTCTTGAGAATCTTCTCTTCAGATATAAGATTCACTCAAACTAGATCGAAGTATCGACGTGATCTTTAGAACTGTTTATAGATCTAAAGACATATTGTGATAATCCATTGTTAACATACTCCATTCTGCGTGTGATTGATCACAAGAGATTCAAGTGGTGTTGTGCAGGTGTTTATTAAAGATTAAAGAAGATTTGTTATTTGGTTCTCATATCTTTGGGTGTGCACAAACCTTGATCGGCTGGGATCCAACTAGAATTACATTTATTCGATTGATTAGTTGTGTGAGATCGGCATCACTTTATAGTTTATTGTTGGAATCTATATCGATTGATTGCGAATCTAAACTTGACTACTTTGTAGTTATTGGATAGATTGATCTAACCAGGCAAAGGAGTTTATTAGATTAAATGGAAGAGCCTTTGCGTATAACTTGAGATATCTTTATCTTGAAATAATCGAAAGAGTTGTTACCAAACAGATTTGTTGTTCCTTTACTATTTTTCCTTTACTGTTTGGAATACGATCCAAAGGATCTGTTCCTGTGTGTGCACTCATCGAAGTCGGAAGCGCAGGGATACTGAGGGAACTAAGTGAACTCGGGGTAGTTGCTTGGTCTCAACTATACGAAGTTTGTTTAGATTTTGTATAACGGCTTAATTATGAGAGTATTCAATTCTGGACTAGGTCCCATGGTTTTTCTGCATTTACAGTTTTCTCGTTAACAAAATCTTGTTGTGTCTTTTACTTTTCTATTTCCGCAATTATAATTATTTTATTATAATTAAAAGTAAAATACACAAACGTTAACTCCGATATACTTGATAGTGATCCTATAGAGTTTGGTTAAGTCCGAACCTATTATCAAGTATCACACTTTGGTAGTCGTAGTGTCTCGATCTCGTACCCATAGACAATCACACAAAGTGTGAATACCGATTTGTTGCATTGTCTCGACTTTTTCCATAGATGGTCACTTTCGGTAAGAGGACTTATAGGTGGATAAATAAAAGATTGTGGTGTATTTGGGTACCCTCGTCTTTTCAACATGTATTACGGTTTCAGACATATAACTGTTTTCTCATTTTGTAAGACTGATAACATTGTCTTGTATTCCGAATATAGTAGTTCTATATTTCTCTAAATCAATTCAAAACATTTCTGAATAATATCAATGACACATATCACTGTTCCAGGCTATTTTTGAATGATAAACTTGAATCATGATTTGGTTCCGAACAATAAATTGTTCTCCACCGAAATTGATCAAGTATGAATAAATGTTCATTAAGCTTAGTCATTATATTTCGAGAAATTCGTAAACTAAATAATTAGTTCTCGACTCGAAATTCTTATCTATGCTATCTATTCTAATTAGTTATGCGACAATCGTCTCAAGGATAGAAAGTGAATATAACTTGAGAAATAGGTGGTTCAGTCTTCACTTACCTTTCGTTGATGAAGTTCTCCAAAAGCTTCAGGTGATCTTCGCCTTTAAACGGTAGAACGCAAATGATGATTGACTCGTTTCTCAACTCCACTATCCTAGACTTATACTTAACTAATTGTAGACTATAAATCAAGATATAGTTTTGACAACTAAATTTGGCAACAAGTTTGATATAGCAACACTTGTGAGTTCGACCGAGCAGTGCTCTAACAGTCTCCCTCTTTGTCAATTTTAATGACAAAACTATTAACATATATGGATAACAAAAATAAAGTTTTCGAAAAACTCCTCGATCCACCATGTCTTCTTGATTTCCTTGGTTTCTCCAACTCTCCTTGAACTCTTCGTTATTTCAAGTTGCAATGATTCTGAACGTGTTCAACTCAGCATCGTTGTTGTTAAAGAACCGATTCTGTAGCAATAACAACTTTTTGAAAAAAAATATTCTCAATTCGTTGTTATACAGAAACATAGTATTATTATCTTATCTCCAAAGATCAATTATATCTCAACTCTGAAGTAATACTACGGTGATATGTTTCTCCCCCTTAATCAATACTTACATCTTTTGTTTAATAGGCAAAGTCTATTGCTTAAATGATCCAATCCCCCTTACATAATGATCCGTAAACCATATGTATGTAGTATCAAACTGCTAAGCAATTCTCCCCCTTTTTGTCAATAAAATTAACAAAGGTACGAAAATCGCGGGATCGTAATGAATACAACTAAAAGATATCTCAAGTTTTAAGGAAGACGGAGATACTACATAATAACATAGTTAAAATGCAACTCCTCATATCAACTAATTTAGATGATATCACATAGTAATGAACACTTAACGCTCATTCTAGGAGAATAAAAAGATACAAGCATCCCCTTTATAATTCCACGGCTACACTCCCCACAAATATATTGCAATTAAGCACAAGTTCATTTAAGAACCCTCCCCCATAAAATGTTATTCCCAAGAGAACAACATGAGTGACCTTACTTTCGTGAAAAAAAAGGATTTTGGATATTAACAAATCACAAGGATTTGTATCCATAGTATCGACATAAATTAATCTCAAGGCCAGTTACGAACAACGAGACAATTTTACTCGATTTTACTCAACATAAGAGAATCTTACGGAGTGTGTCAAGCAGCGAAACACAAAAGTGTGATCACAAAAAGATCAATACTGCGAGAAAAATTTCAAAGAGTTAGTTCTATTTTCCTTTTATAAAAACATAATAGATTTAACTTCAGAGCATATATGAAATATTAGCTCGATTCACGAGAATGTAAATGCACAAATATTTCATAAATTTTTTGCAATAATTAAACCAAAAATGATTACATACTGCAAATTCATCTTCCAACAACTCTAGAATTTAAATAAATAAATCTAAAAACATGCAAGATGAAAAACATTGGAAATAGCTATGTGTAATCACAATCTTTGGAATACTAAACCCTAGTTATCCTTCCCAAGAATGAAATCCTCAAAAGAATATTTCCTAGTATTTAAAGGACAGTTTTCAGAAAATTCGAGAATAATCCTACTCCTGTTTTTAGCTGAACTTTATATGGACTTGACACATTTAGCAATTTAATTGAAGGATAACATCATTCAAAGCTAAAATACCATCAACTTTATTATAACCATAATAGTTTTAACAATTCAACACAAGAAGTTCAAAATAAAATAAAATAAAAAAACAGTCATAACATATGAAAATATGATAAAGAAACTAGTTATGCCTTATTGCGATAGAAATTTTCAGCAATCCAACAGATCGGTTCTGCCAAATATGGATGAACATCCAAGGCATAATCCAGTTGCTCCTACAAGCAGCCAACCCTTTGTTGAAGAAGAGCAACTTTAGGGTTTTGAGCAGGGTTTCTACTCATATTTTCAATGTTGTCCATGGTCAAGGATTTTGGGCCTCCAATGCTGGTTCCAATATGAGGAATGTTGTGCTGACTGCAAATCCTTATAATGAGGCAAGAAAATCCTGGAGTCTTCTTAGAAATCTGTCTTACACTTATCATCTGACGAATAATAAGACCACAAAAATCAATGTCGCTCCCTTGTGCAATATAGTAAACCAATTCAGCAAGTAATCTAATCCACCACAGCTTGTCAATTGTGTTAGGCATCAAGTTTGCCACAACCAATTTTCCAGCAGCCTTTAGAAACAACTCAGCATTGTTGATATTGATCTTTCCATCCTTCCAAGGTTCAGTTTTTGCAAGTAGAAGATTAGCAAGCTCACTATGGGTAGGTCTCAAGTTTTCCGGTTGTGGTACTTGAAAGGAGCCAACCCACCGCAAATTTAAGAGATCAACAATAGTTTTTTGATCCACAACAAAAAACTTATTGTTGACTAAGGTATTGAGTACAATTAACCATGTCAGGTTCATGTAAATTTGCATACAATTTGGCTGTCATTTCTAGGTGTCTTGTTCCCATGGGATGAAGATTTATGCCCCATTCATGACTAAAGAACCTGGAAGATGTTTTATATTAAGTTTTGATGCATCATATATTATTTTCATAATGGGAGTTTTAGTGTTATATTCCCTATAGAGGTCACGAGCCTCCTTGTTGATGAACTCGGTTTGCATGCTCGGATCAAAGTAAGTTTCATCACGATTGCAAGAGCTTGAACTTTCACCACGAAGGGTTCTCTTCCTATTCATTTTCCAATTGAAGAAATTCTTAAAAACAGGGTGAAAAACTTACAGGGTTTGTGAACTATCGTCAATGGTGAAGCTCTGAAATGGTGACGGAATGAGAGAAAAGTGATGACCCCTTGATCAGAAAGAGTTCACGAGTTCAAAGAGACCAAAATCACTCAAGATGGTTGAGAAATGAATTTTGGGATACTGATGGGTTGCGAACCCTTGGGTGTTTAATAGAGTTCTTGAACTGTCGAGAGGTTGAAGGAGAAAACAAGAGAGTCATTTCTCTTTTTAAGTGCAAGGACCCGAACCGACTAGTTCTGCTACTAGATCCAACTTGTTCAGGTTCATGTCCACATTCACCGTTCGTGAACCTCACATGTGTAATCAAAAGCTAAAAGGTTTATCTATTTATCATCCTTCATGAGCAATTATTTTTAGCTCAAAAAATTAATCCAGTGGATATTTAGAGCACAAAAAAAATGACTTCCTCAATATGAGACCTCGTCAATAGATTGCTTTTAAACGACACTAAATAGATTATTTTTATGGAGCGAAGCTAACCACACAAATTATTTCTGAACCACTTTTAACAAAAATCTGAGAGCATAGTTGGTTCGATCAAATTTCTGATAGCTTGACTCCACGAGAGAACTTCCTTCCAGCTGCTTTTACACCTAAATGAGTTGTGAAAAACCCAAGTGTCTGAATTTTTAAGAGCCTTGTAAGACTTTAGAGAGACACTCAAAATAAAAAAATTGTGTCCTTGATGTCTTGTTTTGAATCTTTTTTAATAACAACGTCTGGAGATAGCGTTTAGCACTACGTAAGGCAACTCTCTTGGTGTAGGGAGACATCTTAACGCTTTTACTAAAAACCAACACACAGTTATTTTGACAAGATGTGTTAGGGTTCAATCAATGAATTGAGTCATGTTCCAAAAAGGTTTTCTCGGTTTGATGAGGATGAAAAATCGGGGGTCTAACAACCTCACCCAATATTTAGTTTAGGCAATCTGTATGGACAAACTCAAATATAATTCCAAGAGAATCAACTAAACAGTCAGACTCAATCAATGGAAATACATCCAAGAGTTGTATCTCTGTTTCACAAAGTAACCAACAAATCAAACAGATAGAAATCCGCAAGCCTGATTATTATGTGAAACAACTTGAACGGTACCAAAGACCAAGGTTCAAGGGTCAATCAATTTATATCAACAACCAAAGGTTGGATTATCTAATTGATTGAACTACGCACAACCTGTGATATTTCAATTATATAAACAAATATAATGAGGAAAAAAAATAAAACAGACACCACAAATTTTGTTAACGAAGAAAACGCAAATGCAGAAAAACCCCGGGACCTGGTCCAGATTTGAATACCACACTGTATTAAGCCGCTACAGACACTAGCCTACTCCAAGTTAACTTCGGACTGGAATGTAGTTGAGCCCTAACCAATCTCAAACTGATCAAGGTACAGTCGCGTTACTTATGCCTCTAGAACCACCCCGGATTTGCGTACTTGATTCCCTTAGCTGATCTCACCCACAACTAAGAGTTTCTACGACCCAAAGTCAAAGACTTGATAAACCAATTTGTCTCACACAGAAAAGTCTATTGAATATATAAATTTGTCTCCCACAGAATTACCTAGAAGTTTTGTTCTGTTTTTTGATAAATCAAGGTGAATAGGAACCAATTGATATACCGGACTTATATTCCTGAAAAACATCCTAGAAATATCAATCACCTCACAATAATCTTAATCGTATGGTAGAGAAACAAGATATTGTGGAATCACAAACGATGAGACGAAGATGTTTGTGACTACTTTTTATCTTGCTTATCGGAGAATAAATCTCAAGCAAATCTTAGAGAAAATAGTACTCAATACGATAGAAAACAACAAGATCAGAACACGCAACTACAGAGAAAATAGTTGGGTTTGGCTTCACAATCCCAATGAAGTCTTCAAGTCGTTAACTGATAGACGCATTTATGTGTCTATTTTCATCTCTATTGTATATATTATTATTACCCATTTTTGTACTTATTATGGTGTTTTATGTGTTTGTAGGTATTTTTTGGGCAATAAACATTTTTGGAAAAGATCGGCTCGAAAAGTTGTCTAAAGGCACCCAAGGGACATTTGTTATTCGGACTCTCAGTTTGGATAAGGGGCACCTCAGTTGGGCACATGTTATTCGCACCCCTGGTTTGGTTAGGGGACACCCTTCTTCATCGTTTAAAATAGAATTTTGGTGGGAAAATTTCCAGTTCACTGCGAAATTTTCTGTTGGATTTTTGGAGGAGTTTCAGCGAGACTCAATCACTGATTTCGATTGGGATGAACATGATATGCCCAAACAATGATGGTATGAGTGTTCGAATGAGCTCAGTTGGGATGAATATTCGTCGGGAAGAAAATATGGAAGTACGTATGCAATCTCGGGATTACAGCGTGTTTAAACGTGTGTTGTTTGAGTTTGAATAGAGCTTGGTTGCTGCAGAAGTGTGGAGGAGTCAAACAAGGAAGGTTTGGAAGTTGTAGACACGTGAAATAACAAGAAGGGAAATTATTTTCCCGTGAATATCCGAGAGCAATAAAAAGAAAATATTCGCATTCACTGGAGATTTGGGGGATTAATAACGAGAGATTTTTAGGTCTGTCGAGTATAAAAAGGGTGATAGAGGTCACAGGAGGGGGGGGGGAGAATTGGGAGAAGTTTAGAGCATCACAGAATCGGAAAATAAAAGTTGCAGGAAAAACATTATTTCTGCTGGTGAAGAACTTACGAAGAACATAAGACGCTCAAAGACAGTCGTTCCTCAACAGTGCTTGTGACGGTTATTTGTTATCGTTTCCTGTAACAGTTGAGTTTGTAACAAATATAAGTGTTACAACCCCTGTTTTTATCATTTTTCTCCCATTTCATCATTTGTGAACCATTTTTGAGCATTAATAAAGATGAATTTTGAGCATGATGATGATGAGCTAATTCTCGCGTAATCAAGGCACGGAGGAAGCTATTGATGCATGAATAATTGGTAATTATTTTACTTTTCTCTAATTTGCATTTTATAATTCACTCAAATCACTGCTTTGCAGAATTTTAATTGTTTGCATAATTTTCTTAATTAGTTGTGATTCAATTAGATAGGTTATACTTTATTTAGATAATCTATGCTTAAGGGATACAATTAATGTTTGAGAATATGCTTGATTATTTGTGAATTAAGAAAAAGAGATATTAAAGATAATTAGAGTTTTGGAATTTTTACCATCATTCATTCATGTGTAATAGTGGAATCTAGTGTCTTGGTTATTTTCAATCTTAAAAAAACAAATTTGGATTTAAATTTTCTTTATTTTTAGTTTAAATAAGTCTAAAATCAATTGCTTTCACAAGTCTCAACGAACCTTTTTACTACAACAAAGTTGAAATCACATCATTAACCTACAGGGTTTCGTGAAAAACCTAAGGTTAAAGTAGAATCGACTCTAGTCGCAACTAGTATCACACAGGAGGTGTGGGGATTAGGTTTCCCGGTTGCTAGAGTTCTCCTTTATATAGTCTTCAAATCAGGGTTTGCAATCAATGTTACCTTGGTAACAAAGTATTCAATATTCACCGTTAGATGAAAACCTAATTAGACTTAAGATAATATCTTTCAACCGTTAAATCGAACTTAGATTATTACACACAAATGAAAAGTGACTTCATTTAGATATGAGTAACCGTACCTAAACATGTACACCTTGTTGGCTCAACAATAGTTAACCGAAGTTAGCCATATGAACACTTTCATATCAACCATGTTCATCTTAACCATAACTAGTTCAAATGACTCAAATGAAACTAGTTCTAGAGTTGTTCAATTTTTTATATTCTCATAGAAGTATACAAGACACAATTGAAGAAAAATCGATTTTGATTCACTCGAATCGATTCATGAACATTATAGCCACGGTTTGCAAAAGATTGCATTCCTTATTATATAAATGTATTAGTTCATGAACAAACCGATTTTAGAACATAACCTACTCAAGTACGCATACGGGTATGCATACCATGGTTCCCGGACATGGAATATCTTGCACAAAATAACATACAAGTACGCATACTGTGTTATATCCAATCATGGTTATTTGTTCTAAACTTCCATTTCAATCATTGAAACATTCTCGGAAGACGACAATAGCTGTCTCACACAAACTATTAGCTTCAAAGAAATTTTCAAGTGATCGAATGATCAATACAAAACATTTCGAGTCCACATCAAATGACTATCTTACAAAAATCATGTAAGATGTTATAAGGCGATTTTCAAATGATCATATTTTGACTTTCGTCAAGAATATAATATGAACTTGGTTAAAGCGAAAGCTTGCCAACACATATTTCGAGAAATATGTAAGCGAGTGAAACTCAGCTCGAAATATCAAATGTATATAATCGAAGTTTATATAGCTATACGACTTTTGTCTCAGTTAGGAGATAGAGTAGATAGACTTTTGAGTGATAGATGAGTTCAAGTCTCCACATACCTTTTGTTGATGAAGTTCCACAATCTCCCCTTAGTAGTTCTTCGTCTTCAATCGATGAACGACGTGAAGTCTAATGCTAAACTACACTTTCTATCCTAATCCGATACTTAGCTATAAGTAGACTAGAAATCAAGACTTATAGTTTTGGCAACTGAACTTGACAACAAGCTTGAGATAGCAACGCTTGCGAGTTCAACCGAGCAGTGCTCTAACAATCTCCCCTTTGTCAATTTTAGTGACAAAACTATCAATACATATGGATTACAAAATAAATAAACTTTGTAGCTTCTCATCCAAATGCTTGATTTCCTTGGTTCTTCAACATTACTCGAAATCTTCGTCACTTCCAAGTACTACAGTGATTCTGAACGTGTTCAACTCAGCATCATAGTTGTTGAAGATCCCTAGCTATAACAATGAGAAAACAATAGCTTTCAATCATTGTTATACAGTGTCATAGTATCATTACACAGCATCAAAGTCCAATTGTATCACAACTTTGACAACAATACTTTGGTGATATGTATCACTCCCTCTTAGTCAATACTTCATCTCACATGAAAACCACTCCCCCTTACATAATGATTCGTAAACCATATGTATTTGTAGTGTGAACTACACATTAATTCTCCCCCTTTTTGTCAATATTAATTGGCAAAGGTTCGAAAACTAGTGGGATCATAATGAAATTCTCATAAAGATACTTCATGACTAAAAGAGAACATATTAACTTTGTTTAGATGCAATCATATAGTCGAAACTAAATGCATTCATCAGGGAGTTAATAAAGATACAAGAAAACTCATACAATATTCCACAGCTGCACTCCCCACAAAGATTTGGCAATTAAGCACAAGTTCAATAAAGAACTCTCCCCTATAAAATGTCATTCCCGAAAGAACAACAAGATCGACCTTACTTTTACAAGAAAAGAAGCATTTCTTTGGACATTAACAAATTACATGAAACATGAATTTGTATCCAGAAAACTCAATTAAATTAACCACAATAGACCCATGATTCAATTAATCGGAAATGTTCAACATAAGAGAACTTACGGAGCCACACAATATTTTCACAAAGAAGTGGATCTGGGAAAGACCAATACGGCGGAATATTCAAAGATTCATTTTATTTTTCATCAATATTTTCATAAGGACATATAATCGACTTAATCTTTGCAATCAAAAGTTCATCCTATCTTCCATCAATATTTGCATAATGACATAATAGGCTTAACCTTTGACATGTATGGGACAATCATAATTCACGGACGCAAACACACATATCCCATAAAAGTTTTGCAATATATAAAACCAATAAAGATTAATACTGCAAAATCATCTTCCAAATAAGCTTTAGAATTTAAATAAATAAGTCTAAAAACATTGTAAGATGAAAAATCGTTGGCAATAGCTATGTGTACTCACAATAATGGCTATTCCAAACCCTAGTTATCCTTCTTAAAACACAAGAATAAATTCTCATAAGAAGTTTCCTAGACATCGTAGAGCTTTCTCAGGGCATCTACTGAGAATTCCTTCTCATTATTGAAAAACCCATTGATTATGGGATCGTTCAATTCCTCTAAATCTTCAGAAATATCAGTTAACTCACTAAGTTCTCTTTTCAGTCCACTCAAGGTGTTCCTTGTTAGAGACAACATATGTTTATAGTGAGCTATCTTTTCTAAAGAGGAAATGATTTGAGCTTTTAAATCATTTTTTTTGTTGATGAAATCCTTCACCATACCTCTAAAGTTATTATCAAAATGACAAACAGACAAGAGGCAGTTAGAGGAAGAACCTTCTTCATCATTTGTGGATCTCTCCTTCTTCTTCCTTGAGGATTTGATTCCTTCACAGAGATACACATTAACTGCTTCAACTGCATCCCTTTTTGGTGTACCTCTAGTTACAGGAGCCATGAAACTGTATCTTTCAAAGATAAGAGAAGTGAAGGGCATTTTGATCACACATAAATATAAATAGACCAATGGACATCCAAACCCTAGAAGAACTTTGAAAAAGTCTTTTACGATTCATGATCCATTATCTATTTTAACTAAGGAGATATTTTCTTAACATAAAAAAGAAATTAACAATTATACAAAACTTAAGCAACCTTTATGCAATCCTCATTTTCTCAAGATAAAGATGAGGATGTAGACATCACTAGTATTAGATAGTGACGTACGGAGTGAGCCGAATGCTCACATCTTTTATCACATAGTGACTTATCAAGGTTTGTTGTATAAATAGATTTCTTACCTCGTCTGAATCTGGATCTTTTAGATTTCTTATTGTCTTCAGGAGTGCTCTGTTGATTACCTAAGGCCAGATTCATTCTTTGCATGTCATTTTGAAGTTTGGCAATCCTTTTGTTGTTCCTCTTGAATTTCCAACACTTATTTTAGATATGATTTGCATTTCCACAAAACGAACAAATCAAGGAAGATTTATTGTCTTGCTTATTTGCCTCATGTTTATCACAACTTTCATCATCAATTATTCCAAAACCGGCTGGAACAAAAGAGTTGTTTGTGCTCACAGTTTTTCTTTTGAACCCTAAACCATTTGTGTTTCCAAAAGACTTTTGACCGAATAACATTGCTGAGATTTTGTCAGAACTTCCAGACAACCTCTGCAGGTCACACTTAAGAGTATTAATCTTTTTTTCCTTCAGAGATAGGGTTCTGGTGAATTCATCATTAAGACAATCTATCTCAAGATTTTTTACCTGAAGTGATGATTCAAGTATCTCCAACGAAGACTTTAGTTGGAGATTTTCTTGGTGAATTTCTTCACACTTATCCAAGAACTCAAAAATCTCAGTGTCAGACTCAACCTCTGAATCAGAATTTGAGTAGGGAGAAGTTTCTGCTGCGAGAGTTGAAAATTCATCGCGTACATCGGAAGTATGCAAGATATTGACAACCTGGGATGATTTATCTTATATTGAATCATCTGAAGCATTAACAAGAGAGAGACGTTTCTCACATCTTTTGCTTCTTTTTACAATACCTTGATCTTTTGTGTAATCAGTGATTTATCAAAATCAACATGATTGGAACAACATTCATCAGCCCATGACAAGCTAGAAGATTCACTTGTGATGGTCACAGCATTGAACGCAGATGTTCTGACTGTGTTCTGATCAACATCAAATATTTTTTACTTTCCAACAATAGTGTTTCTGGAAAGCGTATCAAGGTTATTTCCTTCAACGATGGCATGTTTCTTAGAGTCGTATTTGGCTGGCAACGATCTGAGAATTTTCATCACAATGTCCTTTTCAGGAATAATCTTACCCAATGCAAAAGATGCATTAACAATTTCAGACACTTTTTGATTAAACTCATCAAATAAATCTTCATCAGCCATACGAAGGTTTTCCCAATCAGAATTTAGGTTTTGAAGCCTAGCTTCCTTTTTAGAGGTATTCCCTTCGAATACAGTTTCTAAGATATCCCACACATCTTTAGACCGAGTGCACGTAGACACATGGGGCTGAAGATTTGGGGTAATGGCATGTAAGATAGCATTTAAACCGTCAGAATTTTGCTTTGCAGCGAGAATCTCGTTAGGTTCATATCTACCAATATCCTTTGCAATAGAAACACAGTCTACTGTAACCATTAGAGGATCATAGCCATTAACTACATAAACCCATGATTGAAAATCACGCGCTTGAAGAAAGGCACGCATAGCAATTTTCCACCATAAGTAATTTGAGCCATCGAAGACTGGTGGTACGTTTACTGAGATAACACTTCTGTCCATAGAGTCAAACCGCTAAAAACACAGACTTATAAGGTCTTAAACGTGTTTGCATGCTCTGATACCAATTGAAAAAGCGTGGGTCTAACAACCTCACCCAATATTTCGTTTAGGCAATCTTTATGGACAATCTCCAATATAATTCCAAGAAAATCAACTAGACAGTCAGACTCAATCAATTGAAATAAATCCAAGAGTTGTATCTCTGTTTCACAAAGTAATCAGCAAATCAAACAGATAGAAATCCGCGAGCCTGATTATTATGTGAAACAACTTGAACGGTACCAAAGACCAATGTTCAAGTGTCAATCAATTTATATCAACAACCAAAGGTTGGATTATCTAATTGATTGAACTACGCACAACCTGTGATATTTCAATCATATAAACAAATATAATGCGGAAAAGAAATAACAAAGACACCAGAAATTTTGTTAACGAGGAAACCGCAAATGCAGAAAAACCCCTGGACCTAGTCCAGATTTGAACACCACACTGTATTAAGCCGCTACAAATACTAGCCTACTCCAAGTTAACTTCGGACTGGAATGTAGTTGAGCCCTAACCAATCTCACACTGATCAAGGTACAGTCGCGTTCCTTACGCTTCTAGAACCACGCCGGATTCTGCGCACTTGATTCCCTTAGCTGATTTAACCCACAACTAAGAGTTGTTACGACACAAAGTCGAAGCCTTGATAAACCAATCTGTCTCACACAAAAAAGTCTATTGAATAGATAAATCT
Organism: Papaver atlanticum; assembly: GCA_023531105.1. NCBI lineage: Eukaryota > Viridiplantae > Streptophyta > Magnoliopsida > Ranunculales > Papaveraceae > Papaver > Papaver atlanticum. Next base: position 1,596,161 of record JAJJMB010010117.1, on the reverse strand, counting down.
GTCTCCCATAAAAATACCTAGAAGTTTTGTTCCGTATTTTGATAAATCAAGGTGAACAAGAACCAATTGATATACCGGACTTATATTCCCGAAGAACAACCTAGAAATATCAATCACCTCACAATAATCTTAATCGTATGGTAGCGAAACAAGATACTGTGGAATCACAAACGATGAGACAAAGATGTTTGTGACTACTTTTTATCTTGCCTATCGGAGAATAAACTCGAGCAAATCTTAGAGAAGATAGTACTCAATACGATAGAAAACAGCAAGATTAGAACACGCAACTATAGAGCAAATAGTTGGATCTTGCTTCACAATCCCAATGAAGTCTTCAAGTACTTAACCTATAGGGTTTCGTGAAAAACCTAAGGTTAAAGGAGAATCGACTCTAGTCGCAACTAGTATCACACAGGAGGTGTGGGGATTAGGTTTCCCAGTTGCTAGAGTTCTCTTTTATATAGTCTTCAATTCAGGGTTGCAATCAATGTTACCTTGGTAACAAAGCATTCAATATTCACTGTTAGTTGAAAACCTGATTAGACTCAAGATAATATCTTTCAACCGTTAAATCGAACTTAGCTTGTTACACACAAATGAAAAGTGACTTCATTTAGATATGAGTAACCGTACCTAAACGTGTACATCTTGTTGGCTCACAATAGTTAACCGAAGTTAGCCATATGAACACTTTCATATCAACCATGTTCATCTTAACCATAACTAGTTCAAATGACTCAAATGAAACTAGTTCTAGAGTTGTTTAATTTTTTATATTCTCATAGAAGTATGCAAGACACAATTGAAGCAAAATCTATTTTGATTCACTCGAATCGATTCCTAAACATTATAGCCACGGTTTGCAAAAGATTGCATTCCTTATTATATAAATGTATTAGTTCATGAACAAACCGATTTTAGAACATAACCTACTCAAGTATACAAACGTGTACGCATACCTAAGTGGCCGGACCAAGTTTGGGCTCGCCAGTATGCGAACGGGTACGCATACCTTCCAAAACTCAGTTGAATTTTCGGAACTAGAAACTCACGCCAGTATGCATACCGGTATGCATACTTAGTTCTCGGATTTCAATAACCAACCAGTACGCATACGGGTATGCATACCATGGTTCCCGGACTTGGAATATCTTGCACAAAATAACATACAAGTACGCATACTGTGCTATATCCAATCATGGTTATTTGTTCTAAACTCCTATTTCAATCATTGAAACATTCTCGGAAGACAACAATAGCTGTCTCACACAAACTATTAGCTTTAAAGCAATTTTCAAGTGATCGAATGATCCATACGAAACATTCCGAGTCTACATCAAATGACTGTCTGACACAAATAATGTAAGATGTTAAAAGGCGATTTTCACATGATCATCTTTTGACTTTCATCAAGTATATAAGATGAACTTGGTTGAAGCGAAAGCTTTCCAACACATATTTCGAGAAATATGTAAGCGAGTTAAACTCAACTCGAAATATCAAATGTGTATAATCGAAGTTTATATAGCTATACGACTTTTGTCTCAAATAGGAGATGGAGTAGATAGACTTTTGAGTGATAGATGAGTTCAAGTCTCTACATACCTTTTGTTGATGAAGTTCCACAAGCTCCCCTTAGTAGTTCTTTGTCTTCAATCAATGAACGCCTTGAAGTCTAATGCTCAACTACACTTTCTATCCTAATCCGAGACTTAGCTATTAGTAGACTAGAAATCAAGACTTATAGTTTTGGCAACTAAACTTGACAACAATCTTGAGATAGCAACGCTTTTGAGTTCGACCGAGCAGTGCTCTAACAGAGGCTTACACTCCTTTTGTATGACATCCAGTTTACAACTATTTGTGTTACACAAGAAGGGAGCAGTGCCCTCACTTATCAACAAATCAATTTCAACCTCAAATGAAAATTATTTAGCCTATCGAGAGAATGTTGTTCTTTATGGAGGAATATCTCAACATCAAGAGAGAGATTCTCAAGTTGCTTTCCAAGCCCTGAAAGTACTTCAAAGGATTTTAAACCTGGAGGAGGTTTAGAAAGAATTTATTCTACGAATTTAATTAAATCGGTCATGGAAGAGAATTCTGAATCCCCTGGATCTTGTGGTACGTTTATCGAGATTTCATCTCTGTCCATATCGTCAGACTGCTTCAAACATAGACTTATTAGGTCTTAACGTGTTTGCCTGCTCGGATACCAACTGAAAATACTGGGGGTACCAAAATACACCACTAACTTTTTCTTAGGCAATCTGTATGGACAAACTCAACACAACTCCGAGAGTAAAAAATCAATCAAGAAAAGTTCCTAGAGTTATATCTCTCTCTCTCTTGTTGTTAGAACGTTTATAGAATTGAATATGTGAACCTAACTACAAAGAGAGTTCTTGGGCGGTACCAAAGACCAATGTCCAAGGATCAATCAAGTCTTATCCAACAAACTATGTCTGACGTATCTACTTTGATTGATCAACGCACACCTGTGATATTTCAATTATAAAGATAAACAATATAATGCGAAAAAAGAAATAACACGGACACCATAAATTTTGTTAACGAGGAAACCAAAAATGCAGAAAAAACCTGGGACCTAGTCCAGATTGAACACCAAATTGTATTAAGCCGCTACAGACACTAGCCTACTATCAATTAACTTCGATCTGGAATGTAGTTGTGCCCGAACTCAATCTCCCACTGATTCAGGTACAGTCGCGTTCCTTACGCCTCTTGAATCCCAGCAGAACTCCGCACAATTGATTCCCTTAGAAGGAGGCCCACCAACTATGTGTTGCTTCAACTCAATTGAAGACTTTAAACCAAATCTGCCTCCTACAGATTAAGCATATAATTGATTTTCTGATTTACGATCTAAACGGATGATCAAATCTAACAAAAGATCCAGGTGATGGAAATCGATAGCAACTTAGACATAAGTCTGGCTATCCTCAAAATCCGGACTTATGCAACCCGAAGTGCGGCCTAGATAATTATTCACCTCATACGTATAAAACTTGCGGAATCACAAAGTCTGAGATAAAGAGAAATTTGTAATTACTATCTATCTTGATTGATGGAGCAAGGATCTACAAACAATCAAGATTAGGATACTCGAGTTATCAAGATAAAAGATAACTGGACCTGGCTTCACGAATCCCAATGAAGTCTTTGTAGTCGCTAAACCCTATAAGGGTGTCTGGAGAGGACGACTCTAGATACAACTAGGACACACTAAAAAGTAGTGTCAGGATTCAAAGATCCCAGTTGACAAGAGTTCCCCTTATATAGACTTCAAAGCCTAGGTTGCTTTAGGTTTAAGCTAAGATAGCTTTGGAACCTAGCAAACAATATTCACCGTTAGATGAAAGTTTTGAATCTTATTCACATATACAAGATATACACTATGGTTAGGTAAACCGTAACCGAACTGTGTATAAAGACTATATTCAATATGGTTAGCTAAAACTAGCCGATTTGACCTTAAAAGCTTAACACTTATTTTCATCTTCACAAAGACATTAATCTTGAGTCACAATTATGTGATCAAACGAGTCTAGTGTTAATTAGAGAATCGATCAAATGCAAATCATCTCATAGAAATAATTTAATCGCAATTGAATCAAAATCTACATAGTTTGTAAATGTACAAGGTATAAATACTTGAACCATTCGTGAGTCGGCTGAGTCACAGTCCGCGGACCGGTTTGCAAACTTTAAGCAATTACCGAGCTCCGGAGTCTATAGAACTTCTCAGTTCACGTACCGGTTTGCAAACTTTGAATCAACTCAAAGTTCCGGAGTCTACGGAACTTTTCAGCTCACTTATCGGTTTTCAAACTAAAGACTTTTACCGGTTCCGGAGTTCACATAACATTTCAGTTTACGTACTGATTTGGGTAATAAACTGGTTCTAGAACGTAGAACTGTTTTGGCTCGCATACCGGTTTGATACTTTAACCCAGTTCCCCTACCATTGTTCCAAAATAGTTTGTATACGAATATACATACCTATCCGGATCACAAAACAATTAGATTTTCCATGATATGCATACGAGTATGCTTATCACACAAATATGAAAGTCGATATATAGCTACTCCGTTACGTGTACGAATAGTTGTATTACGGTTTCAGACATATAACAATTTTCTCAATTTTTAAGACTGATAACACTGTCTTGTATTCCGAATATAGTAGTTCTATATTTCTCTAAATCAATTAAAAATATTCCTGAATAATATCAATGACACATATCACTGTTCCAGGCTATTTTTGAATGATTACCTTGAATCATGATTTGGTTCCGAACGATAAATTGTTCTCCACCGAAATTGATCAAGTATGAATAAATGTTCATTAAGCTTAGTCATTATATTTTTAGAAATTCGTAAACTAAATTATTAGTTCTCGACTCGAAATTCTTGTCTATGCAAGCTAGTCTAATTAGTTATGCGACAATCGTCTCAAGGATAGAAAAGTGAATATAACTTAAAAAATAGGTGGTTCAGTATTCACTTACCTTTTGTTGATGAAGTTCTCCAAAAGCTTCGGTTGATCTTCGCCTTCAAACGGTAGAACGTAAATGATGATTGGCTCGTTTCTCAACTCCACTATCCTAGACCGAGACTTAACTAATTATAGACTAGAAATCAAGATATAGTTTTGACAACTAAATTTGACAACAAGCTTGATATAGCAACACTTGTGAGTTCGACCGAGCATTGCTCTAACACTTTCTAGCGGACAAGATTACATGTTATGTTGTTAAGATTTTCGAGATAAGAAGTTCACAAAATGCTTTGGAGATCATATATAAATTTGTATCTATGCGATATTTGAAGACCTCGCTCCAATGAAGATGGATGATTATTGTATGATTCATTTCATAAAAATGATGGGCTATAATATCGTATGATTTAGTAATAAAGTCAAACATATTACTTGGCTTTGCACAAAAAATGTAGTAGTGTTATCGAGGAGCAATAAGCACTCTAAAAAGCAAACAATTCTCATTTGTGCCATTTACTGTTAAGATTACAATTTTTTGGCTTGATCTTATCTCGAATCACGATAATCATAAATTTCTTGTTCTTCCTATTGCCCAAGGTGAAAGGTAAAATATGGAATTGTTGTTGAGATCGATGTTTAATTCATGATTTTGCATGTGGATTTGTTTGCTTGGATTTTTATGCCATGGTTTTTAGTTTCATTTGTTAGACCAATTTTATTACTATTTTTCAATTCGAAGTCTTGATTATTTAGAAGGATAAATTATCAAACCATTGTTATTTAATACTTTTATTATACAAGACTTGTAGTTCTGGATTTCCTTGCAAAGGAAAGTTAAAGAACCCTACCATTACGAAATATAATAAGGGAATGTGATACATGACCGTGTCATTATGGCACTGGTTAATCCCTAGTCACCATCATAATATCGACCAAAAACAAGTATTAAAGAAAAAAAATAAGATGAACATCAACAAAATTATTCACTCTCAATTTTTTGTTTCACATCTTCATTTAATCTCTCTGTAATTAACAATTATGATTAGAAAGATAAGAAGAGATATACAGAGAAATCACACCAGCAATTTATATGCTTAACCAAGTTGTCGTGGTTCTAAACTTAGAACTTGTTTTTCTCTTTACATCGAGCCATGTGAAGAGCTTATTCTCAACTGATTTTCTTTCTCTGCAAAACCTTATTCAAAAGCCATCAAATTCTCCAACCATCTCGTACCCAAGTTTGTTCCCTAACTGAACATGAATGAAGCAGCAGTAAGCTTGGCGACAACAACAAGAAAAAACTGCAACAACACTCTTCTTACACTCTACTTCACAGTAAAGACCACCATCTTCTCCATCATTCATTTTCAGAACCGATGACAACAATTAACCTCCTTGGGATGTTTTATAACTCTCAAGCCCATTCTACCACCATCGGAATCACAAACTAGCTGAAATCAAGTCTTTGTAGTAAAAATCAAATCATTCATGCATCCAAACAAACGCCTTGTGTGCGTTTTGTTGTTGTTGTTATAAATATTAATTTGAGGTTGAATTTTAAGCTATTCTATACCTCATTCCTTATAACAATCTCAATTTTGCAACAACCGTCCATGATTAATAAACCATTCAATCACCAAAACAACATTACCATTCATCTTCAATTGGCTCACAAAACTCATCGATGACATCAAACTCACTCACATACTCCTTTATATCAGAACCACAAAATAAAAAATGTTAGAATATCGAATACATAATTCTCACTAAGTTACAATTGTAACCATTTATGTACTAAAATCACAAATCAGCAGCAAACCCACTCACATACTCCTTTATATTACAAAATCAAAAATGTTAAAAAAAATTAGTACCTAAATCTCACTAAGTTACAATTTTGATTAGTGATTTTTGTACTAATATCACAAATCAACAAAAGGGTTCTCTTTAATAAACCAAAAGAGACATGCAGAGAGGGAGAAATAAATTAGATACTTTTCATTGAGAATAAAAGTAAGACCAGGAAGAGGCAAACGAGCTGCGGGTGGAGGTGGTTGAACAACAAAAGTAAGACCAAAGATAGATTGTTCTGTTGATTTATTATTTTTTCTGAACATCCTGTTGATTTAATTCAACTACCCACCATTAACACCAGCCTCACACACAGTCGAGACTAGTCGCAGTTCGGTGTAGAATATGAAAACAAAATAAATAAATAAAACCTTAACAACGACGAGCGTGAAGAAGATCAGAACCAACTGAAGATGAGAGGAGGAAGATGAATCACGTGAAGTTTTCTTATTTATTGATTTCTCATGGGTCTATGAAGATAAATGACATATAAGTAACTTAGAACTACATATGGTAATTTTAGTTTGGGCAGAATGCTCAAAAAGGATATTAAGACCATTGAGTTTGAATTCTTGATTATCAGAAGAGTATCTAACTTTGCTTGTCTTCTAGACCAAGAAATTCAAATCCAACGGTTAATTAACCGGTTATGTGGTGTAAAAAATGTTCATATACAACTTGTGCGTTGCACATATTATTCATCATATTATTTGTGTGCTTTTCATATTTCAAACAAATCCTAGACTAAACTGTCCGGTCTAGATTCAGTTTAGACTCTAGACAGGGCAGCCTAACTCGGTCGCATTTTTAACAGAGTTGCATATTTCCTGACTGACACCATGTTTTTTTTTTGGTTTTTGAAATTTATGTGGATCTGAGTTGTCTGGATCTGACTCAACTGACTCAAAAATATGTGAGTCAATGGCTTGATCCCATGAGTCAGGGGTATTTTGTTATCAGACTCAAACAGGTTCGAGTCAGGGGTTAGGTCTGACGCAGACATCGAGTCAGATCTAAGTGAAATTAAAAAACAAACAGTCTGACATCTGACTCGCGACGAGTCAAGGGTTGACTCAGATCCAAATCGCGAGTAGATGCAAACAAACATGGTACGATTTGCATTTTTCCCTATTGTTTTTTTTTTTTTTTTTTTGTAAATTTCATTGGAAATTAAGACTCATGGAGAGTTTGAGTTACATAGCTAGTAGAGCCATCTAATACAGAGGATTTATCTACTAATAGTTTTTGTTTAATACAAGACAGAGGATTGTGAACACAATCCAATTTTGAATTTAAAGTTTTTACAAATTTTACTAAGAAATCTGCAACTGCATTTCCAGTCCTAGGAACAAAAGAGAAACACAAAGTGAGTACATATTCGTTTCGGGAATCTACTATCCACATGGTCCAAATCTATACCTATTTCGCCGATTCCCATTGAAATTGCCCATGGAACCTGAGAAATAACAACCGTTAGATCGTTGTAGATCAACAAGAGTCCGTTTTCACGAGGGAGATAAATGGGGAAAAAAAGAAGACGCTTCTATATAAATGATAACAATGTATAATTAGGGTTTAGAGCTTAGAGTCGAGAGAGCTTAGCCACTCTAGTGTTAACCCTAGAACCAGGAACCAGAAGAAGGAGAAGTTTCGACTCACTCGACAATGGCGGTCGGGTACGTCTCTTTCCCTCTTCCGCTTTGTGTAAATCACTGCTACTGCATCATCTGATTTTTATTTTTATTTGTTTTGTTCATGTTACAGGAAGAACAAGAGGATTTCAAAGGGAAAGAAGGGAGGAAAGAAGAAGACGTAAGTATTAGTAGATTTTCATTTCCTTGAAAAACCCTAGAAACCCAAAATTGAGATCCTGTGTTTTTTTGTTGTTTTTTTTTGATGATCTATTTGTTCAATGAATGTTTTATTGTAGTGTTGATCCATTTGCAAAGAAGGATTGGTATGATATCAAAGCACCATCGCTCTTCTCTGTTAGGAATATTGGGAAAACCCTAGTCAGTAAAACTCAGGGAACTAAGGTTTGTAGAACTATCTGGATTCTTTATTTTGATGTATCACACATGATAACTTGTGGAATTGAAATTTTACTAGTAACAAGTTTTAATTGTCATCGGGGTTTAACTGCTGATGTGGGCAACATGATGAGCATAAACCTAGACTCTTGCATAACCTTATTGTCCTTTTAGCACATAGCTATGATATCACCTTATGTTTTCACTGGCTTTTCTCTTTGTTTCATCTTTTACTACTGAGTCTGCTAATCAATCATAATCTTAGACAACTGTTACATAGCCATCTATTAAAGCATTGGTTTCATTTATACTCCATAATCTTAACAATGTATATTAACATAAATTTACCCCGTAACTAATCCTTGATTTTTTTTTATTTTTTTTTTGTTGCTAACAATGAAATGTTTCTATTCTCCTTGTTTCCCAGATTGCTTCTGAAGGACTCAAGCACCGAGTGTTTGAGATTTCATTGGCTGATCTTCAAGCCGATGAGGATCAATCATACAAGAAGTTCAGACTTCGAGTTGAGGATGTTCAAGGAAAAAATGTTCTTACAAATTTCTGGGTAAGTAACTATCTACGATTTCTTCTCCTATTCATGATTTCTTGTGATGTATATTTGTGAAGTGTGTATATTGATCTTGTTTGATATTCAGGGAATGGATTTTACCACAGACAAGTTGAGATCTCTTGTAAGAAAGTGGCAGACATTGATTGAAGCCCATGTTGATGTCAAGACAACAGACAACTTTACCTTGAGGATGTTCTGTATTGGATTCACCAAGAGGCGAGAGAAACAGGTCAAGAGAACCTGTTATGCTCAATCTAGCCAGATCCGACAGGTGGAGTTATGTCTTTCAATTTCAACTTTTTCTTATATTTTTCATGTTATTCATTTGGGTAAATAGGTAACATCTGTACTTTGTTTTGTCAGATTCGTCGCAAGATGGTTGAAATCATGGTAAACCAGGCCTCCTCGTGTGATCTTAAAGAGTTGGTGGCAAAATTCATTCCTGAAATGATTGGAAAGGAGATTGAGAAGGCTACATCAAGCATTTATCCATTGCAGAATGTGTTTATTAGGAAGGTCAAGATCTTGAAGGCTCCAAAGTTCGATCTTGGAAAGTTGATGGAGGTATATCTCACTCTTGTTTTATGCTTTCTTAGAAGACGCTTTAACTTAAATCTTTACGTGATTTATGTTATTTTGAATGGAGTGGTTGTTTAAGTTTCCGTACGACGAACTGTTTAAGTTTCCGTACTTCAAACTTTTCTTTAGCACATATATATTCTTTAGAAGTTTAAAAAATTTGAAGTTGTGAAAGAATAGACGGCCTCGTAACCTTGTAGAGAGCTTTCTGAATAATTATTTGAAAGTATCCAGTAAAATAGAAGTTTATGGAATGCACCTGAAGTTTAAAACTTTTCAGTTCTCACTCTGAACTCTCTGTGAAAGGTTGCAAAGCAAAGCTGACACTCTTTCTTCCCTGTGTTAGTTAGCAGTCTCAGATTTATATGTGATGATTTAAGTGTATTATTTCTGATGTGTATGCGGTGATTGTTTTATTTTTTAGGTTCATGGTGACTACTCTGAGGATGTTGGTGTGAAGGTTGATAGGCCTGCTGAGGAAACAGTACCAGAGGCTGAAACTGAAGTTGTTGGAGCTTAGGTTCATTGTAACTACTCCGAAGATGTGTGCACGAAGATAAGCTGGCTGAGTAAACAGTACCAGAGGTTGAAACTGCAGTTGTTGGAGCTTTAGATTAGATGAGGGATTAGTGTCACTTATATTGTCTCCTTTGTTAAATCACGACAACCTCTAGTTAAAGCACTCATTTTGGTTGATTTATGAGGATCCACTTCTTATTTTTGACTTTGAAATGTTTGTAAGTTACTTTTTTTTAGAACTATACATTTTCTATATACTCAGATGCCATACTTTTTAGACTCTCAAATTAGACATAAATCTGCTAAAACATTTCCGCTCTGTCCACTCCGAGCTCCTTGTCAACTGAAAACTCAGAAGAGGGATGTCGACTTCTCTGCACATCCTCTGCTTATACCATGCCAACCAAATTCATCATCAGTTTCCGCATTTTCAGCTTCAGTTTTTTGCACATTGAGATTACCGTGTTCATTCTCAAGCTCCGCCTTTCCCTCCACCTCTTCCAATTGCATAGCAACAGTACTCGCGAACAATACTGGTTTTGGATTTCAGATATTCTCAAGCTATTCAAGATAGAACAGAAAGGTTCAGAGGGAACTAATTTTTGGATCTTAATCTCAGCTGAAATGGAGCAAAACTTTCATTTGTGTGGGAACTTTTCATGGAACTAGATTGCAAATGGTATATCCAAATGGAATAGGTATATAAAGATAGCTGTAACAGGAAGTAATAAGGCCACTTTTCATCCAGATAATGATGCTGAATGGGATGGTTGTTGGAAACCCGTTAAATGGACTCATCTTGGTACAGATGTACCTTTAGTAGGATGGTACAGTCCTTGGGTGATCGAAACTAGGATGTCCACAAGTTTATCTTTTTACCTCATGTCTCTTAAGGTTAAGGGGAAAATCAGACCACAATAGTCAATGGATGTTTTTCTTCTCTGTTTTCCAGATATCGAGTTAGATTGGCTGCTATAATGTTACTGATATTCACCTTGTAGAACTTAAGAAAGATGTAAGATAAAATGAACTTTACAGAACTATTTTACATGTGAAAATATACAGACTCAAACACACAACCAACATAGTTATAAACAGATCAGTGCATCACTGGGCATTATTCCTACTCTGAGAAGATATAGATTTCAGTACCAATTTTCTGCTTTTTTGAAACACAAACTCATTCTGAGGAACTCTGACCCTCTTACTGTTTGGAGAGGCGGTCTTCACTCCAGCCATGGGTAAGCAATTGCCTTTCCGAACCTCGGGCCTTTCGTCTTGGAAATGCAACATAATGTCTGGTACAAAATCTGACTCAAGTGTTTGACTAGTAGGCGATTGAGCAACATTGGAAGGTACACAAGGCATCCCACTGGAGAAAAACAGTAGTTCAAGATATGATGTTGACTGTTGAATATTAAAAACCCATGCAATTTTTAATGATGGACAAAATTATAAAAACTTGTGTTAACTTCAGAAAATGCCGTAGAATTTAAACCTGTGAATCGCGAAAGGAAGAGGAGGCAGGCACGGAAGTTGAACTGAAGCTTGCTCTTCATCCTTCAGTTCTTTGTTTTTTGATAAACTTTCATCAACCTTTTCCTTTATACAGGTTTCAGTTTTTTCTTCTGCTTCGGCTTCTTGGAAAAAATAGAATTAGGTTAATTCATATAAGTACATACAGTATATATGCAAAATTAACCCGGTTATATGTGGGATTAAAGAAAATCTCAGCTAGGTTCAGTTTTGTAAATGAAAATTTATTAGCACACATTTATGAAGCTTAAGAACTACCATCAAACACTAACCATCTTTTCTGCCAAATGTATTTTGACACCCTTGACATTTACAGCCGATCGTGCAACCAACCCCACCCTTCAAAGACGAACTAAACAATTGAGGTCACAACACATATTGAGAGCATATACAGATTGAGCTGAAGTTGGAAAATACCTGATAGCATTCACAGTATCTCTTGATGCAACCTGATTTCTTGCAGTTGCATCCTTTTTTATGCCAAGCCAATATTTCGCTAGGTTCTTCCTACACGGGGAAAGAAACATTCTAAGTTGCATAACTAAACTTTAAGTTGCTTGAAGTCAAATATTAAAGAATTTGTAATCAGACCCAAATTTCGGCAACAGATTTGGAGTTTCTGATCACTTTTGGAGCAAATGCAAGTGGATTACGAGATAGGATCTGCTTTCGAGTTGCCAGAACAGTATCTTCGTGCGCAGGTATGTTATAGCATTCTAAACATGAGCAGGACTCTATGCAGTAGATTCCAGCAGCAAAACATTCACAGTAACTGCGTGGGCCAATTCCATATTTTAACCATAAGCATGTCTCAGATGAAACTTGAGAGTAAAATCCATGTATTCATCTTTTTAGACCAGTAAAACGCTGCACCATAAAATGGAAAAGTAGGGGAATTTTTGAAAAACTCACAGTTTTAAGCATTTTGACTTCTTACAGTTACAATTCTTGCAACCTTCACTATCTCCATCTTGTTCCACTCTACTGCTGCAAATATGAGTAGAAACTTAAGTACATGATTGTTTAAGAACTCAATGCTATATAAGGAAGCATACCTTTTCTTCTTCTTCAGGTTCCCCTGGTTAAATTCTTCGCTAATTCCAAACGCAGCAGGAGCATCCTGGACCCCATTTTTGGCATCACACATCTCAGATTTGGTAATTTTCTTATCCAAGTCTTCGCGAAGAAGTATTTCCTCGCGAGAAAGATCCAGATACGAAGTGATAGAACCCAGCGTGGTGGCTGATTGACTTCTAGAAGCCAGAGGTTCACGCTTGACAATTTTGCAATCCTTTGCAGAAGCTCCAAGAGCATTCAAGTGCAGACCAATACCAGGTAGCATACACGGTGTGGAACTATTTCCAAACTTGGGCTTAACCGACTTCATATCATTAGTATTAGATTTTCCATTAGTCTGTGATACAGCTGAACGATTGTCGAAGTTCTCTTTATCAGATTCTGCCATCTCAAAAAGTAGGCATCGCCTTCGCATGTTGTGTTGCTGATGAGAGTCGGCCTACACATAAAAAACCCTTATTGTGTTGTTAACTAGAAAACAAGCAAAGATAAAACACAAAAGAAGAGTAAGAACGGTGACTATACATAACTTGTGTAGAACAAGCCTATAATAAATCTAATAGCTTACCTCACAAGCTAGCAAACTACTATTTCTCAGTCTGTCGTCCATTTTCTCACTTGCATTTTGGTCACCTTGAGAATTACTAATAGAGCCACCAGTTTCCTTCTGCTCTTGAACTTCTGCTCGTTGAATTAAATGTTCTTTTCCTTCATGTTGTCCACAATCTACCAAATCAATAGATTTTGGAGTAGACGAATCATCATCGGTTAGTAATTCAGATGACAGAGAAGTTAAAGAACAAGTATCACGGTAATCCACCACATTCTGGTCCTCCCCATTATGAGCCTCTATATTGGTAAATGAATCAAAGAGTAGCAGATTAGACTCATCACATATTAAATTTTCCCAACAACATCCTGTTTCTTCCTCCATTTCATCCAGCTGACATGAACCAGCCAAATCATCAACTTCAGTTCCAAACGACTCCAAGGAAATATTAACGCTTTGAACAAGTGATGCTGAAGGGCTATTCATTTCCAACATAGGATCCATCTCGCTGTCATGGAAAGTGAAGTCACTGATAGGGGAACCACAATCATACTTTAAGGTGCCAGCCAACTCAATCACAAACTCCGAGTTCTCAAAAGATGTATCAAAAATAGCCTCTTGAGCAGGGGATTCTTGCGACACCTTAATGGCATCTAGAACCTCGAAACTTCTGTTTCCTTCATTTCGAACAATAGAAGACTCGCGCTTTGACATTTCATAAAAGCAACGCCTAAAACAGAAGGAATAAATCATACAAGAGAAAAGTAACGAAAACACGTCTCTTCACATAGTCACCACTTTCATAACATATATTCTACAAACAAACTAGACGCAGCAACAATTAATTACCTTTGCAAGGGTTTTGGCTGCTTTCTGGAAATGACATAGGAGGATGTGCAGGCAGATTGTATAGACGCAAAACTAAGCGCAGTGATTGTCTGTGAAATGTATGTAGACTTAACTGGTTGAATAGGCGAAAGACTGTTGATATAATTGAACACTGGAGACTCCTGCAAACGAAAGAAACATTTCAGGAAGAACAACCTAAATAGACTAATTAAAAGAAGAAGAAAAAAACCGAACCAAATACCCTATAATTCTAAGTGAAAATTAAAAATTAAAAATTTGAACCAAAAATCAAAGAAACACGGCACATTCCAAACCCTTGTTCCTACAAAATGACTAATTAAAAAATAATAATAATTTCATACGAAAATCCTATAACTAGAACTAAATTGTAAGAATCTCATTTCTAAGTACCCAAGAAAACAACACCTCAAAATTCCTCTCTTTTCAAAAACAAGAATTGACACTTACACGATTACACTATTACACCATTGATACACCTGCAGACAAAAATCTGTGATCATACCCACTAAAAAGAAATATACTACTGCATCTTCACAAGCACAATACTAAAAAAATCAACATGCGAAAAAAAATATTAGAAACTGTAAACCACCATTACAATTATAATTACCCATTAATTAGAAAATAACATAGATACCATTAATTACCTGAAAATTATGTGGTGCACTTCCGATCTGTGTCTTTTCTGGTGTCTTCATACTGTCAAGAACACTATATCTCTATCTCTCTCTAAATTGAACAAGAAGAAAGAGTGCCAAGGCGGGAAGAATTAAAGTCAAAGACAAAGTGTTTGCTTCTTTCTAGAGATAAAAAGAAAGAGACCCTACTACACAGTTACCCACCACCACCATTAAAAATTCACCAGCACCAAAAGAACAAAACGAAATTTATTATTACTAGTATTATCTTTATTACACTAACTTTTACAGTGAAAAAACCCAAACTTTGCCACGTTTTAGTGAAGAACAAACCAAGTACAAACAGATTTCCCTCTCTTTTTTGTTTCTCTTTCTTACTCATCAACTTTGTTTATTTATACATAAAATAAAACTATCTATTTTTTTAGTAGTAGAATATTAAGGCGGGATTTGTGTATACGGTTCATGTAATAACCAGGTAACCGTACACTGACCGTTACTGTGTACTTATGTCCTATTATGATTTCAATCTATATTTATTTATTTTTGATTTAATGTGCATTGTTCCCTCATTATCGTCACTTCAATCCAGTTAAGAATATCCGCGTATTCTGCTTACATAATTAGGGCTCGTGTTTATGGTTGAACACTACCTAGCCCCACTCACCAAAGAATGTGTGATCTAAACACGTTGGGACGTTTACAATTTACTGATGAGGGAAAAATTTGGACATTGAGGGACGGATCCAGGGAGGTTGAACTTTATATTTAGGCCCGCGATAGTAGTTTTTTGGTCGTGCATAATATTTAGCTAAAATATTTTTTTAGGCCTGTGAACTGAGAGGGCTACCGGGACTAAAACCCAGTTCGAGGGGGAATTTATTGTTTGGTCTTAAACCCATATAGTTATTTATAGGTTCATATTTATTTTATATTGACCAATTACACTGTTACCCTTAGTCCTTCGTACGTGCGGTAATTAAAAATATATTTTTTTTGGTGTTCTTTTTCTCTCTAGAAACCAATCTCTCTCTCTTGGTTTCTTCTTCATGCTTTTACTCGTTTTCTTCTGTATCGCTCTCTCAACGATGTAGACATGGTGACGATTGCAGTGAATAACCAAGATTCCCATACTAAATCTTCAAAACATTATTGAAATCATGAAAACCCTATTGGAAAATCATCAAAACCCTGAATTTTAGTTAAAGAATTACAAAGACCTATTGAATTCATAACCTAGATTTTCTATTTCAAGCAAAAAACAAGAAAATCTACACAAAAATGGTGCAACACAAGAAGAAAAAGCAAAACAACATTAAACAAAAAGTAATAGAAAATGATTTAGAAGAATCATCGGCAAAAATTCTTTTTTGTTTTCTATAGTTTGATACAGCAGTACATATATGATGTACTGAAGAAAAAAAAGGTTTAATTTGTTGTATATTCATGGATTCGTCACTTATTTTGACATGCAGTTAATATTTGCAGTGTGATCCAGCAGTTCATTTATGTCGTACTAAAAAATTCAGTCAAATTTTGTGATTTTCATAGATTCATCACTTGTTTTGACATTGCAGTTAATTTTACAGTTTGATACACTTGTACATATATGTTGTACTGAAAACATTTGTTGGATTTGTGATTTCTATAGATTCTGCACTTATTTTGACATTTTAATTGATTTTTACACCATAATCCAGTAATACATATATGATGTACTGAAAAAATTGGTTGGATTCTGTATTTCTATAGATTCAACACTTATTTTTACATTTTAATTGATTTTTTGAGCATAATCTAGTAGTACATATATGTTATACTGAACAAAACTGGTTGGATTTTGTGACTTTCATAGATTCAACAC
>JAJJMB010010117.1:1565650-1579541 GCA_023531105.1 Papaver atlanticum | reverse complement strand
TGAACAAAACTGGTTGGATTTTGTGACTTTCATAGATTCAACACTTATATTGACATTGCAGTTGGTTTTTACAGCATGATCCAAAATACATATACATTGTACTGAGAAAAACTGGTTAAATTTTCTTATTTTCATATGTTTACTCTTATATTGTCATTGCAATTGCTATTTATAGTATAGTTCAATAGTACATATATGATGTACTGAAGAAAAAAAATGGTCGGATTTTGTGATTTCCATAGATTGAACACTTATTTTGATATTTTAATTGATTTTTACAGCATGATCCAGTAGTATATATATGTTGTACTGAACAAAACTGGTTGGATTTTGTGACTTTCATAGATTCAACACTTAGTACTTTGACATTGCAGTTGGTTTTTACAGCACGATCTATCAATACATATATGATGTATTGAAAAAACTGGGTGGATTTTATGATTTTCCATAGATTCAACATTATTTTGATATTTTAATAGATTTTTACAGTTCGATCCAGTGGTACCTATATGTTGTACTGAACAAAACTGGTTGCATTTTGTGACTTTCATTGATTCAACACTTACTTTGACATTGCAGTTGGTTATTACAACATGTTCTACCAATACATATATGTTGTACTGAAAAAACTGGTTGGATTTTGTGATTTTCTATAAATTCAACATTTATTTTGACATCTTAATTGATTTTTACAGTTTGATGCAGTGGTAATATAACTAGAGATTGATAACAACGGTTCATAATGGCTTCAATAGATAAATATTTCAGTACATATCTGTTGTACTGCTTCGATTTTGCTTGCACTGTAAAAAATCTGACGGTGAATAAATTCTTCACTACATACAAAGAATATGTCCATAAAAAAGCAGTACATAATGTCAAATAATAAGTAAGCGAAGGAGAGAATTTAGAAGCTTGGTGTTTCACTAGGTTGTCCAGTTCAAGAACTTCATTGTGAAGATGCTTTAAGGGCAGTTTTCCTCTAGTCGTTAGTCAAATAATAAACATCGTTTAATGATGTCTTTACTAAGTTTTAACGTCACCTGGAATATTTAAAACTTTATATTATGAGCATGTCACACCGAAGTGTGTCGTTTCTTATTTTAATAAAGGGTATCCAAAGATTGGGTTGGTTGCTCATTCAGCTTGCTCCTGGTCCACAACCCCACCGCTCTGCACATTCAAAATTTTGGTCGCTGCTTCTTGGAATCAGTTGGTTCTCGTATTAGTCCAAATTCATCAATAGACACAAAAATGATTCCAAAACAATCACAAAAGGTTTGTAAACATGCAATATTCCAATGAAGCTTACGATTACAATGGCCAAATGTGACAAAGGTGAAACACTCTCACTAAGTTGGCTCATCTAAGTTACACAATGAGTACACAATGGCATACTGATGTACCTACAAAAGATTTATAACCGGACATAATATTGGGTTGAACAACATTACATTTCCAAGGTGATTCACGTTGTCAAATGCGGTGCATCAATTATGCACTCAATTCTTTCTTGGTACACCAAATATACACTCGCTCAGTTCGAATACATATCTGTTGCACGATTGTAATTAAATTAACTAATGTTAACCAAAAATCAAAGAGAACTACATTTTAATTTGAATTCCATTATCCGCACAAAGTCAAGATTTATAAAAATGACAGTCAAAGTTCATTAAGAAAATTAACGCATACCTTGGACAGTCACCTGCCATGAAAACTTGCCAATGAGACTCACAATAAAGGAAAAGCTGCAAGCCTACTTGTGTGTCTCCTCGACCAACAAAGTCTCAAGGTTTTAGCTGTTTTGATAGCGGATGTTGTTATCCCTTGTTAGAGCACTGCTCGGTCGAACTCGCAAGCGTTGCTATCTCAAGCTTGTTTGTCAAGTTTAGCTAATCATAACTAGATACTTGATTTCTAGTCTACTTATAGCTATGTCTCGGATTAGGTTAGAAGTGTGTAGTTGAGCTTTAGACTTCACGGCGTTCACCAATTGAAAAAGAAGATCTACTGAAGAGCATGGAGGAACTTCGTCAACAAAAGGTATGTGGAGACTAAAACTTATCTATCACTCAGAAGTCTATTCTATTCTATCTTCTAATGAGACTAAGTCGTATAGCTATATAGACTTTTATATTATACACAATTGAAATTTCGAGCTGAGTTTATCTCGTATATATATTTCTCGAAATACGTGTTGGAAGCTTTTAGCTTTAGCTAAGTTCATCGTATACTTGACGAGATTAGTTGGAGACAATTTATTTGTTGGAAACTAAATATTAAGTCAAAAATGATCATGTGAAAATTACCTTGAACATCTTACATGATTTGTGTGAGACAATCATTTGATGTCAACTTGGGAAGTTTCGTATTGATCGATTGATCACTTGAAAATTACTTGAAGCTAGTGGTATGTGTAAGATTACCATTGTTGTCTTCTAAGGATGTTTCAATGATTAAATGAGAGTTTTAAAACGGCTACTATGTCTGGATATAATGCAGGATGTATACCTTGTATGCTGACTGTGCAAGTCTAGTTAAGGTCCGAAACTAATGTTTGCGAACCTTGTTTGCGAACTGGTCTACCTGTAAAAAGGTCCAGAACTATTGTTTGCTTACCTTGTTTGTGAACGGCTAGATAAGGCCAAGTCCGAAACTGTTGTTCGCGTACCCTGTTTGCGAACGGCTGGATAAAGCCAAAGTCCGAAACTGTTGTTCGCGTACTCAGTTTGCAAACACAGTGGTCAGGTTCTAAAATCGGTAAGTGTGATTCTCATACTCATGAACTCAGGTTCGTTTTCGAACTCAGTTTGCGAACTAAAGTCACTGGAACTTTAACGATATAAGGTATGTGAACTAGTTTTACAAACCGTGGCATTTTGTTCATGAATTGGTTCTTGTATAAGTACTTTTTACAATTACAAACCAAACCTATTTTGTTTCAAATGGTTCATATATATATATTTCTATGAGATGATGAACATTTGAACAACTCTCTTGAAACACATTTAGATTCATTTGATTATCTATCATGATTGATTGATCATCATATTTTATCTAGAAGTGTTTAGATGAATGTGGCTAAGTTATAAGTGTTAATATGGCTAACTTCGGTTAACTATTATTGAGCCAACGGTTATACACGTTTAGGTACGATATAGGTATATTCATTTGTGTGTATCAAGATAATACCACCTAACGGTGGAGATTGATTGCTTAGTTTCTAAGCAGACTTAGCTTGA
The DNA here is from genome assembly GCA_023531105.1 of Papaver atlanticum. Lineage (NCBI taxonomy): Eukaryota > Viridiplantae > Streptophyta > Magnoliopsida > Ranunculales > Papaveraceae > Papaver > Papaver atlanticum. The sequence continues at coordinate 1,576,296 of JAJJMB010010117.1, read as the reverse complement.
ATCTTAAATCAGGAGTTCATCTAACGGTAAATATCAATTGCTTTGTTACTAAGCTATCTTAGCTTTGATTGTAAACAACCCTGATTTGAAAAACTATATAAGGGAGAACTCTAGCATTTGGGAAACCTAATCCCGACACTTCAGTGTGTCCTAGTTGCAAACTAGAGTCGATTCTCCTTTAACTTAGGTTTTCCAAAACCATTATTAGGTTAACGACTTGAAGACTTCATTTGGGATTCGTGAAGCCAGATCCAACTATTTTCTCTGTAGTTGCGCATTCTGATCTTACTTATTTTATCTTATTGAGTTTTATCTTTTCTAAGATTTACTCGAGATTCATCTCTGTTAGGTAAGATATAAAAATTAATCACAACAGTTATTCGTCTCAGAATCTTGTGATTCCGCAATAACTTCTTATGTTAATTAGTTAGGTTATTGTGAGGTGACTAATATTTCTAGGTTGCTCTTCGGGAGTATAAGACCGGATTATTACCTGTTCACCTTGATTTATCTAAAGACGGAAACAAAACCAGAATATGCTTATCTGTGGGAGACAGATTTGTTTATAAGTCTTCGACTTTGGGTCGTAGAAACTCTTAGTTGTGGGTGAGATCAGCTAAGGGAATCAAGTGCGAAGAGTCCTGCTGGGATTCAAGAGGCGTAAGGAACACGACTTAATCGGTGTGAGACTTGGTTAGGGCTCAACTACATTCCAATCCAAAGTTAACTAGTAGTAGGATAGAATCTGTAGCGTCTTAATACAGTGTGGTGTTCAAATATGGACTAAGTCCCGGGGTTTTCTGTATTTGCGGTTTCCTCGTTAACAAAATTTCTGGTGTCTGTGTTATTTCTTTTCCACATTATATTTGTTTATATAATTGAAATATCACAAGTTGTGCGTTGTTCAATCACAGTTGATAAATCCGACCTTGTTTGTTGGATAAAACTTGATTGACACTTGGGCGTTGGTCTTTGGTACCGTCCAAGTTATTCTCACATCAATCAGGCTCAAGGATTTCTATCTGTTCGATTTGCTGATTGTATTGAGAAAGAGATAAAGATCTTTGATATCTTTCTTGATTGAGTCTCACTTTTAAGTAGGTTCTCTCAGAATTATATTGGGGTTTAGTCCATACAGATTGCCGAACGAAATATTTGGTGTGGTTGTTATACCCCCGCGTTTTCACCACTCACACTCAGGTGATCCAGTGTCACTGGATTTTTACCCTTCAACATCAGTTGCATTTCCTTCAAATGGGTGTTTATACTGATATCAACACCTGCAACAATTTGATAGACACATTTTTGTGTCTGAATTGTTCTCAATTTCCTGTATTGCCAGTGCTTGATTTTGTACTTATTAAGCTGTTTTATGTTTGTATAGGTATTTTTGGAGAAATAAACTTTAATAGAAAAATTGGCTTAAAAAGTGTTAAAGACACCTAGAGAAATTGATAAAGGAACCCAATAATTGGATAAGGGCACCCTCCATTACTGTATGCACCCGTGTTTTGGATAGGAGGCTCTTCTTCTTCTTCTTCATTTTTGAAAATGATTTTTTGAATAATATATTACGGAAATTTATTAAGAATATCTTGTTTCTTTAAACAGGGACGAAAGAATATTTCTCGGATATTCTCTGTGTTATTTTTGGGAATATGGCATGTGTTTTCTGTGTGTTTGACTCTAGCTGAGCTGTGCATTAACGCATGGGAGTGTGTCTGGAGAAAATCAATGCGTGGAGGAGGTTAAAAAAGGTAAGAAAATATTCTTTACTGCCGATTAATGAGAGGATTTTTGGGAGTTATTAGGAGAGATGTTGGAGCTGTTGAGTATATAAAAGGATTTGGAGAAGCTGAGAGTTTTGGAGAGAAAAATCACTGCTTTAATAATTTTTATCCTTTTGATCTTTGTATACAATCTTTTGAGCAATTAATATATATTTTTAGAGAGTTTACACAATGATGAGCTAATTCTTGCGTGACAAAGGCAATGGAGGAAACTATTCGCACATAATTGATGGGTAAATTTCTTTCGGAATTTTTTTAATTATTTATTTTATTTAATTCACTAAGATCACTATAATTATTTATTTTCATAAGAATAAAAATGGTTTTGTTAATTAGTTCTCATTCAATTTGATTTATTATGCTTGGAATTAATTCTTTGATAATATATGCGTAGTGTGTATAATTTTTTTTTTGGGAACCTTACCGATTAATAGCGAGTTAATAGAGAGAAAGCTTAATAATAATTTTTGAAATATTATTATCACCCAATCAATTAGATGGAATAATGGAATCTGGAGCCTTAGTCTAATTTTAAAATCTTGAAATCAATTTCATTTGAATTTTCTTCATTTTATTAGTTTACTTTATTTTCTTTTTTCTTAAAAATTTAAATCTAAAATCACAATCTTCACAAGTCTCAACGAACCACTATTACTTACCACTGTAAAAATACCAACAATTTTTGGCGCCGCCGACTTGTCTTTAGGTTTAGAATTTTAGATTTAATTTTTAGGTTTTTAGTAGTATTTTATTTAATCTATTTTACGTTTTGGGTATTTGCCTTTTCACTACAGGTTTTGGATTTTGGAGCGAAATTTTAAAAAAAAAGTTGCCAAAGATTTCGGTGATCAATTGAAGATTTGGAGTGGAAAGACAAAACGAAAAGAACGAAGAGAAACAGAAAAGAAAAGAAAAAGAGAGAGAGAGAGAATTTTATTTTAGATTTTATTAGTTTTTATTTTAGAAATTGTATTAGGAAATCCTCTATTTTTGTAATATTTTTTTTTGCACTTTCCTTTTTGGACTTTATTTTATTTTTAAACCCTACGGAAGGGTAGTTAAATATTAAACTGCACAGGAAAGGACGACAGTTACGATACTGCCTCGGCCCCTCGGGTTCGTACACTGACATAGCAGTCGGTGGCCCGAGTCGACTTCAACGGTTCATCCCCCGTCTGGAACGGGAGGTAAGTTTTTCTAAACACCCGCGAATCTCCTGTCAGCAGGTTACTGGACTCCTTCGTATGCATATATGTTGAGGACCTGAATACGGTTTTAATTCTAGTAAGGGCAAGGGTCTGGCCAATAGAAGATAAGGACTCGGATTTCGTCACCGTTTCCTTCTTACCCGCCTTAGGAACACGTTACCTACACAAACCTAAGCCTTAAAATTTTGACTAGAACGAGACCAATGGGGTAACGAGCTTATAGGAAGTCGTTCAAAAGACATATTAATTAAGTAATAAGATTTTCAAATAAAATAAAAACATATAAAGTTTTCAAATAAAATAAAATAAGTTTCACCATATTTCATTGAGTCCTTATTACTTTATGTTTTTATTTTATTTGAAAACTTATATGTTTCTCTACGTGATTTGGTGGGGCACACGCATCGAATTGTTACCACCGCCGGGATGAAATAGAGTGATTGAGTTACAAAAAAAAAAAAAAAAAAAATCGTAAAAGGAGGGGAAGCTGACTCCACCACAACAATCCTATTGATTCTAGCAAACAAAAAGCATGATGGATTCCTTAGATTTTTTCTAAACCAGCTTCTATTCTTCCGAAAGGCAATTCGTTACAATTTCAGCAAAACTCTCTGGAATCAATCTGAATTAAAGTAAGTTAAATAGAAATAGGAGAAGCTCAAGGGAGCTTGAATACCCCTGCCTCGCAGCCGGTAACATTTCCTCGAGTTACAAGGCGGCTCACTCAACTTACAGTAATCATCATGAACCTCGAGTTAGGCTTAATAGAGCAACCTATATGTCTTTTGAACGACTTTCCTATAAGCTTGTTACCTTATCGGTCTTGTTCTAGTCAAAATTTTAAGGCTTAGGTTTGCGTATGTTACGTGTTCCTAAGGGCGGGAAAGAAGGAAACGGTAATGAAATTCGAGTCCTTATCTTGTATTGGCCAGGCATTGCCCTTTACTAGAAATAAAACCGTCTTCAGGTCCTCAACATATATGCATACGAAGGAGTCCAGTAACCCGTTGACAGGGGATTCGCGGGTATTTAGAAAACCTTACCTCCCATTCCAGACGGGAGATGAACCGCTGAAGTCCATCGACTCTTATGTCAGTGTACGAACCTGAGGGGGTGAGACAGTATCGTAACTGTTGTCCTTCCCTGTGCAGTTTAATATTTAACTACCCTTCCGTAAGGTTTAAAATTAAAATAACGTCCAAAGTCCAAAAAGGAAAGTGCAAATGAAAAAAGAAAATTACAAAAATAGAGGATTTCCTAATACAATTTCTAAAATTAAAAACTAAAAAAATCTAAAAATAAATCTCGCCTTTTTTTTTCTTCTCTTTTTCTCTTCCTTCTTTTCGCTTTGTCTTTCCACTCCAAATTTTTAATTGATCACCAATATCTTTGGCAAATTTTTTTCTTTTTCTTTCGCTCCAAAATCCAAAACCCGTAGTGAAAAGACAAATACCCAAAAACGTAAAATAGAACATATAAAATAAAATAAAATACTACTAAAAAGAACAAAATCTAAAAATTAAATCTAAAATTCTAAATCTAAAGACAAGTCCACGGCAGCGGCACCAAAAATTAATAGGATTTGGGAATACCAACATATAAATAACCGCAATCGCACGGTGTTTAACTAGTAGACAGAGGCAAGTACGGATCGAACCCACAGGGAGCGGTGGAAATACCGTAACTAACCAGAGATGATGTTTTTGGGATTTTTAGAATTAAGAAATTAAAAGATGAAAACAAAAAGAATTAATTAAGCAATGAGAAAGTCGGAAAGTCGGTAACCAGGGTTTATTGTATCCACCACTATTCCTATTCAATTACTGAAATGAAACATAATTATGAATATATGTTTATCTTCCGGTTTATTGACATCACCTATTATATGTATTAGAGTCGCAAACGTCACCGGTATACCCTAAGCATAGCGCATCAAAAGACTAAATCCAAGCATGCACCATCAAATTGCGTCAGCGGGAAAGTTGTACGAAACTAAATATTAATTAACATATATTATTTGACTATTCTAAGTATAACCCATCAGAGAATTTAACCCAAGCATTATCAACTAATGAGAGCAAAAATATTTGCAAAACTATCAACTACGGGCATAAGTTTTCAAAACTGGTGAAGCAACAACTCATTTTTCAATTAATCGATAAACAATAATAAAAAATTAGTCTATTCAAATCATAATAGTCTTTGCTCAATTAATCAATTCAAAATAACCAATACTCCAAGTGGAAAGTGGCTTCAACATAAAACCCTAGCTACAAAAATCAGCAATCCATAGGTATGGATTTCTCAGAACCCATAAAAATAATTACAAGAAAAATAGGGGAAAGAGTAGACCCTTGTCACCGAATCGTTTCATTTCCCTTCAATCTCTTGTTCTTCCGATCTTTCCTTCACGGCTGTTCAAATTGCTGCTACGTCCTCCCCCAGCAAAAGAAACCCCTAAACCGGCCTCCTCCTCCCGAGTCTGTAACTGAAGTTATATATAGGTACTGCGAGAACCTCTTAGCAGATGATTTCCCAGGCCCAGCCCACCGATATCCAAATCCAACTCCTTCGTAAACTGACCACACAACACCAATCCCCTGACTTTCTTAGTTCCGGCCACAACATTTTTCCGGATTCCGGACCAAACACCAGTACCGCTTTCTGAATCCCAACAGCACCAGTCTCTGACTCCTTAGTTTGTAAATTGTAGTCCTTGGTTGCACAAGCTAGATCAACACATCATTCAACTCAGGTACTGCTCTCATTTTCCACCAGTTGCACATCTCCGTACAAATCGAACCAGTTCAGCCAACATACAAAACTCTTCTTCGTCTTCTGTCGCGTCATTAAAATGTAAAAATCAGCAACACCCATCTCTTCTTATGCCTTATAACACCCGAGCAGCACGGAACAACACCATCTCCAGCCGTAGTTAGCATCCCATATTACTCCATGAAGGATGCTGTAGAATGATGTTTTTTCAGTTGAGAAGTCTCAATGGATGCTGAAATCACCACCAACAACTATTACTATCACTGGCAAAACCAACTCAACCATCTGTCAGCGAGACTAGGACCCTCCTGCGTTTGCTGCCATAACCATGATGATATCACCACCAGCTACCTAGCTTTGCCTATGAAAACATTCCCATAATCTTAGAATAGAACCTACAGACGCAAGGCATCCGTTCTTTCCAACTGATCTTACTCCCCAAATGAACCCATTTCAATCCATGCCAAGAACATATGTTGCCTTTGCTCGAAGCTTCACTCCATCACCATTTTTTACTGCAACCAACTCACGACCACAACTCCATCTTGGCTGTTTTCATGACACTCAACCAACACCAGCAGCAGCGCAAGTAACTCGTGTACCGCCAGTTCATTCTCCATCCTGGACACAAACATTGAACTTCATCTGCTCACATTTTTCTCTACACTCCATCTGCTGCTGTCTACTGCGAACCTTGGCATTATAGCAAGTCTTATGGTGGAAGAGTTCCATCTTCCACACCACCTCAACATTTGGAATTGTGGACGGAAATGTAGTGGTGGAATAGTAGAAACACTATTCAAGATAGTGTTTTACGCTAATAAGAATAACGTTAGAAAAATGTTATTCAGAATAGCGCTTTCTTTTCTCAGCCATTAGATTTTCAATGGCTCGTTTTAAATCTACGGATTAAAAAAAAAAACGTTATTCTGAATAGCGCTTTACACTATTTAGATTAGCGTTGGGCGCTATTTTTATTGGCATTTTCTGTCTTTTAGCGCGCTATTCTGAATAGCATTTTACGCTAATCTGATTAGCGCTTCCATGGATTCCATGGACCATCCCACGAACTCATGGAACATGGCTTGGAAAAACTGTGGAAGACCCCAACTTGGAAGCCACTAGACTTGACATTCCACAATTTTTCCACACTTGGAATAGGTTGGATTCCACCATAAGACTTGCCGTTACGGTCTCAAAAATTCCAAACTGAACATCAATTCAGACCACCTCCATCATCGAATGCACAGCTCACCATTAAGCACAATCGACACCTCGAGAACTTCAATTAAACCCATGCATTTATCACCCCACAGACTCGAGCACAATATCCTTCGAAAACCCATGAAAATACCCTAAACTACATCTGTTCCACTGGCTGCAATAACTCAAACAACTTCCACGGAATCAAACACAAATCAATTAATACACCTTCTCCATTTTACAATCAATCTACTCTCAGATCCATGTCAAGAAACCCCATACACTAAACCCATTATTGCCAGAACCCCATTCACCATCGTTGTTTCTGTGCAATCGAGACTGTAGTCTACCATTAACCAATCATCAAGACCAACAATCGATACATTGCCAGAAACCCCTGAATTCAATTGATGTTGCTGTAATGAACACCATCTTCTCTCTGTTGTCCCCGTCTCAATTTGACAGACAATGGCTGCTTGAAGAAATGAATTTACTCAATAAAATTACACTAATACCCCTTTTCATCTTGTTGTTTCGATGAGAAATGGAGAAGAAGATGCTGATCGAGTCTCTTCTCTTCAGATAAGAATACAAAGCACAGAGTTATTGTGGTGGGAGAAATGACACGTCCCACTTATCTTTCACATGCTTACATCGCACAGTGACATAACAAAGAAAAACAATTCTTTGTTTCATTTTCTGGCAGTAAAATGGTTGTGGTTCAATGCTAGATGGGTAAGCTGACGCCCCAAAACTTCATCCATTAAGCTCCATCTCCATTTGGTTTCGTGAGTAACTTGAGTGGTTGTTGATATTAGGTATACCAGGCCTACCACATTTGGTCATTTTGGTTGCAAACACCATTGAGTTTTCATCTTAGCCATTTATTTTTGGATGACCGGATTTGCTTGTATTTCCTACAAATGACTCAAAACAATCTTATTAGTGAAATAATGAGGCCTAGCTAATGTAAATATGGGTGTAAATGCGTTGCATTTACATGCTTATCAGCAACTTGAAGTAGCGAAGAATTCAAGAAGTTGGAGAACCAAGGAAATCAAGCATGACGGATTCTAGAATTTTATAGCTTTTATTTGTTAATCCATGTGTATTGATAGTTTTGTCACTAAAATAACAAAGGGGGAGATTGTTAGAGCATTGTTCGGTCGAACTCACAAATGTTGCTATCTCAAGATTGTTATCAACTTTAGTTTATCAAAACTATATCTTGATTTCTAGTCTACTTTAGTCAAGTTTCAGTAGGAATAGAAATGTGTAGTTGAGTATTAGAAACCACCAAACACCCTTGAAGATTGGAGATCAAACGAAGACATCAACGAGGAATTCATCAGCAAAGGTATGTGGTTACTGATTTTATTTGGATTCTTGTTTAATTCTACATTTCTAATCTATCGAAACAATTGCTCACTCTATGAAATAATTCCAATGACGGTATACATATATTTATGTACGGACTCGAGGTTATTTGAGCCAAGATTTTAGTAACAATGACCTTCATCCCTAGAAAGGTTCTCATGTTGTAGTGAATGAGCTTACAAATTCAACGAGCCAAGAATCACTCAATTCCGAGTTATAACGAATAAGTTATGAGTGATTTATTAAAACAACAGTTATCAGTGTTGTTGTTTCTGCTGCAGTTCTTTAGTAGGAAACAATCCACGAACTGTTTGTAACGGTTCAAGGACTTGAGCGCAAATACGTGACTAGAAGTCTATTTTAGTCAAGTTTTTGATGTTTCCTCATCTAGGCAAGATGGCTATTCTTCCAAACACAATAATTGCCATATTAAAGTGTTTGTGATATTTTCGTATTCCTTCCTAAGAAAAATATAATTTATGCTAAAGTAATTAATTATTTAATTATTTATGCAAGAGTTGTAACTTAGGAAAGACTCCCAAAATTAAGAGAGTCTCTATAAAGGAAAATAGCTCATTAGCTTGCTTGGGATTCAAGCTACTGACAAGCACGTGAGTGCGACACAATTATACCCATAATTACATTAGCTAGGCATCGTTATTTCGCTAATAAGATTGTTTTGAGTCATTTGCAGGAAATATAAGTTAATTAGCGCATCCGGAAAATAAATGGCTAATGAGAAGCTAAAACAGCGTTTGCGACTGAAAACCCCAATGTGCAGTCCACAGAGAGCTGAATTAATAGTACGCCGCCAAGTCAACGAACCACCTTGTCATTTCATTATTTTTGGCCATTGAACAAATTTAAGACTTCGAATATAAAACAGGTCAAGATACTGGAACATAAAATAATACTTGAATATATATATATATATTTCATTTAAGGGGGGCAAGATTTGGTAAGTGGAGTTATTGGCGGATATTTTATTCAAAGAAAGAAGGGAAATAATGTTGACATGCAATTATTTATGGAAAGAAAATGATTGAGTGAGTCCCGTCTAAATTGATTGATATGAAGATATTACATGCACGTGAGATCATATTTTGCAATGAAGGAAAGTTAATAAATATGCATGCAACGAGGAGATTTGGTAAATATTTGGATATGAATTGGAGATTATTACTTTCTCTTACGGTTATGGAAATATATGGTGTGATCCATTTATGGAAATAAGTTTTCAACAAAGATAATAGTCCTTTACATGTGATATAATTGATTTTAATATTCATTTTCCCTGGAAAGCACGAAGTGGTTGCAACATATAAAAAGGGATCGAGGTAATAAAGAAAGGGAGCAAATTTGTAACTAAAATCTAAATAAAACCCAACATATGATTAAAATTAGGTTTGGAGCCGATCTGAGCAGCGAGGCGCTCAAATTGATAGGGTTTTCGTTTTCGTTTCTGTTTTTTTTTTTCTAGAGAGAAAAAGAGGAAAGAGGTCGTCCTCTCCTGGATGACTTGTGCCGAAATCAATCGCCTCATTAAAAAATTGACAAGGAAAAACCCAGTGGGATAAAACCTTGGTACAACTCTTCACATGTAGTACTTCACATGTTGTCTCGTACTTTACATGTAGTTCATCACATGCAATACGATCTTCAAAGATCGACGAGTCTAAGTTAATTGCCTCGTTAAAACTTTGACAAGGAAAAACCCAGTGGGATAAAACCTTGGTACAACTCTTCACATGTAGTACTTCACATGTTGTCTCATACTTTACATGTAGTTCATCACATGCAATACGATCTTCAAAGATCGACGAGTCTAAGTTAATTGCCTCATTAAAACTTCGTCAGGAAAACCCAGAGGGACAAAACCTGAACTGAAGAAAAAGAGTACAATATTAAGCAAACTTAGAACATAGTTGGACTTGAATATGTTGCCTCATTAAAAACTTGACAAGGAAAATCCAGTGGGACTAACCTTGACGAAGGGAAAAGAATACAACATGACAGACGCAAGTAAAGGTGATTCGTTGCAGATGATCACTTTGCTCCGTTGAAGTTGATTAGTTGCTTCACAACTCTTAAGGCCGAAAATCCTTGTAGAAAAGACAATAGCCTTAGTTGGGAAATTACTTCCCAGTGTTTGTTGTTGTCTCATTAAAAACCTTGCTGAGTAACAAAACCCTGTGGGAAAAACTATTCTCGATCGAAGGGAAAAAGAGTACAACACAACTTCAATTTCGAAGTAAAGTATGTCGACATCATATCCTTGGATCCCCCCCCCCCC
>JAJJMB010010117.1:1477148-1565550 GCA_023531105.1 Papaver atlanticum | reverse complement strand
AGTAAAGTATGTCGACATCATATCCTTGGATCCCCCCCCCCCTGATGTAGGCATCTCCCGCTAATTACTTTCATAGTTGTTCCAGACAGTTCCTTTAGTCACGTACTTTTCGAAACTGAATATCGGTAATGGCTTAGAAAATAGTCTACCATATCTCCCTCTGATTACTTTCGTTGGAGAAGAGATTATTGTTTCTTTATAATCAACAACCTTTGGATTGCAGTTCCTTTAGCATTCCATTTTTTATGTCTTTGCAGGGATAAAAAAAACTCATGTCAATTGTTACTTTAAAGTATATGATTACATTCACTATACCATTCCAATGACGTTGCGCTGGCGCTGAGCTATATCTAGCTAACAAGTTCCCTGAGGATGCAAAATTTGTTCGAGTACATTATTATACTAAGTACATCAATGCGTCTACTGTACTTAGATATGGGAATTTCATCTCCCAACACATCTTCATCATCTTCCTTTAGACGAAATGGTCACTTACTTACATTAAACGTCGACTAATCATGGGAGTGCTATCAGGATGCATGTCTTTGTTAAATTTCCTGACAACTTTAGACTCATGCAAACTGGTGTAATAATATACCATAAGCTCAGTATTCGGTCGAGCTTTCCCCAGATTTTTCATCTCAAATTCAGATTTCAAATAGCTTTTATGGATTCTTATTACATCAAGAGTATCCATTATGTCTGTACCATCAACATAGATAACTACAATTCCAAATCAGGAACTTTCTTCTGAATACGCAAGAAAAAATAACTTACTCGTCTATCCCCTCCAAATCAAATAGCCACTTAGATGGGTATACCACTTCCACCTGATTGCTTCAGTCTATAAGTGAGCGTTCTATCCAATTGTAAACGCACTCTGTGGTTTAGAGTCTCTTGATTTGGGCAACAAAAGGCTATCAAGTACTTTTGTAAGTATCTGCTATCTCTTAATTCTTTCAGAGATACGTAACAACCACATACATATGTTGCATTTCAAGTCCTTTTGAAATTACCAAGGTAACTAAGTAGCGGAACGCTATAACGTTCATTAGAAGAGAACAATTCCAGGGCTTTATGAGAAACCTCGCGCCACAAGGCGAGTCTTTATACTTCAAGACGGCTTTCTTCTCATTATACTTTGTGACGAATTAATTATGTATGTCCAATAGGCTTTACACTTGGTTGGTTAGCACTACCACACCAAATACCTGTATATTTGTCAAAGAACCAAGTTCTACCTGGATTGTGTAGGCCAAATATGCTCTTCATTGACATTAAGCAACGAGGAGCATGGTTCGATCTCATTTTGCTCTATTTCCTTAAGCAAGTGTATAAAAAATCAATCATCAATATGCTCGCATGATCTTTCCATTGACTCGTGCGCATTCTCATAATCCACTTGGGATGTCATTGTTCTCTGGAATCATTAAACTTTGGAGCGTCCTCTAGTTTGATTCATGGACGTATTCAGAGACAATCTTATGAGATGATTTCTGATGATATAAATAAGTTGTGCCTTACTCACCTACTTCCTTTTTAGGTGAGGATTGATCGAACCAAGTGGTATCTCCAACTTCCTTTATGGAGCCACGACCTCAACCACACTTCCACTAAGTGTAGTTGCAACACCTTAGTCTATGTTGTATATCCCTTATTGAGGATTTGTAACCTTGCAGGTAGGTTTGCAGCAGGTATGTGTGATCTCATCACTTTAGCGACATCAGTGTACATTCTTCAAATCGATTATTCTTTGTCACTTCACATTTACATTTGTGGAGTACAAGAATCAATATGAGATACAGTGGGAACATACCACGACAATTCCTGTCGTTCCCTTAGAAAATACGTTTTCTTATCTCCCCCTAACGACGGGAAAACTGTCTCATTAAAGTGATAACCCGCAAATCTAGTGGTAAGAGATATCCTTCCAAAAGTTTTAAAATTGATAATTGTTGGGAACTCATTTCCAACATAACTACTTTACATTTTTGAAGACCCATCATAGTACGATGTGGAGTCGTAATGACACATATATAGCACAACCAAAAATGCGTAAGAATACAAATGTCAGGATTATATCCAGTTACCAACTGGTACGCAGAAATGGTTGACTATTTGTGGGTTCCAAAACAAATAAGTGAATATGCGTGTAATATTGCATATCCCCCAAGCATTTATAGGAAGGTTGTTACGCATAACCTATCCTTAGACACCATCTGTAACCTTATATGGTAGCCTCAGCGAGACCATGGGGTAAGAATGTTCTAAACTGATCCTATTAAACATGCAATATCCATCAAGTACTTTTGATGTAAATATCTAGCATTGACAAGGTTGGTGAGTCCTTAAATTGTATAATATGTGCTAGGATTGTTTCAAAAACGCATTATTTCTTGTGATCAATAACTAATTCAACACTTCGAATCATCCACCAGAGCCATAAATCACTTGAATGGTCCGCATTCTATATGGATATGTTCACAAATATCACCTTGTTTCTTTTGAAAGAATATGTTGTTTACTATTTGCATCTTAGGATGGTCTCAATCCTTTTTACTAAAGAATGACTTTGTAAAATGAGTTACATGCTTTATTACTTTAAAAGCATAATGGGAGGGGAGGTGGTGTTTCTAGTACTTTAGAAAGAGTTGATTATGAGAGATGCCGTCACTTTGCATTCTTTCAATCTTTGTAATTCCCATTTTCTTGTTCACTCAAATAAAAGGATGTCCATTTGAGTTCTTTCAAAACAGAACATCATATCACAACCAAAGTGTCTTTATGGTTATGCCAAAACCTGATTGAGTCAATTCCCAACATTACATTGTCGGTGACGATATGGATTCAATTATCCAAATATTAGTGATTTACAGTTCACTAGACTAATTGGCTCATTATTTTCTCTAAAATGTGATTCCTTTCACATTCATTAGAGGTAATTTGTAGATGCATTCCCATTCTCACAGTTAGTTTTCATACAATAACCGTTTTCATAGACTTCGTAGAAACTTATCAAAGTGTGATTAGATCTTGGTTCTCACAGAGCTCATGTAACTTTTAATCTTTATACCAATTAGGCAATAAAGATTGAGCATTTCTTCGTTTGGCTATTACATGTAGTGATCCAATCATCGCATGGTATTATATAAGGAAATAATTCAACAATCAGTTTAATATATTTCCTTAAGAGCTTCGTGTAACAAGTGGTGTGGCCTTATTACGTAACAAAAGAAAATTTATCTCATTTACTTTAGAGTGTTATTGTTCATGCAAATAATTCATAATGTACAAATGATCCTTATAACTCAAATGCTTTAGAGTATTTTAGTCTCATGGAAATGATATACTTTTTATTCCATAAGTGCAGACAATGAATTTAATTCTTATTAACTGGGCAAATTTCTTTTTGCCACTGAAGTTGACAAGCATGGGTATGACCTTGTTTTAACATATAGTGAGTTTGTTGTCCTTTAAACTCTCTGTATATCTTGTAGTTGGTTGCTACTATATGATACCTACATTTCATTGTTTGTACCATTCTCAGTAAAATGTTTATACCAAGTTTCCAACTCCTGTTTAAATGAGTCAGAATTACATCTCTGCCTCATGCAAGGTAGTTACATTTACTTTGTATCGTTATTACTTGAGCCAGAATTACATCTCTGGTCCTAGTTTAGAAAAAGGCTTATATCTTCTACCGTAATTTATGTGTATTCTTTCACATGTTCTAGTATACAAATGTTGGTATGATTTAGCACGTCTAACTCTCTGTTCTTTCCATAATTATCCTTGCCACAGTTACCTTAAGTTGAGAAATTTCTTTATCCCAACAGGTATACATTGTTATTCAAGAGAATCTCACATGCATCCCAACCACTTGCATTGGGATGAATATCTTACGAAAGACCGTGAATCTCTTGTTAACATATTTCAGCATCTACTGTTACTTTAGTATAATGGATGAAGTAGAAAAGATAAAAATGGAAAGATTTTTTTGACTCATTTCACATTTTGTGAATTTCTTTCCACAAAAGTTGAGGTGCTAATTTGTAACCTATCTAGTCTAGCAAGTGGAATCCATCCCACTGAACATTCAAATTTTCGGGGGGGAAATTTCGTGAATGTTTCAAAAACTTCATTCAGAGCATTACATAATCTGAAAAGTTAATATGTCGCCTAAGAAACGTAAAAACTTCAGCTTCATGTTTGAACGGTGCATCGTTATAGGTAGAATATGTTTATTTATTTTTTATGATAGAATTATTATACTTGTGTACACAAACTTCCACATCAAATACCCTTTAATGGTGCTTAAGTACTTCTGAGTCCAAAAAGTAAAATTCGAGTCGAGTTGGTTTAATCAAAGTCAGGTCAACTATTTGGTAAAGGTCCGGTCCATTGGAGTGACAAGGTCATGGTTAACGAATATAAGCATATAAAGTCCATTATATATGAAGTATTCAACCCCATTGATAATAATCTTGAAACTATTAGCATATGAGCCCAAAATATATTGTTAACCCTAAAATTGGAAATTTCATCATCCAACTGTAGTGATCCGAAAACAATTGTAAACATCTCCGATGATTATGAAATTTTTACAGTAGCTTTATAATAACGTTTCGACAAACATAACAAAATTTCAAATAAATCCAATGGCTAGATTAAAAGATATAGATGACGCCGTATGACTGTTCCAATTCACGTTTCTGTGGACACAGCTGGAAATATCACGTACTTTTGAGTATTTCCCATGGTTGGACGCAACCACGCAAATCTTCAAGAAATAATCCATGAGCAATCTTGAACGCAAAAAAAATAAATTTTTTTTTACACAAGTTGGTATAGTCGTGCTTGATAACGTGTTGCAGTGGGAAAACATAGAGAAAGTAAAGAGGAAAAGAGAGGTTTCTATTGATCAGCATCATCAGGTTACATGGAACAATATATTTTATATACATGTGAAAGAGAAACCCTAGATATCTAGTTGGGCCGTACATCTATGGATCGTAGGCCCTATTCGAATTGTTAGTCAAAAATTAAGGAAGATACATTAACTTGAAAGAATGTATGATAATTTTGAAAAACTTATTATAAATGTATGAGCTGGGGTTCATTTCTTTTATGGAAAACAAAAAAATTCCCTAAAGTTTTAGCAAACGATATCGTTGGGTAACACCACGTAAGGTCAAGATCGTTTGGATCAAGATCAGACAATTAAAAATTTCCTGGTAACATAAGATAACACTTATCTGCTCGAGTAGATAATATTTTCCACATCAGCTAGTAGTGTACCGGTACAGATTAATCAATCCCATAAATAGACCCCACACCACGTGTCGATTCTCTGCAAATCACCAACGATGTAAACTCTTGACGTAAATCCAGCGGTTAGAAAGGCATAGTACCACACCAGACACGTTTCTTTGCCTCTGTATATTAAACGATGATCATATTCATAGTAGACAACTACATTCTCACTTCACAAGAGCTCAACAAAAGAAAAAAAAATGTCGTTAATGGCTTCAATAATTCAAAGAAAATTCCGGATAAAACCAAACAAAATTAATTTGTTGTATCTTCAAGCAAATTCATTTTCTGTAAAATCATCAGAAAATAATAATGAAAACCCAAAAAAATGTATAGAGAAAATATTAGTAGCAAATAGAGGAGAAATAGCGTGTAGAATTATGAGAACTTCAAAAAGATTAGGTATTAAAACTGTTTCTGTTTATAGTGATGCTGATAAAGATAGTTTACATGTTAAATCTTCTGATGAATCGATTCGACTCGGTCCTCCACCTTCTCGACTCAGTTACTTGAATTCTTCTGCTATTATTCAAGCTGCTCTTCGCACTGGTGCTCAGGTAACCCTTCAAATTCTTCTTTCTTTACCGTAATTTTCACTCTCAGTTCGATTATTCACTGCACAGTCACCTCGGCTATAGAACTAGTGCTCAATGTATAATTTTTTGAACTAGGGAAAAAAAGAGTGGAAATGAATTGGAATTGAGCATTTTGTTTGTCTTTGGTAATATTAGGCTATACATCCAGGGTATGGGTTCTTGTCAGAAAGTGCTGATTTTGCTCAGCGTTGTGAAGCTGAAGGGATTACTTTTATTGGACCCCCAGCTTCCGCAATACGAGATATGGGTGATAAAAGGTTCATCAAATTTCTATCATTTTTCCATTTTGGTCCGTTGGCACACGTAATGCAATTGGTTTTGTATGGTGACTCTTGGTTGATTTCAAGTTATAATGTTGTCCCTTGTTGTTTAGTGATCCTACTGCAACATATTTGTATAATGCCTAACGATTTACGTGTGTAATAGTGCGTCAAAGAGGATAATGGGTGCAGCAGGGGTGCCACTTGTACCTGGATATCATGGTGTTGAACAGGACATTGATTTTATGAAGTTGGAAGCTGATAAGATCGGATATCCACTCATAATAAAACCGACCCATGGGGGTGGAGGGAAGGTATGCTTGTCCAGTCTTCCTCCTCCTCCTCATCATCATCAAGTTATTGATATTTGATAATGTTGTCAATATAGATTTCTAAAGGCTATTACTTTAACTTAATAGTGCTAGCATTCTTGTAAAACTGGAGAGTGCCATTCATACATGAAATAGTAGAAAATTTCAAGCTAGTAGCATGTAACCCTTTAGTTCAACTTTCACAAAGTTGCAATGAGACCTGGTACTCAAACTCAAACCCAGTATTAGTTTGGATTGTTTGTGAGCATTAGATATTGCATTCTTGTCTTGTAGATTACGACAAGTACAGTCATTTTGTAATCTGTATATTTTGTGAAATCACCAAAATGGAAGGATAGATATGAGCATCCCCCTCTTATTTTGCATTCATGTCTGATGTCTGATATTCCAGGAAATGAGAATTGTGAATGGTCCTGATGATTTTGCTGGCATCCCCCTCTTACTCTGCGTTCATGTCTGATGTCTGATATATTCCAGGGAATGAGAATTGTGAATTGTCCTGATGATTTTGCTGAATCCTTCTTGGCAGCACAACGTGAGGCTGCTGCTTCTTTTGGTGTAAATACTATACTACTAGAGAAATATATAACTCAACCAAGACATGTCGAAGTCCAGGTATAATCCATTTTAACCTACTTTAGCACTTTCTTTGTGTCTGGATCAGAGTTTGCAATTTTTTCACTTATTTGCTTCATATTATAACAAGCTTATACACGATTCCAAACTGTGTAGTTCATAGTGCATGTTTACCGGGGTACACTATATATGGTGCTGGTTTTTACTTATTGACTGTTTCCCTTATTAACTATTAAGATATTCGGAGACAAACATGGAAATGTTTTACATTTATACGAGAGGGATTGCAGTGTTCAAAGAAGGCATCAAAAGATAATTGAAGAAGCACCAGCGGTAAGGCTCGCATTTTTGTACTACTGCTGTGGTTTTGGTTTAATTCTTGAGTACTATAGTGATGATAACTCCTATCATGGCAGCCGAATATTCTTCCTGACTTTCGCTCGCATTTGGGTGAAGCCGCAGTAGCTGCAGCCAAGGTAATGTGCTTCCATACATTCCTGATTTTTTTTTATCTTTGCTCTTTATTTACATATTGCTTAGTTGTAATATATGCATTATGTAAATCCATATAGCTTCCTTCAATTGATACGATACCCTTGTTCTTTATTGACTATCTAAAGGCAGTTGGCTATCACAATGCGGGCACTGTGGAGTTTATAGTGGATACAGCCTCAAATCAGTTTTATTTCATGGAGATGAATACCCGTCTACAGGTTTGTCATTCCCCCATTCTATCATTTCCTTGATATGAAACTTTATTTGTACCTCGAATCCTAATTGTGGACAGCAAAACCTTTTGCAGGTAGAGCATCCTGTTACTGAGATGATTGTTGGTCAAGATCTTGTGGAGTGGCAGATACGTGTTGCTAATGGAGAACCTCTTCCCTTGAATCAGTCAGAGGTTCCCTTATCAGGTGAACTTTAAATGATATCTGAAGTTGCTTCAAATTTGTTTTAGTATTTCTCCGCCTATCTGTAACAAGGCCATGCTTCGAACTAATTGGTGCATATTTGATTTTTATGATAGGGCATGCATTTGAAGCACGAATTTATGCTGAAAATGTTCCAAAAGGTTTTCTTCCAGCAGCAGGAATCCTCCATCATTACTGTCCTGTCCCCATCTCACCTACAGGTATGTCGAAAAATGTGCAAGTTGAATACACCCACTTTAATATTGTAGCATGAATACATAATATATAGGAGGGTAAGAGGGACTATTTTCAACTACATGCAAGGTTCACATCCTAATATAAGTATTCTCAGGTCAAATATCTTTCGGATCAGGAGGATCCTATACCTCTAGTTCAAGTCTCTGAATATTTCCCTTTGTTGATCTAACATTGTTTCTTGTATCCACAACATTGAGCAGTTCGCGTGGAGACAGGTGTTGAACAAGGAGACACTGTTAGCATGCACTATGACCCGATGATTGCCAAGCTTGTAGTATGGGGTGCAAATCGTAATTCAGCACTAGTTAAAATGAAGGACTGCTTATCGAAGTTTCAGGTATGCCTATTGTTAGAGAACTTTCATCAGCATTTAGCAGCATAACGTTAGCTTCCATGCGGAAGTGGGTCTTATCTACTTACTGTATAACTCTGTCTCTGTGTACTCCAAGTCTTTTGGGCATTCTTAAGGTCTACTGCTACTGAATTGTGTATTATTATACACTCTAAAATATATGAAGTTGTGCCTTGTGGGCATTTCTTAACCAGGTGTTGCCACCACATCCATGCAGGTTGCAGGGTTGCCCACAAACATAAATTTCCTTCAGAAGCTTACCGACCATTGGGCATTTGAAAATGGCCTAGTTGAAACTCATTTTATTGAAAATTTTAAAAAGGACCTTTTTGACGATCCAAATGATTCTATTTTAGCAAGTGAGGCATATTATGCTGCTAAACTTGGTGCCACCCTAGTTGCTGCATGTGTTTGCCAAAAGGAAGTTGTAGCATCAAAAGGAGGAGTCACTGGTAAGCTTGTGGAAGTTTTTCTACTGATATTTTTAGTTGTTCTATTGTACTTCATAGTAATCTTACCTGCCTATATGTGCAGACCCCAATGGCTTAAACTCATTATGGTATGCTAATTCACCTTATCGAGTTCATCACCTGGCAAAACATACTATGGAGTTGGATTGGGACAATGAATATGATAGCAGTGGCTCAAGGCTTTTGAAGATTGACCTCACATACCAATCAAATGGAAATTATTTTGTTCAGGTGATCTATATCTCGTGTCTGAAGAGCAGTATGGTTGACTAATTGGAAAATTCATCAGCTACTTGGTACTTGCCATTAAAATAACAAAGAGTTACTGGCTTCCCCTTGAATTCTGACAATTTGTTCACTCAAAATATCTATTTGAGTGCTTACAGGTAGAAGACAGTGAATCCTCCGGTTTGGAAGTTAAAGTTCTTCCCTTGGGAGACCATAATTTCAGAATTGAAGCAGATGGGCTAATCTCAGATGTTAGTATAGCTACTTATTCCAAGGTAAAACCTCCTTACTTTTGGCGCAGCGATTATATTTCTTGTGAAGCCTAACACATAAGACCCAATGTATCACACAAGTTATGTTCTGAACTTGTGATGCTATCCAAGAGATGTGTCCAATATGCATCCTGTTATGTAGTTTCTTTGCTTAGCCTCTCGGATAGTTGGATGCACCCATCTTGCGATTTCGTGAATAATCTAATGTAGAAAGCTCTAGCTTCTCGATCTCATGATTAGGCTATTCTTATTTCTGCTGCAGGAACATACTAAGCACATTCATATATGGCATGGTAAGCATCATCATCATTTTAGGCAACTTGTAGGGATCAAGCTGTCTAATGATGATTCATCTCCGCATAAACCAAGTTTCGAAACGGCTTCCCACCCTCAAGGGACTGTAGTGGCACCTATGGCTGGATTAGTGGTTAAGGTATTGGAAAATGAAGGGGCGAAGGTGGTGGAAGGACAACCTATCTTAGTTTTGGAAGCAATGAAAATGGAGGTTTGTTACTATTTGCATTATTCTCTTATGTTCACGGAAAAGTTATTGTTTGTTATTGTGATTCTGAAAAGTGATTTTTCTTTCTTTTCTTCTTCTTTTGGATCTTCATTTCAGCACGTTGTAAAGGCTCCTGCTGCTGGTTATATCCGGGGGCTTCAAGTCAGTAACGGGCAACAGGTTTTTGACAACAACGTACTCTTCACTATCAAGGATTAAGATAAGTCTCTTCCAACAATGCATGTTCAGCTCGTCAGATACAGAAAATACTCGTATAGATTATATAACTGTTGTTTATATGGTCTGTATTACTGGACTAGGTTGTGGTAGACTGCAATAGAGAATCAATAGTTGTACCTGGTTTTCCAATTGGAGCTTCCACATGGACTAATGTCTTAAAGCTAAAATTACTATTCTAGGTATGCACACTTATACTGTATGGATAATCAGGTGGAGGTTGTAAAATTAAACTCAGTGTAATAACATGTAGTACAAATCACTTAATTAACTTCTTCATTTTCCTCTTAATTTATTTTGAACTGCCCCTTTTCTAATTGATTGATTATTATTGTTAAAAAGGGAATACACACACGCTACCTCTGTCATAAAAACTTTTCTACTGCATCCTTAAATTACCTCATGCTCATTTGATATGGTCCCTTATTGTCCAAGACAGGTCAATTCAACAGTGAGCCCAGATATCCCTTAGCGTGGGTATGATGGTCCACAGAAAACTATTACCGGTAAATTCGTTAACAGATGAGGGAAAGAAGGGGAAGTTATGATTGATCATGAGCGCTTTTTAAGGTTGTATTTGATGACTTTTCCGTGTATAAAATCAAAATTATATGTGCATCCCTGATTATTCTCGTTTCAATACATTGAATTAAGTCTAGTATTTCACCCGTTGAAAGCTACAAACTTAATTGTGGTTTTAATTTTTCCTCAACAATTTATTAGCGCATTCTCATTCTTGTTATAGATTTTTCTTTTCAATCTCTATATCAATTTTCATCTAGCTTTTCTTTTGCTATTATATGAGT
Source organism: Papaver atlanticum (assembly GCA_023531105.1). Taxonomy (NCBI): domain Eukaryota; kingdom Viridiplantae; phylum Streptophyta; class Magnoliopsida; order Ranunculales; family Papaveraceae; genus Papaver; species Papaver atlanticum. The sequence continues at coordinate 1,554,437 of JAJJMB010010117.1, read as the reverse complement.
TGTTGCATTGTTTAGGGGTATTATTCTTTTGTGCTTGCAGTGAAAATGCGGTAATTATTGGAGTCTTTTATGGATTAGGTTTGTGGTAATGGATTTTTGAGGTGTTAAAGGTTAATTTTAGTTTTAGTTTGCTGTTGGATTTTTCAATCCTTCTTACATTCTTAAATTTATTTTAGGATTGTGGTTAACATTAGAGGGAAGTGCTAAACTTAGTTAATTTTCTAGGGTTTTGTTTTGTTGGATGGTTGTTCTTAAGTTAGTTATTCATTAATGAAAAACTTAGTTTAGAAGGTGATAATTCTCTGCTTATATGCATGATTAAAAATATCTAAAATATTATTACAAAACACTAGGAGATTGCTTGATTTTTATTGGAATTTTGAATTTTCCATTTTTGCTGTAGTTTCGTGTGGGTTTGGTTTGATATTTTGTTGTAAAGGTTGGTTAAAATGGCTGATTTAAATCCTGTTGAAGAAGACAAAAATGTAACCAAAGCCAAGGAATTGGAAGGCGTGAAGGATAACATGGATTCAAAGGCAAAAGGTGTAGAAAATAATAAGAAAGATATGTTTAAGGACGTCGGAAGTGCTAGCAACAAAGATATGTTTAAAGGTGTGGGAAGTGCTAGTAACAAAGATATGTTTTTCAGGGCAGATAAAATTGACTTGAAAAATTTGGATATTCAATTGGAGAAACATTTGAGTAGGGTTTGGTCTAGGAACCTAGAGCAGAAACCAAAGGAAGAATGGGAAATCGATTTGTCTAAATTAGATATTCGGACTGTTATAGCACGAGGAACATATGGTATTGTTTACAAAGGTGTCTATGATGAACAAGATGTTGCAGGTAAATTTCTTTCCCATCCCTTATTTTCATGTTATAAGTGATATGTAAAAATATTTTGTCTATGGTGAACATATATTGTGTTTTTACCTCTTCTTGATCTTCTATGTAAAACTGAATAATGTGGTTTGTTTATAGAGCAAGAATGAAAAAAATATTTTGACAAAATAGGAAATAATTATAATGGAATATATCACCGGAGGTACTAAATGTGATATGGTAATAATGCAAATTCGGCACTCATTCATTTTGCTATTGTTTATTTATTGAAGTTAAAGTTTTGGATTGGGGAGAAGACGGTATGGCTACACAAGCTGAAACTGCAGGACTTCGAGCATCATTTCAGCAAGAGGTTGCTGTTTGGCATAAGCTTGACCATCTAAATGTGACAAAGGTAAACCCCTCCAATGGATAGACACATTTATAACCAGGTGTACAAATTTACCCATCAGTCACCGATAACAAAGTGCATAAGGTTATCACGCAACTAATTTATTTTCACTAATAGTATATTTTTGCAAAATGTCATTTGAAATCATTTTACTTGGTAGTAATTTCTGCTGTTTTATTCTAATATTACGTGGCATGCAACATTACGTTTTTTTCTTCTTTTCTTTCGAACCCGGATCTAATAGGACATATTTCCAGCTTTGATCGTTTATCATTATCTCGAATGACTTTATCACCATACTGCAGTCAGTAATATTCGCACTAGCCTTAAGAAAGCAAAATCGGAAATGCAGCTTAATTTTATTACTATTTAGATTTTGATCTCCAATTATTAGCTAATAATTTGTACATTTTCTATCTTAGTTTATTGGGGCATCAATGGGAACATCAAATCTGAAGATTCCATCCAACAATCCTTCAGGTGCTGCTCTTCCTTCCAGAGCATGTTGTGTTATCGTTGAGTACCTTCCAGGCGGGACATTGAAACACTATTTGATAAGAAATAGGCGAAAGAAGCTTGCATTCAAGATAGTGATTCAACTTGCTTTGGACCTCGCTAGAGGGTGAGTTTTGGTTTCAAAATCTTGAAATGGTCAAAATTTAATTCCAACAAATGAAATATACGCTGTTGTAATGAAATTGCAGTTTGAGCTATCTACATTCGAAGAAGATAGTACATCGTGATGTTAAAACCGAGAACATGTTGTTAGATGCTCATAGAAATTTAAAAATTGCCGATTTTGGTGTTGCTCGTGTTGAAGCTCAGAATCCCAAAGACATGACTGGTGAAACGGGTACCCTTGGTTACATGGCTCCAGAGGTACTTAGTGAAAACAGTTTTCTGAGTAAGATATTCAAAATCTAAAACCTTTAATTTCACTATAAAGCACACAACTTGTTGGCTTAATGTTTTTGTAGGTATTAGATGGTAAGCCCTATAATAGAAGATGCGATGTATATAGTTTTGGCATATGCTTATGGGAAATCTACTGTTGTGACATGCCCTATCCCAATCTCAGTTTTGTTGAAGTTTCATCTGCAGTTGTTCGACAGGTAGTGTCTAAGTCCACTCACATTAATACTCATAGTTAAACTTAACATAAGTCTATGACCTTGATGTTGTTATTATAATTTTCAAATTGGCAGAGCTTACGACCAGAAATTCCTAGATGTTGTCCAAGCTCATTAGCAAACATTATGCGAAAATGTTGGGACGGGAATGCAGAAAAACGACCTGAGATGGACGAAGTGGTAACACTGTTAGAGGCCATAGACACGAGTAAAGGAGGAGGCATGATACCTGAAGATCAAGTGAATGGATGTTTTTGTTTTGCTCCAGTCCGTGGTCCCTGATAAAGAAAAGGACACTCCAACAAGATTATATTTGGATTTACAATGACAGCCCTCTTTGAGCAAGAATGTGATGTTTTTGTATTATAGTTCTTTTCTAACTACAGACGAGACCGGATTTCTTTTTACATCATCTACAAATTCAGTGATTTTTTAGATTTCAACATTGGTAAAATCTTCTTCTTGTTGTATTATGACCTCTCTGTATCTATGCTGTCTGCATCTTGATGTATGTATGTGTGGTTCAAAACTTCAAAACACCAAAAAAAATATACGCATTTCCTTATTTACATGTTTAAGCAGCATTATTATGCACGTACGTTTGTGCATATAGAAGGCATTAATTTCTTATCTACAACTACTAAGTGCTCTAGTTTCAGGAAAGTCACATGCCCTAGCTAGTTGAGTAGTGAGTCAGCAGCAACATCTGTCTAACAGTAGTTTCCCTTACGAAGGCAGCAAAAACATATCGTGGGTTATCTAGTTATCTAAAACTCTGCATTCTTGACATGTTCTCCACTCGGCATTCCTATCTCAAATACCCTTACTATGTACTGAACTTCACTCCACGCTATCTCTATGCCTACCCAAACCCTGATCAGGTGCAAGGAAAAATTCAACACAATTGACTAAAATAAATCAACACACAAATTTGGTACTCAATTTTAGGAAGAAACATATGCAGAGGAACTTCCAAATTTGCAAGCTCTGGAACTTGATAAATGCAAAAGACACGTGGGCAACACATGCACACTTGCCCATACTCTAATCCTCGCAATACTCATTCTCAAATGGATTAAATGAACCTAGACACTTTTAGATTGAACAAAGACTGTATTTGGTAGATGAAGGGAAGCCTTGTGATACAGTTCGAATGTACTTGCCCATACCTAGCAATATTCATAGTGTATCATCCCATATGATGGGGAAAAAACAAGTAAATAGAAAGGAAATTTTCCTCCGATTGATTCAACGAATCTAGACGTTTTCCAACCGAGGAAACATTCTGGTAGTGCGCATCGGAGCCTATAAATTCCTGATGCAGACATGCCCATTTCCTAACCATGTTGAAGCTCACCATTGGCGAAGTTTGAAAAATAAAATACTCTCTAAATATAAGGTTAATTTGGTAATTTGAAGATTGGATTTCCAGCTAAGTCCCTGCCCTGGTGTCTATTTAAGGAACCTGTTAGCGTGGCGACATTTCCATACTTGCTTTGACGCGCGCCAGTTCCTTCTTCATTCTTGGAAATACGTAAATTTCTTATAAACTGTCCCAATTACTTCCATTTCCCCACAAACAAAAATATCAATCATGGTATTTGGAAGTGATAAGCTCGCATCAGCAGCAATGTCTGATTTCTTGAGGAACAATGGTGGTTATGCTGTGATCGATGGTGGTTTTGCTACTGAACTTGAAAGACATGGTGCTGATCTTAACGACCCACTTTGGAGTGCTAAGTATCTCATCGATTCTCCTCACTTAGTTAGAAGGGTATGAATCTCTATCTCTTTTCAGAAATAAAAAAAAAAAATTGTAGCTCAATATTGATTGAATCTAATATGTTCAAGTCGCTTAATTTTTGTTTTGCGGATGACCTCCTACTCCTAATCTTGTAGATTATCCTCTGAAAAAATAAGTCTCCTTGTCTGAAATCATATTACTTTCTTTGCTTATCTATATTTGTGACTTCCGGCCTAGACTTAGCAACTAATTAGGCTTTGTGTCTGACTGTGAAGAGTGATTTATATTTTGTAATGTACTTCTAACTTTAACTTTCGATGGCACAGGTGCATCTTGATTACCTTGAAGCTGGTGCAGATATTATCATTACGGCATCTTATCAAGTACTCGGGGTTTTTCTTACTCTTGCACTTGTATTCTGTAGAGTAAACTTGGTGTTGTGTGCTTATGGACTTTCTTGGTTTGCAAAAACAGGGTGCAATCCAAGGTTTTGAGGCAAAAGGCTTCAGCAAAGAACAAAGTGAAGCTTTGTTGCAAAAGAGCGTCCAAATTGCGTGTGAAGCGCGTGGCGTCTATTATGAGAATAATGGAAATGAAAGAAGTCTCCGAAATTTTCCGATTTTGGTTGCCGCTTCAGTAGGTAGCTATGGTGCTTATTTAGCTGATGGGTCTGAATACAGGTACATGAGTACATGGAGTTGGTTAATTTCAGAATGACCACCATTTTACTCAATGGATACACGATGTGACTTCAGTACTTTTGGTACTAACATAATTTTTTAATCCTTTGTTATGTGACTTTACAGTGGGAATTATGGTGAAAAGGTTACACTAGAATATTTGAAAGAATTTCATAGGAGAAGGATTCAGGTTCTAGCAGAATCTGGTGCTGATCTGATTGCACTCGAGACTATTCCGAATAAGCTTGAAGCTCAGGTATAACTCGGGCTGGCTGTGGAGCCTCTTTCTGGATCTCTCAATTAAGAAATTTACTGTTTAGAGCAAAGCATTTTGATTTTGTGTTTATGTAGCGTGTTTTATCTCAAAGCAACGCATTTTGATTTCATGTTTATGTCGCGTGTTTTTTAGGCTTATGCAGAACTGCTTGAAGAAGATGATATAAAGATCCCAGCATGGTTCTCCTTCAGTTCAAAGGATGGTGTGAACGCGGTCAGTGGAGATTCCATCCTTGAATGTGCTTCGGTTGCTGATTCATGTGAGAAGGTTCTTGCTGTTGGGATCAACTGCACCCCTCCTCGATTTATTCATGGACTGATTCTGTCAATCCAGAAGGTATTACCACCCTTTGATATGTTTTCATTCAGACAGCTTTCAGTGTTTCTAACTTAAAACATTACCAATCTTCATAATGCGGTGCTCGTATTTTTAAACTTATGATAAAAATTTTTTGCAGGTGACCACCAAACCAATACTTATATATCCTAATAGTGGCGAGACATATGATGGTCAGACAAAGACGTGGATAGTAAGTTCTCCCCACATTGTATCGCTGCTTTCTATAACAAAATGGAAATATGGAATATGTTTTGAGTTTGTTCATATTATTAGGCTCGTATTGATTACTCTGGTACTGAAAATTCTTGTGATTGCAGAAATCTACTGGGGTATCTGACGTAGATTTCATTTCCTACGTGAACAAATGGCATGAAGCCGGTGCTGCTTTCATAGGAGGCTGTTGCAGGACTACTCCGAATACTATTAGAGCTATAGCGAACAACCTCTCCAAAGGACCTGATGCTCCTAGGCCATCTGAGCCTGTAACATCTTCCCATCCGGTCAAGTATCAACTTGTAAAATGAGAGGCAAGATCAGCGCATGTGCTGTTATGGTAGTAGTTGTTGTCTGTTGTTTCTATGTTTTTCCTCAATTCCTTGTCTTAGTTTTCCCATGTATGTACAGATGAAAACTCAAGAAATAAATTATAAATGCTCGAAAGTTCTCATTCTGAGTTTCTTATGCAACCAGATTCTTCTTTCGCTTACTGTCAAAAACGTTCCAACGAAGTTGACATTTTGGTGAACTAAATTGAACCACGCAAGAATCAAATGGTGCTTTATAAAGAATAAAATTTACTGGTAACATTTTGCTGGCATTTGAGCTTATTTCAGGGCTGAAAGTTAACTTTAACAAAAGTGCAATTGTACCAGTGGGAACTTCTCAAAGTTGCAGCTGAGTGTGCTTCTGTTTTTGGGTGCCTATGAACTTCTTGGTATTCCATTGAGTCCAAAGCTGAATTCATGGCAAAGGAAATACTTATCAAAGTGGGTGCCTATGAACTTCTTGGTATTCCATCGGGGAGTAAGTCCAAAGCTGAATTCATGGCAAAGGAAATACTTATCAAAGTGGGTGCCTATGAACTTTTGGTATTCCATTGGGGAGTAAGTCCAAAGCTGTTGGTGTTTGGGAGGTGATTCTTCAAAAAATTCAGAAGAAGCTGAATTCATGGCAAAGGAAATACTTATCAAAGGGTGGTAAGCTGATGCTAATTCAAAGTGTTCTATCCAGTTTACCAATATATTATCTATCTCTATTTCAGTTACCAGTTTCAATTTCAGTTACCAGTTTCAGTGGAAAAGAAGATGGAGAAGATTATGAGACATTTCCTGTGGGGATCATCAGTTTCAAAACCAAAGAGGAGCTGGGTTGGACGGAAGAATGTTTCATTACCTAAAGATGGTGGAGGTGTGGGAATAAAGAAGCTTAGATTAATGAATAAAGCTCTCCATGCAAAATGGATATGGAGATATGGAGTTGAAGAGAATGCACTTTGGAGAAGAATTGTCAGTCAAAAGTTTGGAGGTAACTCTAAATCTTTTTATCCTAATTTGACAAAGAAGCCTATAGGGAAGAGTTTATGGACAAGAATTCTAAAAAGCAAGGAGCAGGTGGAAAAAAAACTCTACATTACAGGTGATTAGTGGTAACAAATGTGTGTTCTGGAAGGACAATTGGGTCAATGGTCACTCAATGAAGGATTTATTTCCTGCTCTTTACAAGATTAGTAGATCTAAGGATGCTACCTTGCAGGACTTGTATTCAAATGAAGGATGGGATTTGAATTTTTGCTGGGCACTAAAAGAGAGTGAAGTTGATGATGTAGCACAACTCATTCCTCTTATGCCAGTCATTAATACAGATGGTAGGGATGATCTAAGAATTTGGAAATTTGGTAACTCATTCTCTGTTGTAGGTTGTTACATGGCATTGGAAGATGATGGACTCATTTCTTTTCCACATAAGAGTTTGTGGAATCCAAAAATTTCAGCCTTCCACATAAGAGAATTTGTGGATGATACTTTGATTCGGGCTCTGTGGGGGTCTTCTAGGTGTAATTATGTTTATCAACCTTCTGTGGGTGCTTCTGGGGGAATTATAGTTATGTGGAAAGAGGGTGTTCTTCATTTGGAGGACTATTTGATTGGAGCCTTTTCATTTTCTATAAGATTTGAGAATTTATCTGATAATTTTCACTGGTTGTTCACTGCAGTATATGCTGCTTCTGATTCTGGCTATTACAGACAATGTTGGCAGGAGCTCTGAGACATCAGAATTCTTTTTGATGATCCATGGATTCTTGGTGGGGATTTCAATGCTATTCTTGCGCAGTCTGAAAGAAACAATCCAGGAGGTAGCATTGCTAATAGACGATTTTTTAAGAATTTTGTGAGCAGACATGAGCTTATAGACTTGCCAATGGCTGGAGGTAAGTATACTTGGACAAATGCTCAACAACCACCACTTTTAATTAGGCTTGATAGGTTCTTAGTAAATAGTGATTGGCTTGCTTAATGTCCTTCTATTATGCAAGCAAAACTGAAGAGACCAGTTTCAGATCACTCTCCCATTTTGTTGTGTTGTAACTCTGGTTTGAAATATAAGGCTCCCTTTAGACTCGATAATTATCTGCTTCATCACCCTGATTTCATGTCTAATCTCAAGATTTGGTGGCACAATCTCACTTTTTTTGGAAGTCCAAGTTTTGTGTTTTCTAAGAAATTGCAAGGCTTGAAGTTTTTCATTAAATCTTGGCGGAAGACGTTAGGAGATTTACAGCTCAGAATTGATCAATTAGAAGAATCTATTAACTCTTGGGATATGTAAGAAGAAGCAGTTGTCATTGCAAGAGAAAGTGCAAAGGCAAAGCATGCCTCTCTCACACTGGATTTGGCAAGAAAGTGGGGACAGAGAGCTAAGGAGGATTGGGCTAGAGATGCAGAGAAAAACTCTAAGTATCTACATCAAATGGCTTCCTTTAAGTACTCTTGTAGCAATATCAATTGCTTGCTAATTTATAATTCTGTGTTATGATAGGGACAGAATTGCTGCTGAATCTGTGAATTTTTATTCTTCTCTCTTCTCTGAAGATTATGTGATTAGACCAGGTTTTGCTGATTTGGATATGCCTTCTATTGCTACCATTGATAGTATTTCCCTAGAAAAGCCATTTACTGAGGATGAAGTGAAGTCTGTAATCTGGCATTTCAGAACTAATAAGGCTCCGGGGCCTCATGGTTTCACGATGGAATTCTGTAAAATTTCTTGGGATATTATCAAGAGTGATTTGATGAAGGTTATCAAGGAATTCGAGACTACTGCTTCTTTAGACTGGAGACTGAATTGTACCTCTTTGAAGTTAATATCCAAAGTTTCTGGAGCTGTTTCTCTTCATAGTTTTAGACCAATAATCCTTATTGGTGGTGTTTATAAGATAGTGTCAAAGCTGTTAGCTGAGAGATTAAAGGTTGTGCTTCCGTCTATTATTTCGAATAATCAAGGGGCTTTTGTGCATGAAAGGCAAATAAATGATGGCATCTTAATTGCAGCAGAGGTGATTGATTCAAGAATGAGAGCTAATAAGTCTGGTATTGTGTGCAAAGTTGCCTTCGAGAAGGCATTCGATAACGTGAATTGGAACTATTTAGATTTGGTGATAGAGAAGTTTGGTTTTGGAGCTATTTGGAGAAGTTGGATTAGATGGTGTATTTCATATGCTAGGTTCTCAATCCTTATAAATGGTGAAGCCACTAATATGTTTAGAAGCCATAAGGGGATTCGTCAGGGAGACCCTATTTCACCTTTATTGTTCATAATGGTTGTTGAAATCTTATCTTTGATGATTAAAAAGGCAGATGCAGATGGTCTTATCTCAGGTTTTCAAGTTGTACAAGGAGGCACTATTATTAACCATTTACAATTTGCAGACGATCTGGTGGGTTTTTTGGATGACAGTGAAAAGCAGGTGAATAATCTTAAGAGTATCCTCTTGGCTTTTGAAATGGTATCAGGGTTGAAGGTAAATTATAGGAAGAGTGCGATAGTGGGTATTGGAGATGGTAATAATGGTGAACTTTGTGCATTTGCTTTTGGGTGTCAGATTACTCATTTTCCGATTCATTATCTTGGAATTCCTCTCGGAAGCAAGTCCAAATGTAAGTCTATATGGGATGTGGTGATTCAAAAATGCCAGCAAAAATTATCCACTTGGAGGAGAAGATACCTTTCGAAAGGGCAGAGACTAATTTTGATAAATAGTGTGTTGGCAAGTCTCCCTATATATTATTTATCTATGTTTCAAATGCCAGTCTCTGTCATGAAGAGTATTGAGAAGATTATGCGCATTTTTCTATGGGGCTCAACAGATTCAATTAAGAAGAGGAGTTGGGTGGCTTGGGAGAAAGCAGCTTTACCTAAATCAAGAGGTGGAATTGGTATCAAAAAGCTAAAGTTTGTGAATAAGGCTCTGCATTGTAAATGGGTTTGGAGATATGGGCAGGAAAAGAAGGCTTTATGGAGGCAGCTTATGTTAGAGAAGTTTGGAGGAAATCATGATTCTTTCTTTCCAAAAGATACTACAAAAGCGGTGAGGCGCAGTCTTTGGTCTGGTATTCTTAAGGAAAAACAGTTTGTGAAAGATAACACATCACTCTTTCTTCAGAGTGGCAAGGGTATTGATTTTTGGTCTGATAAATGGATTGGTGATGACACCCTTAAGAACAGATTTCCTAGAATTTACAAAATCTCTAAAACTAAAAAAGCTACTGTGAGACAAATGATGACTGATGATGGTGCTTGGAATTTCAACTTCAGAAGAAGTTTGAGTGAGCAGGAGTTGGGTGATATCGCGGAGTTGCTCCAGGTTTTAGGGGAGATAACAGCTTTATCTGATGACATTATAGAAGATTGCAGAAAGTGGCACTTCGTCCCTGATTTCTCTGTTGCAAACTGTTACGCCGCACTGGATGTAGATGGACTGTTGGTTTTCCCTCATAAACAGGTATGGAATCCGAGAGTACCATTAAAAGTTTCTTTTTTAGTATGGACAATGTGCCATAACGGTACTCCATCTCTAGTAGTATTACATAGAGCTGGAAGAGTACAATCAAGTTTGTGTCTATTATGTGGTACTGAAGATGAGACGCAGAATCATCTTTTTTTGCACTGTTCGGAAACAAGAAAACTGTGGGATTATTTTCTCGACAGTTTCAATATGCAATGGGTCTTCTCTGACACAGTCAAGAAGAATGTGTGTGAATGGGGAAGAAGAAAAAAATCTAGGAGATTCATGCAACAGCTGTGGAGTTTATTACCTTTCGCCATCTGGTGGATTGTTTGGAAGGAGAGGAATTGCAAGACTTTACAAGGGGATTAAGAGGAACTTGGATCAACTGATTATATCAATTAAATGTACTCTTTATAGCTGGGCTGTTAACACCAGTCTTTTTCATGGTTTTTCCTTAAGCACTCTAATTTGTAATTGAGATGCTGTAGTTACCAACAGGTAGCTTAGCTCTCTCTTTGCTCGTCTATTTTTCATCGTTTTGATGAAATGTAGCTTTTAATAAAATTTGCCCTTTTGCTTTCAAAAAAAAAAAAATTCACAGAAAGTTATATTTTTGTGTGTGGTATTTATGCTATGATGCTGCACCTACTATTAATAAACTGAAGGGGAAGATTGTTGTTAATGGTTGCCTGTTGTGTAAAAAAGATGCAGAGTCAAATCATCACATTTTTCTTCATTGCCAGACTACAAGAGATATTTGGCTTTACTTCTTGAAAGGGTACAATTTGCGGAGGGTTTTTTCAGAATTCTGTAAGACAATGTGGGAGTGGAACAGGAAAAAAGGAGTAAATTTGTCTAGGAGAAGAAGGATTTGGGACCTAATTCCTTTTGCCATTTGATGGGCAGTCTAGATTGAAAGGAACAACGGGGTTTTTAATGGCAAATACAAGAGTTTAGATGAAATTATTGACAGTGTCAAAATTCTTATGTACAACTGGTCTGTAAGCTCTAATCTATTTGAGGGTGTCTCTATTAACCAGGTCCGGAGTAATTGGGAAGCTATGCTTGGTCCTTTGTAATAATAGCTCTACTATAATTGAGCTTTGTTTTATTTTCCTCACAGTTCACCATCATCTTATTGGTGTAACTGTATTTTAATCTATTGCCCTTTCTTGAGTAAAAAAATAAATAAAATTTACTGGTAAGATTTGGAGAGACTTGTAAACTCAAAACTCTCACGATCACTGGTAAACTGAACACCACTTTTGGTGTCTTAACTAAATCTGGAAAATCATCCTCCATTAGTGCAAGCAAGAACAAAAATTAGAGAATAGAAAGTGCCAAATTCCGTTCAGCACAGATGGCAAGGAACATAGTAATACTTCATTATACAAGCAACATTTGTCTAGCAAACCTCTGTTCTAATTCCTTAACATGAATCAACAGTTGGCAAACCATTACAAGAGGTTAAGCATCAAAACCAGAGTACACACCGCTCTCTCTCAACAATCTCTTCTCTTCCTCTACATAATTCTTCCCTCTACTTGCCTGACCAAGGTCTCTTTTCCTCTTCTCTTTCTGAGAGAAAGATTTCTTCTCCCGCTCAATTTCCTTCCTTTCCATTTCCTTTACCCTTTCCTTCTCCCTCTCAATTTCCCTATCCTTCCTTGTTTTTGCATAGAGTAACTCCTCCCCCTCATTCAATGCAGCCCTAGTTCTCTGTCGCTCTTCAAAGGATTCTTCTGTCTCCCCACTCCCACTACTCAATTTTCCACTGGACCAAGACCAATCTCGATCCTTGTCATCCACCTTTGGTTCAGGCACTTTCAAAACCGAGGGGCCACCACGATAACCATGTCGACTTAAAGCTTCAAAGTCAATGACAGGGCCAGCTTTTCACTTACCAAGCTTAACTGCATACATTCAACTGACATGATCAAGATGATTGTACAATCCGATAAGAAAACAAAACAAGTAACTTCCCATGCCTCTTTATCTTATAAATCAAATGACTTATTTGAAGGTTTTTAATATTCAGAATTATAAACTATTAAATCCACAGTTTCTTATAGGAGTGTTTTGATACAGTTCTCCAAAGCTCAACTAGGTTTTTTATGAGTAAAAGAATGCTGTTTTAGGCTGGTTTTTGTGTCCAAATACCCCAAGAACACTACGAAATTTCTTTCAATATGCTTCCTAGTTTACTTTTCAAAAGCCAGAAATGTCCGCCAAAGTATCATGGAAATCACCCTACTCAGTAATCAGTATAATATAACAATATAAAGCAAAAATGTGTTCTTCCAGAATTCACAGTAGAAATCAATAGTCTACTATCATGCTTCACAAGTTAGAGATCAATTTTAAACCTAAGTGCACAAAAGAAGCCGAATAAGCAATTGTACGCTAAATTTTGTGCTGAAAAAACGGATCTACTCTAAATACTCAATCGGTAGACTATAGAGCTAAATAAGAGTTCGAACACACAGTTATCTGGGTTGAGTTCCTAGCCTGTCAAAGACATGACCATTGAGCTACCTGAATGATGTGGCAGCTAAACACCAATCAAATTCAAAAAAAAGTCAGTTGACAGTTGTTACATCTACCTTGTTAATCTTTGCTACACCATTTGCTACCACTTCATGGAACAAAACCCAAGTTCCTATGTTATTTTTAATCTTAGACTACTTGGCATTTTATTGTGAACGTCATGAGGGTTTCATAATCAAGGAAAGAAAATGAAGCTGTAGGAAGCATGACGAATAGTCATGAGTGTCAACTTTCAACAACTCAGTTGTAAGTAGAGTTTTGTAATAACTCTACTTACAAAACCATCTGCTTGTTTCCATTAAAGAAATTTTTTTTTGAAAAAATGCTTAGGAATTAAGGTTGTGGTCACCATAAGGATAAAGTCCCTTCCCTATAGTAGACTTGAAATCTAATGGAAACTAGCACTTAGTAAACCTAAATTACAAAGATTAATATCGTAAAACTAAATTCTTAATTGAAGTAACAAAGAATTCTTCGTTTACAGGCAAAATTTGGACTCCAAGAAAATATCTCAAATCCCTCCACGAGTTATAATTTGAATTCAAATCAAGAGAATTACCATTGATTTCAGTTTCTGAGTCTGAACTTGAATCTGAGTCAGAAGAAGACTCATCATCAGACACCTCGTTCCGCATTGTCTTTGCTTTTTTCATTGCTACAAGTAATCCCTGAAAATTAAACAACAATCAAATGATTATAACTCTCAAATTAGGGTTTTACAAATGAACTCAGACAATCATTAACCATTATCTATTGATTTCAAAAACAAAAACAGAAAGAAAAAGAAAACAAAAAACTACTTAATTAGGAATTTACTTACTCAAAAGCAGTACTGATTTTTAAGCTCCTGAGCTCCTCTGTCTACAGAAGAGGAGGAATAAAGAAGAAAGAACTTACAGTATATTCATGGTTTGAGAAACTATGTTATGGCCCTTATGGGGTATCTATGTTATGGGCACCCTAGTTTGAGATCAGGGGTGAAAATTTGGTTCTATTATTGAACCTGAAACCAGTTTTACCCGTCAAAAGTTTTAGACCAGACTACAATTTAACAAAAGAAGACGCCGTAACTGGTTTAGGGTAACCTGCATAAACAACTTGAAAGAGAGAAGAAGAACAATTTGGTGTGCGCTAATTGGAGCTCTACACAACTAAACAAGGTATCATATTTGCCCCTCTATTTAGATTTTTTATGCTGTGCGTTGATTATTAAAGGATAATGCTAAGTTTTTATGTATATGATGACCTAGTTAGGATTTATCGAAGCTTCTTTAGGCTTTAGTTTGCTCAAAAGGTTGTCGACAGAATGTCCAGCAGAACTAATTTAAGTGTAACAAGTTGCATTCAGCTTGTATACGATGTTTAGACTGACAAGATTGTTTGAACGTCGTTGATAAAATATAAGAAATCGTATGCAAGCTAAAATTTACAATGAGCAGAAGAAGTGGTTGATTTTTTTTTATTTTTTTTTGGGTTGATGATGACAAGAGCAACAATGGCTGATGAGACCTTATACACAAACCCGAAAGGAAAAAAAGAAAATGGTGAATATAGCCCGAAAAGAAAACAGAAATAGACTTAATGAGGTCTAAAGAACATAGATCTCCAGTTAACAACAAAACCATCCACTTGAACATTAGAGAAGCAAAGTTGAGCACTAGCCCAAGAGAAATATATAAGTTTTGCTTCCAAGATAATAGCGGCTGGTTGTTTTCCTTTCTTTTCAAAGTACACCAGCATTGTTTTTCTTTCATTACTCTTTTGCTTAACCGGACAGAGAAGTCGCAGACCAACTGACCAAGACTATATTAAATGGATGAAGCTTCTTTATTATTGATCCATAGAGATAACTTTTTGTCTTTGTCTTTTCCGCGCAGTTACCTTCTTTCCGGGTTACTCGAGTGGTTTTGAAGCTCGGATTTCTTATGGAGAACAACCAGAATGAGAATGCGACATCACTCGTGTTGCTGAAACAAGGGGCGGAAGCTGTGAGTGATAATCTAACTTCCGTTAATAAGTCTTTCAGTTTACCAGTTTCTGACTAATCTTTTCTCTTTGTAGCGAGTTTTTGAGTCAACTTTTGTTGGAAAGAGATCCGTTGTTAAGGAACGTTTCTCCAAGAAATACAGGCATCCAACTCTAGACTCTAAATTGACTCTAAAACGCTTGAATGCAGTAAGTTTTGAAATTGATTCATCTTAAAATCCACTGACCTTTATTTGATTTTTACCTTTTGCTGAGATTGTTTGACAATTCGACGGAATCTTAAATGCAGGAGGCACGATGCATGACAAAGGCAAGACGACTTGGTGTCTTGACACCAGTGCTGTACGCTGTTGACCCTGTTATACATACTTTAACTTTTGAGTTTGTGGAGGGACCTGCTGTCAAAGATGTATTTCTGGATTTTGGGTTAAATCGTGTTAGCAAGGAACAGATTGATGACATTGCAACACAGATAGGTGGTTCAATAGGGAAATTACATGACGGTGGATTGATTCATGGTGATCTGACAACATCAAACATGTTACTTCGAAGTGATAATAATCAGCTGGTAAGAATTTGAACTTGACCCTCCATATATCACCACCTGCATTCCATGGCAGTAGATATTTTGATGAAACACATCGAGTTTTGGGCATATATTCGAATTTTCAGGTTCTCATTGACTTTGGTTTGAGCTTCACATCATCGCTTCCCGAAGATAAAGCTGTGGACCTATATGTCCTCGAGAGAGCTTTGATTTCCATGCATTCTTCATGTGGAAATGTGGTATCTTTTCATTCTTCTGTCCTTTTCCGGCTTTCTTTCTTCGTAGAACTGAAACATAAACAACTTGATATATATTGTTACCTGTGTAGATGGATCAGATACTAGCCGGTTACAGAAAGTCATCCAAGCAATGGTCATCAACATTGAACAAGCTAGCTCTAGGTTAGGACTACTACATTAAGATATCTTTTCTTTTCTTTCTCAAAACATGAGTTTTCTTTCTTCCCTTTTCCTTAATCCTCCTAGCCTTAAATCAATTTTACAGTGCGACAGAGAGGCCGAAAGCGCACCATGATTGGGTGATTTGTCTGGCTGAAGTATATAGCGGGGGTGAGATGAAGATGGAACAAGATACCCTTTGTAAACTAGCAAATCAACCTGTTGGACTGTTACTGTTATTTGCGTTTCATTTAATCTTCTTAGATTTCCTATTTAGACTCTGGTCATGAGATTGAGCTGTAGATCATAAGCAATGCTTTCTAAACAGATGTAATTCCAATCCTTCTGTACGATTGATTGTTTGTTGACTTCTTAATCCATTTTTGTATCGTTGGAGACCAAGCCAAACATATATCACTACAGCATGAGGAAGTGATGATCCATTTGGAGGATAAATAACACCAATCAGAACCAGATAACCAAAACGATCCTTCTATTTTGGTGCAAAACTGCAAACATCATGTTAGAGACAGAGTACATCATTTCTTTACTAGTTACCAAGAAAGTTGGAGAACAAAAAGGCTCTTTCATTGACCACTGGAAAGTTAATACATAGAGCTTAACAATATGGGCACACCCAAATGCCCCATCTGGAGTAGAAAACAAATAAAAGAATACTTATGAAAAGATGAAACAGATCAAAACAAAACCAAGACTTGGCAGAAGGAGGAAGGTTGAGCTTTAGAACATGAAAGTGGATCTAGAATGAAATGTGGTTTTGAGATGGATTAAAAGTGAAAGCAAATTGGAGGCAAATAGTGGTTTTCACATTATTCCCCGTATCGCTTCTTAAATTCTACATTCCCTCCCATTTCTTTTGAGATAAATTGGCGGCATTGGTAACATTCTTCTACTCGGCCTCTCTGATCCAAGTCTTTCCAAAAAATCTTCAATCAACCTAATAAAAATTAGACGTAAGAGAAGTGCAGGGGTGAAAAACACCTTTCTTCTTAGAGTGCTAAGACTTTGTTACTTACAAGTTGCAGATTGATTTTTGTGAAGCTGCTACCTCACGGTCTGGGAAAGAATCCTCCATTCGGAAACTCAGCCACACATAAAGATCCAAAACCTTTCATGCAGGGAAAATTAAGATTCGAAAGAAAAAAATAACTTTCATGTGATTAGCACTAGGATTGTTCCTTTAACAAATAAAGCAGAATTCTTACCTTGTGGATGGATTCCAGCTCCTTGAGTGCAGCCTGGGTTGTTGGCACCTTAAGTGTCCCAGGTGTAAATATTTCTTTTAGCCATACTATGCCTTTTCTTGCATAGTTTGTTGCAAACTGGTGAGCAGAGAAAGCTATTCATGTAAGTTACTCAGTCTTCTGTAAGAGAAAAAAACCCTACTCGGTAGGAAAAAGCCTTCATGCCAATGCATGTTTGATATCCAAATGTAGTATTTAATACCTGAGTAAGCCCCTGCGATGAAATGTCATCGTTCATGTCAACTGGACTGCAAAGCAAGGATTTTTAAGGGTTAGGTTCCTCCCAAATTGCTGAACCACGATAAGAAGAGTGGAAGCATTTTACCTAATACAGAATAGGTATTTATCATGTATTCCGAGGGGTAAATCATCAAGAACAGCGGCTACTTTCTGAAGTCAGTATAAGATAATCAATGCAAGGAACAGATGCTAAAAATTGTGAAATCCTCGATTTCAGCTAAACTTTGCAAGGGCGATTTACCCCTTCATTATTGGTGTAAATATGATGATGAAGAAGATAACATACCAGCATTTCTTCACAGTTGGAAATGAAATAGTTAGCTGATAACTTCGCGCTGTGTAGAAATTCCTCCTGCTCAACAAAATCAGAAAGTTAGTTTTAAACTTTTAAACTACAAATCAAATACTCGGTATTCTGTAACCAGTTGATTAGCAACATGTCACTCATCCTACAAGGAACTAACAAACAGCATCAGACGGCAAATTATTTACCTTTTTACTAGTTTTAATTAAGTCTCCAAATTATTTGAGAAAGTGAAGATGAACCTTACATACCAATATTTGGTGAAAACCAGCATTCGGATGCAGGCATGAATATAAGTACAAGAGGTCAAAGGTAGGAAATAATCCAGCACACTGCAAAGTAAATAAAATATGTGAGAGATGTAACGAGTAATCAAAAGTAAAAAATATGTGAGAAAACCAGCTATCATTACCTCTAGAATAGGAGGCGGAGACCCTAGTGCTGAATGAAGTAAAGGTAGATCCTCTCCATCAATACACGTCACTTCACCACGAGGAAACTTAGATCCATACCGTCCTGCCCTTCCTACAATAGGAAGAACAATAAAATATGTGAAGCACCAGGAAGGGTCAGATGTGGTACGATCGATTCAAACAAAACGGAATGATTTCCAACTTATGCCGAATTATACAAAACTGGAAGGTTCTTTACTGTACGGATGGCTGGTTGCCAGAGGCTCCAAATGCAGGAAAAAAAAAATCAAAGGGGAAAAAAATACTGTTCCAACTCATATAATTATATTAAAAAGGATACCTGCTATTTGTTTTATCTCTGGTACTGTCAAATCCCTCATTTCTACACCATCAAACTTTTGAAGCGTTGAAAATATGATTCTAGAAATATTCAGATTGAGACCCATGCCAATGGCATCACTGGCTACAAGTACATCAAACTCGCTGCTCTCGTCATTAAACATAGTTGCCTGCAATCTTAAAAAGAACTCAGTTAATTTGCTCCAGACCAAAAGACATAACAATGGAGAACGAAGCTGAAAAAAGGTTTAAGCAGAGAAAAAAGCTAAATTGGCAATGACTGAGAAAACTATCACTCTTCTGTGTTAAGTTCAAAATAGAAAGAGCAGGTACCTGTCTCGTTCGAGTTTCAGGTGGCAGTGAACCATAGACTACGGAACAAAGATGCTTTCCTTGAGATTCAATTTCTTTCTGGACACACAAAATATGAAGAAAGTTTTAAATTGTTAGATTCTTTACAAAAGTCAGTACAAGTAATTGACTAATGCCTAAGATGGAGGAGTATAATGAGTTTGCACTAAAAAGCCCCCAAGTATTGTTCTAGTAATAATTGACCTTTAATCTGTATATTTCGCGGCGTGAAAAAGTGACTATACAGTCTCCTCTCTGTATGTTAGAGAAGGATCCTAAAGGGACCTTCGACGGAACAAGAGGTGAGAGCCTGTCATAATACTGGACCTACATGATAGCAGTAAAATCAGAAAGACTTGGATGGCCATAGATCAATGATAAAGAATATGCAATATAAATCCTATGAAAATTGACTAGATGCGCCTATTGAACAAGTTTACATGCTTATTACCTCGACAGAGTCACCAGTCACTTTGAGTATTTGCTGGATTAGAGGAACAGCAGCAGGATCTCCACAAAGGTGAAGTTCATCAGCAGGAATGCCCAATAACGCACGTGTGAATGAGAAACCCCTTGTCTTGCATCCTACCATCTAAAAAGAAAATGTTCGATAAGAGCGACAACAACACCATCGGCAACAGCAAAAAAAATTAATCAATACAATGAGATCAATATTTTGCAGAAGAGACTTCAAAGAGAGAATTTATAATAGTAAAGACTCAAGGGAACAAGTTCTGAATTTGATCCTAAGGTTTCCAGTTCAATTGTGATGTAGCTGCACATAAAAATGGGTAGAGAAGCAAATTAAGCAGATTTTTACAAGCATTTTAAACCTAAAAGAATGTATGGAAGCCTAAAAGTGAGTCTGGGTACTAAAAATGGGTTAGTTACCGAACAATAAAATTGCACTCATCAAATTAAGAATGACCTAAAGAAGATAAATTCTGTGCTTGAAAGCAGATAACTTCAGGAAAAGGGAAGCTCTTGTACATGAAACCTACCTGGATTTCATCAACAACAGCACATTGGTAATCAGAGCTCAAGTCAGCCATTTCGACAGTAGCGGACTTGTGTTTTGCGCCTTCGACTTCCTCCCTCTCTTGTCCAGTAATCAAATCACAAGGAACCTTTGCCTTATTTAACTTTTTTGCAACTTCCCACGCAAGCAGCCTCAAAGGACCACAATATAAACCTACCCACAAAAAAGAAATGCAAACATTTACCAATCTACAAGTTACATAAAGAAACCCCATAACACAACAATTCAAGAATTCATATACCAAAACAGAACAAAATAAAAAAGCTGATGCAAAGTGGCTAGCAAGCAAACCTGAAGAGCTCGACTCAAGTTGTTTCAACGCGTGATATGTTTTACCACTATTTGTGGGACCCACATGCAACACAACATTGCGCTTCTTCCTCCGAGCAACTGGGTACCATGTATGCGGTGAACTGCAAGTAAGCATTTGAAATAAAGAACCCAAAACAATCCAAATACCAAACACACAATGACATCCAGCAAGGGTTTTGCTAGGGCGCACGCGTTGGTGGGAAACCCATTGGAATGAATGCCTGGCATGTAGTTTGAGGAGGGGAACGACGTGCACCAAATGCATGTGCAGTGTAACTAGTTTGATGCACCAATTGCTACTCTCATTGTCATTTCTAAAAACACCTTATAGGCAAAGAACAATAACAAGATATACAACTATACACTAAAATAATACTCAGTGGTGTTAAGCTTACGTCAAATCCGTAAAATCAAATTTCCCGGAGCTGCTGAATTTTCTTAAGCTACGGCACACAGAAAGCACCGAACGAAATTTCATGTCCAAATGCAACTTCATTTTTATCTGTTAAACAATAAAAATCTCTTTTAGAGACTAACCCAATCCAAAAACAAATATATATATATATATAAAATATAAAAAAAAAAATTAAGTTTTTACCTGAATATTCATAAGACGAGGAAAGCTAGGGTTTCAAGGATAATAACACAGGAGAACCATTAAAGGAGGAAAATTATTAGTTAAGATGCAGAGAGGAAGTGGTTCTGATATTCTTCGACGATTCCTGACTCCATCCCTAGACAATAATATACACCGAATTCGAAGGCGCAAAACAAAGAAAATGAGGCGCTTTTGTTTGTCCCCTGCCGTAAAAATTCGCGAGATAAAGGCCGGATAAACTGTGGAACTGATATGTCAACCCTTTTTTCCCTTGTGATCAAAACGAAACGCTTCCGGCCCCCAAAATTTTCAAGGTTAATTTAGGGCTAAAAGACAAAAACGGGCCACCACGACGTAAACTCAAAAAATCCCTAACCAACGAGGCTAATTTTTCCTTTGATTGTATTAGCGCATCTCGAACAGAAGGTGCAGAAAATCCTATGTGGTTTTTTTATTTAGTCCTTTAACTTATGGGGTCTATTCATAGAATAAATATAGGACTTCATATCTAAAAAACCATCTTCAACAGTAGAGAATTTTTTTGAAAAATTAGTGAAAAATATGACGTGGAGGTGGAGCCGGAGGTGTAGATAACACTTTCTTGAACACCTTCATATTTAGTAAATGGTCCCTCCTAATTTGTAGGACCCTACTCTTGGAGATGGATTTATGGCAAACGGGGGTCTAAAATCCTATGTGTCACCAAAAAAATAAAAATTCACCCCCTGTTGGAGATGCTCTTAGTGTGGTTGGCTATTGATGTTTGATCGTGTTATGTTAAGTTACAAGAAATAACTCGTGCCGTAACGGTACTCATTTTCCCAGAATACTCAACCAAAATCACATATAATTTAGTGTTCTAATTATGTTTATGAAAAATAGAAAAAAGTAGTGTTATCTAATTTAATTATTGTTTCTAGTGGAAATATAATTGTCCGCTAATGTATCCTCAAAATATAGTTAGGCTGAATCTACACATTTTGTATTACTTCTTAATGATTTTTCTAGGACTAATTCAGATGACTTGTAAATGTGTATGTCATTTCCCATACATCTGTTTTTCCTATCGTTCCAAAATTAAAATGTGAAAAACTAGAGTGACAAAAAGGTCGGCACTTTTCCTACGATGAAGATATTAATAAAGATAAACATTTCCGAGATATTTCAACCCAAAAAATTACGTGAGCCTCTATTTGCCTTCTCCTAAAAATACCCACTTTCTCAAAATAACAACATTTCTGAAATTTTTATCGATCGCCACTACGTCATTGGCTTTCGCTTCACATAAGATAGTGAAACCATTCAAATTCTCAAGTGATGCAGGTCAACTGAATGGATTTAAATCCATTCTTTGATTTCCAATCTCATGTCTACTGAAAATTTTGGAGAAGGTCATTCAGCAATTTCATATATTTTGATGCTTGGTGGAGGAAAAAAAAACGTTATGTAATTGTGATTCTTTGCACATGTTTATCAATTTCATATAATTATAGTTTTATTCAAAAATAGACTTTATAAAATAATTGAAATAAATCAAAACATTGATGTTTATTTTATGGATCAAGTATTACATCCCTAGTGGTGCTCTGATTGTTCACTGAGGTTTCTTCGGTGTTCAAACTCTTGAAGCATGTCTCGAGAGACTTGTCAGCAACCACTTCTTGTTTTCAAGCTTTTTAACTTGTTCCGTCATGTCTGCAAGATCAACTTTTGTTTTTTCAATCCTATCCTTCAGCCAATCTTGATTTCGAACCGTTATTATGAGATTGGTTCTTAGTTCTTCAAAACCATGGATATAGTTTACCATACTATCAGAAGGTATCCACTTGGTTTCTTTTGGATCTTGAAGGTTGTAAGCCAACACACATGACTCATCTTGAGATCCAGTAGAACTATCAGATTCATAATCAGGCATGATTTTTGATATGATCTTCTTCTTCCTTTTTGTATTGATTCCTTGACAATCCTTAACTCTTTGAGCTTCCTCCTTATTTACCTTTTAATACTGCGAGTTATTGGAGGCATGCTCAAGGATTTAAATAACAATTAATCAAGGTTTCACAATACAAGAGAAAGTTTCTCTTAAGAAGAGGCAACTTTTGGACCGAAAATACAAAGGAATTTTCGAAAATATATAGAGAATATATTTTGTTTCCTGTGTCCGAAATTCTCATGCTGGAAGATTTATTAAAATTCAAAATTTGCAAATAAATCATAATATGGAAGATCATAATAAACATGAACGTTTTTTTAGACAAAATGTATTCGCAGATTATCCAAAAATTGTCACATATTTTCTAATACAAACACAAAAACATGTGCTCTCGTTTTATGTGTTTCATCATCCCAAAAGTTATGAGCACGAACTTGGATGAGGGTGCATAGACTCCATACAACTAGGTTGTATTGGAGTAAGCCTTTTCTTGCTTACAACGAGTATCAGAAACATAGTTCATGTTTTTCTTTTGAAGTTTCTGCCCAAAGAATTTTCTCCCAAGAAGGTGATCCTTCCTTGATCTAAATGCATGATCATGAGGAAAAACTGTACTGATATGAGAATTTTCAGAGATAGATAAATCTCTCTTAATTCTATCAATGAGATTTTCATATGATCTTCTCATTCTAAGGATTTCCTTATTATGCACATCAGTTTGATCATCTGAAACAATTATTGAAAATCTTCCCTGGTTGTTTCTTTTGGCAGAAATTATTTCTTTCCCTTTCTTCTGGAATCGATCAGTAGGTGAATTACCTTCATGTAAACAGATATTGTTTCGACATGAGTGCGGTGGAACCTTTTTCCAGAAGTGATTGTCAACTCTTTCATCTGATTCTTTTGAGTTGATTTTATCATATTGGGGTATATTCTGTCTTTCTACTGAGGAATGATCATTCAGTTTTAAGACAAGAAACTTCTTTTAACACTTTTACAACAGTATTTTGAAGAAATATAAGTTTCTTGTCAAGTGACTGAAAGTTATATTCCTTAATATCTTTCTCACGCAACTGGTTCAAAGTTTCTTTTGGACAAGATTTCGTTTGATCGTCAGTAGTTGTAGAAGATGGTTCTTCATTCTCTTCTGACTTGATGTAGTTAGGCAGACTACCATGATAGACGCATTTATGTGTCTATTTTCATCTCTATTGTGTATATTGTTAGTACCCATTTTTGTACTTATTTTGGTATTTTATCTCTTTGTATGTGTTTTTGGAGAAATAAGCTTTTGCGGCGAAATTGGCTCGAAAAGTTGATAAATGCAACCCAAGGGACGAGTGTTATGCGGACTCCAGCAACGGATAAGGGGTAACCTTTCCCCTTCACGTTCAAATTCTGAATTTGGGTGGGAAAATATAAACACATTCCTGGCAGTTTTGGTGATCGTGATTTGGAGGAGTTTGAGGTCGACTAAACCTCTGATTTTCATAGGGTAGACTCCTTATGGGTCTAGGAATCTAACATGGGTGTTGAAATCGATTAAACTGGGCTCAATCGACGGATTTTTTATCTCAACAGCAAAATATGGAAAGTCACGTGTGTGACCGATTTTAGGAAATTTTAGAGAGATTAAAGTGCTATAAACCTTCCCAAAGATTGGTATCTATCTAAGGAAGAGTTTAGAATCAAAAGGAAAGCTCAGAAACGCGTAGAAATTCTAAAACAAGAAATTGCCGCAACTTTGCCGTGAAGAGAAAGGAAGAGATTTTGGAAGATTTTGGAGAGATTTAATCGCTCTTTTTGATATAAATAGATTGGTTGGGTGATATAGAAGGGGTGTCGAAAGTTAGGGAAAGTTTAGAACACGACAGAATCATATGATGAATCTCTTGTTCTTAAGTGAGAGATTTACCAAGAGCTTCTACTTTGACAGAGAGATCTATATTCTCTTTGGTTAGAATATTTAGTTGAATGTCCTTTTCTCTGATCTCTTGCTTAAGAAGATTAGATTTTTTCTTTAATATTAACATCCTTATAGACAGAGATCTTATAGGCTTTAGGAGTTTTACTAACTCTTTATCAGCATCTTCTTTTCTATCAGAGATAGACTCAGATGTACTCTTAATTTTTGTAACTCCTGGATCATGAGTTAATGAAATAGTAACATCTTCAACTTTTGAGTATTCACAATCTTGCATAACGTTAACTGAATCACCCATTAGATTCAATTCTTATAGGTTGGACCGCACCAAACACATATTGTTAGATCTTTTCGTGTTTGCCTGCTCTGATACCAATTGAAAAGACGAGGGTACCCAAATATACCACAATCTTTTTGTTTCAACCTATAAGTCCTCTTACCAAGTGTGATCGTCTATGGACAAAGTCGAGACAATACAACAACTTCGATATTCACACTTTGTGTGATCATCTATGGATACGAGATCGAGACAATACGACAAACAAAGTGTGCTACTTGATAATAAGTTCGATAATAACCAAACTCCATAGGATCACTATCAAGTATAACGGAGTTAACGTTTGTGTATTTTACTTTATTATAATAACAATTATAATGCAGAAATCAAAGTAAAAGGCACGACAAGATTTTGTTAACGAGGAAACCGCAAATGAGAAAAACCCTGGTACCTAGTCCAGTTTTGAATACACTCAGAATTAAGCCGCTATACAAAATCTAATACTAACTTCGTATAGTTGAGACCAAGTATACTACCTCTGGCTACTTAGTTTCCTCAGTATCTAGATTCACGCACGTGAATATCAAGTCCTTTGGATCGTATTCCAAACAGCAAAGGAAGAATCCGTTTGGTAACCACTCTAATCAATCTTTGCTAAAAGATATTTATGAGTTGTTGACAAAGGCTCTTACGTTTAAACTAATAAACTCATTTGTCTGGTTAGATCAATCTAAACTTTGATTACCGAAATAACCAATTTTTAGATTTTCAATCAATGAATATAGAACTCAAAGAGCAACTATAAAGTGATGTCGATCTTACACAACTAGACAATCAAGTCTATCAAAGATAAACACAATTCTAGTTGGATCGCAGCCGATCAAGATTTGTGCACTATATTCACCAGATACGAAAACTAATAAGAAACTCTTCTTCGTCTTCAAATCTTCGTTTTCCTTTAATAACCTGCACAACACAACTTGAATCCTCTTGTGATCTATCACACACAGAACGGAGTCTGTTAACAATGGATTATCACAAGATGTCTTTGTATCCGCAATTGGTTCTAAAGATTCCGTCGATACTTTGATCTAGTTTGAGTGACCCTTATGTCAGAAGAAAAGGATCTCAAGAATAATCAAACTAGGTGCAATCAAAGTTTCAACAACCGTTAGTCAATCAAATCAATAATCGAAAACTACAATAACAATGCAAGTATCTAGTTTTCGACCAACGGTACTCGTAGAGCTTCTTGATCCCACAGAAGTCTATGAACGAGCGGTCGTAAGAATGAAGTTTCCTCTCCTGATAGACGGCTCCACCAGAAACAACAAGAATGAAGTTTTCCTGGCTCTTAAGATAGTTTGCAAGAAATGCAAACTCAAGTATTTATAGACCAAGGTTGTTTGGACAACAAGGAAATTCTAAACCGAAAATATTCTCAAGATATGTATTAAAGTACCTAATTCCGGTTTTCCTATTTCCACTTAAATGCCAAACCAAATTTCCGAAATCTCTCATAGAAAACTTCTATTATTAGTGTAGCACATTAACTAATAATATTTTCCAGAGGATATGCTTCAATTGCTGGTAATTAAAACATATATTATGAAAATCATAATTAAATGCTTTTCAATATTTCTGTTTGGGATCACCTTGAGTATCAAGGAATATCTTTGAACAATTAATGATAGGAGTTTTGTACATGTTCAAATGATGTCGACATCTATAAGTTTCTCTCAGCAAACCCTAATTCCAATATCACACAAAACATAAAGAGATATGTGAATATTGGAAACTCAGTTTTGCTCCTTGGGATCGGTTGGACCATGAATCACAATGTAAGTTGTGACCAGTTATACCATGCTTCCCAAACTAGGAGCCCTTGCAATAATGCCTCGTACTCATCTTGATTATTCGTCTGGTTGAAAGCTAGAATGTAACGGTATTCGATATAGCTGTTTTCTGGTGTGATTATCACAACTCTAGCTCCTCCACCCTATTCATTATCGAAGATCCATCCATAAATATTTTCCAAACTCCTAGTGTGTTCATAGAATAATCAACACAGCTAGGTTATACCTCAGGCTCGGGCGGTACTTCCATTTGTTGCTCACAGAATTTTAAATCGAAGTTAGGATCGTCAACTGGGAAATCGACTAAAAAGTCTGTCACTGCTTTCTATGGTGTATATCCTAATCCAAATTGATTCAGATGGAATTCCCACTTTACTAATCTCCCAGTCTTATTTTATTTTGACATCGCATTCTTTATTGGGTATTTCGTGATAAAGTTGACTTTCCAGTTCGAGAAGTATGGTCTTAGATTGACAGGGGAAAAGTAGATAGAAAAATAAATTTCTCGAGTAGGGAGTACATTGTTTCTGGTGATATCATAGCTTTGTTGATGAAGTATATCAGCTTCTCTTTGTTGTCTTCCACTCTAACCAGCACTGCAGTCACGACTGTTGAAGTGTTTGCAATGTAGAGATATAGGTCTTCACCTGGCACTGACGGAGATAATATAAGAACAGATGAGAGGTAAGCTTTTATCTTATCGAAATACATTTGACATTCTAAATTCCATCCAAAATCCTTCTTCTTCTGAAGTAGATTGAAGAATGAGCTGCATTTATCAGATAGTCTAGCAACGAATCGATTTAAAGCTGCTAGCTTTCCAGTCAGTTGCTGGACATCCTTTTTGCATGTTGGAGCTGACTTATCTTGTTTAGCTCGAATTTTCATTGGATCGACCTCAATCCCATTCATGGTCACCATGAATCCGAGGAACTTGCTGCTTTGTATCTCAAAAGCACATTTGGATGGATTAGCTTTCATTTTGTATTTTCTTAAGGCATCAAAAGTCTTCAGCAGGTCGTTGTGATGGTCGGATTTTTTCAGGATTTTGATGGCCATGTCATCTACACAACATTTCATCGTCTTTCCAATCAGATCTTTGAACATTCTATTAACTAGCCTCTGATAGGTCGAGCCTGCATTCTTTTGACCGAATAACATTGCCTTAAAGTAGTATAAGCCTTTATCAGTGATGAATGTTGTATTATCTTCGTCAGTTGGATTCATTGGTACTGGTTTTATCCAGAATATTCATCCATAAAAGATAGTCGGCCATACCCTTGGATTGATTCTACTAGTCGATCCATGTCAGGAAGCGGGAAGCTATCCTTCGGGCAAGCCTTATTCAAGTTGGTGAAATCGATGCAAAATCTAAATTTCCGTTTCTTTTTCATGACGGATACGATGTTAGAGATCCAAACAGGGCATTTGCACTCCCTTATTATGTCTGCCTCTAGCATTCTTTCAACGTCTGCATTTACTGCATTGTATAACTTATCTGCTATCTTTTTTTTCCTGCTTAACTGGCTTAAAGCTTAGATGATGTTCAGATAATGACATGCGTCATTAGGATCTATACTTGGCATTCTGACATTTTCCAGGAAAATTCGTCGATCTTCTTTTTTAGCAGCTCGATCATACTTTGCTTTTCAGCTTGTGGTAAGTCTTTTCCAATAAAAATTATTTTGATTCCTTAGTCGTGCAGAGATTTATTTTTTCCAAAAGATCTACGACCTCATCTTTGATTTCACGATCTGGAACTCCTGAATCTTTCTTTGAATCTCTGGATTCTTAGGTGGATCTCGATTTGGGTTGGCCGCCAAGTAGCTTAGCTTTGCTAGTTGCCTTTCTAGCTTGGCCCTTCTACCTGACAGCTTTAATTGATATCTTGTCTGTCTACCATGTGGATCTTCCTACTGAGCCAGATATAATACTGCTAATTCTTTTGAAACAGCTTGGTTTTCTCCGATCACGTATTCTCCATAGCTCGTCATAAATTTCAGCTTCTGGTGATAAGTTGAAGGAACTGCCTGTATTATATGTAATCAATTCCTTCCCAGGATCACATTATAAGATGAACAGGTGTTGAGGACTAGAAAAGCCACACTTGTCTTGATAAGGCTTGTTTCAACAGTTAAAGTTACTTCTT
Source organism: Papaver atlanticum (assembly GCA_023531105.1). Lineage (NCBI taxonomy): Eukaryota > Viridiplantae > Streptophyta > Magnoliopsida > Ranunculales > Papaveraceae > Papaver > Papaver atlanticum. Next base: position 1,525,550 of record JAJJMB010010117.1, on the reverse strand, counting down.
CCATGGGATATGTTCTGGATTCATTAAATCCAACTATTACAGAGCTGTTTGTTCTAATTAATAGTTAGTTATTTTGTGACCTTCATCTTCTCGACAGCTTGCAAGTAGATTATGTCACATGTAGATCCTTGTTTGATTAGTATCTTACTGCAATCCCATCCATCGATTATCATCTCTACTACCTGAGCATCTGGATGTGGAAACGTTACTCCCGACAGATCTGTGGAAGTGAATATGATGTCTTATGGAGGTAACAAGAGACATTTAGAACTTGGGTGGATATATGTGACATTGATCTCGCAGAGTTTTCTCTTCTTGTTAGTGAGGTTGAGCTATGAGTCATTTCCAATTCGATCCACGGAGTGTATTATGTTGACACAACTTTTGACTTTCTTGGTTGATATTGGAGTTTAACCCTTGGAGATGAACTCTTTTAGATGACCTTATTTGACCAGGTCATTGATAAACCTAATCAAATTCATGCAATCATTGGCATGGTTGTCGTTTCATGGTACAAGTAGTAATTCTTTCTTTTGGACTCATTTCCAGGTATCACGAAGTAAGGTTTGTTTTTGATGAACTGTAGAATAGTTTCAAGGGATGCGTTCATCTTGGAGAAGCCTTTGACTTCTTAAGCTCATTTTGCTTCTGACTCAGCCTTGAAGTTTGGCTTCTTTGATGCTTTATTAAGTGACTTTGGAGAACGTTATCTCTTATCCAAAAATGAGGGACCATGTGAGTACACTTTATATTCCGAGGTCGCGGCTGTAGGCGTGGTAAGGTTATCCATCTCTATTCTGACGTAATTGCTAGCTTTGTTGTACACTTCTTCTAGAGAAGTCAACTTTGAGCCAATAAAAAAATCTTTGATCTTACCTTGTAGCATGGCATTCTTGAAACAAACACGAAAGAATCTCTCTTGAGTCTTTTCTACTGGTGCTGTCGCAGCCTTGAACCTTCTTAAAAAGTCTATGAAACTCTCATCTTCTTGTTGAGTTACTCTGAAAACTCCTTCTAGAATATCAGCTTGCTTGATGCTGCATGAGTAGTTTTGGATAGACAAATCTTTGATATCTAAAAATAACTTTACTGAATTTTGTGGTAAACGCCGGAACCATGTCAATGTATCATCTTTCAAAATGCTTGTGAAGAACCGAGCTAATATTAAAGTGTTCTCGAGATAAAATACCATTTGTTGTTCGTAATGAAACTTATGCTCTTTTGCGGTAATTTACATTCTCTCACTTCTTTAGACAGTACGCCATATTTGAAAGTATACGTGGGGTCCGCTCTGGGTTTGTTAATGAGCAAATTGAGCCCACTTTCTTGATCTTTGAACATTCTTTTCATTATATCGCTTTGAGAAACAACTTGGCTCGGCTCAAATTTATGAGCCCCAGGCGCAGACGAGATCTGGTTATACATCGAGTTGTAATTTCTAAATTGTTGTCTTAGCTGCTCCTGATGGCTAATCAATTGTACTGTGTTACATGGTTGAGATACGTTCTCTAGTGGCCAATGTTGAGTTGGTGTCTCTGATGGAGTTGTTGTTGGTGTTGGTGGAGTCATTTGATTGACTTTCTCAGTCAAGGTTAAAATTGACTTCAACAACTTTTGGAACATATCCTAAGGTATTTATACGACCAGTGTAGTCGATGTCGGGGGAGCTCGAGGTAGCCTCCTTCTCTCTTGTGGAGTGACAGCTGTACCCATCAATACAGCTACTGGTTGGCCATCTGGGCCTAAAATAGTGGATGGTGTAGTCGGCGTGTCACCACTTGGAGTTGTTCTCTCAGGTTGAGTTCGAGCTGGCGAATTCATTCGACCTAGAGGAGAATTTTGTATGACCAGGGTCGTTACCTCTTGGGTACTAGGTGTTGTTGTTCGATCTGATGATGGTACTCCATGTCGAGGTGGTAAAACTCTTCTTTTCGGTTGGAATGTCATTTTCCTTGTACTACAAAAGATAAAAAACAACACATGAGTTAGTCTGATCATGCGATTTTATTGGATCTTTGAGATCTCGAATCGTCCTTTTCCAATTTCTACCCAAAATAGAAAAACTCTTTGAAATAAGTCGTTTCTTGACATTGGATCATGCATTTAAAATGCTTTTTGTTGGTAATTCACCTTATCCGGAAATTTTTACGAGTGTAGCTAAAAAATTGGAAAGAGAATAGACATAAGATGTTAGATGCACAAGATAATTTGCACTTTTATCATAATTGTTAGAGCATTGCTCGGTCAAACTCGCAAGCGTTGCTATCTCAAGCTTGTTGTCAAGTTTAGTTGTCAAAACTATAAGTCTTTATTTCTAATCTACTTATAGCTAAGTCTCGGATTAGGATAGAAAGTGTAGTTGAGCATTAGACTTCACGGCGTTCATCGAATGAAGACGAAGAACTACTAAGGAGAGCTTGTGGAACTTCATCAACAAAAGGTATGTGGAGACTTGAACTCATCTATCACTCAAAAGTCTATCTACTCTATCTCTTATTTGAGAAAAAAGTCGTATAGCTATATAAACTGATGATGACGATACTGATGATGAGGATACTGAACCTCATAATCGTGTTCCTCCTAAAAACAGGGATGCTGACGATACTGATGATGAGGATATGCCACAGTGCTTTAAATGTAAAGGTTTTGGTCATTTTGCAAATGAGTGCCCAAATCGTAGAAAATACACTGGAAATAAAGGTCTTGCTGCAACTCTTGATGAAATGTTTGATCACTATGATTCTAATGAAGACGAAAAATCAAGTGTTGCACTCCTCTGTGAAAATATTGATTTTGATAATTGTAGCAATACGTAAATCAATCTCGATATTCTTCCGGGAGAAACTTCAACCATCATGGAGGATAAAATGGATTTCTCTGTGTCAGGTTCTGCCGTTTGTCTAGCATCCTGCACAACTATGACGTCTGAACCATCCTCCATATTGACATGTTCTTATTGTACTCTCAAGGGTCATGAACTCTCCAAATGTTTCAAGTACAAACATAAGATAAGTTATGTCAACAAACTTCAGCGGAGAGCAAATCGATTATCAAACAAGCTTAAACTTGTTCAGAAGTCATATGAGGTATGTAAGCTCAATTCCTTTCCGAAAAAGTTAATTTCAAAAGAACTAATTAGACCTCTCCGGAAAATATCAAGGTCTAAACAGTCAGTGGAAGAGGTTTTTAGGAACTCTTTCCAAAAAATTCATGGTGGACAAATTATTGTTCACCCCAACACAACTTAATTGTGTTGGCTGTGCATCTTGTCTCAAGTGCTTGATTCCAAATAGACAAGAGTTAAGCACTCACAGGTTTTAAGAAAAAGATTTTTTTTTTTTTTTAATTTTTTTTTTTACTTTGGTTGATCTTTTCATATCCTAGATTGATATTGAAAAGAGGTTTCCATGGTCGATCATAAAAAAAGGGTTAAAATCGATAATTCTGCCTTCTTTAGGGTTGTGAGTTGTGCGTATGTGAATCCTTTTTAGTGAATAAAGGTTCCGTAACCCTACATTCCTTTTTCCTTCTCTAAAAACTATTTATCACAAGATTGCTTGTTGAGTCTGATTTGTGAATTCCTCTCACAATCTCATACTGGTATGGAGAATCCAAGCATTATGTCTTCTGATGGAAAAGGTGCTAATATGATTGCTAAGCCATCTATCATGAAGGAAAAAGATAAGTCTCCTGTACCTTCAACTTTGAAAAGAAAAGGAGGAATGTGAGGAAACAAAGAGTTGTTCCTTCTGATCTACAGAATTTTTCTGGGGTTCTTTAAGAGTTGAAGGAAACAAGAAAGGAGTTTCAGGAAATAAGGTCTATTGTTTTAAGGACTCTCGAAATTCAGAAGGCCCTGGTTCGACATCAGTCTAGAAGGTTTGTTGGAATCGACTCCTTTCTTCATGAACCTTATGTTCCAATGACTGTTGACGACAAGGAGTTCGGGGACGATAATTTTTTTTTAGAGGCCTTAATGTCTAGGAAACTTCTTATGAGAATTTATTCTTGTGTTTTAAGAAGGATAACTAGGGTTTGGAATAGCCATTATTGTGAGTACACATAGCTATTTCAAATGATTTTCATCTTGTAATGTTTTTAGATTTATTTATTTAAATTCTAAAGTTTATTTGGAAGATGATTTTGCAATATTAATCGTTATGGTTTTATATATTGCAACTTGTTATGGGATATGTGTATTTGCATCCATGAACTATGATTGTCCCATATTTTCTCAAAAGTTAAGTCTATCAAATGTCTATATGCAAATATTGATAAAAGATAGAATGAACTTTTGACAACAAAAGTTAAGCCTATTATGTCATTATGCAAATATTGATGGAAGATATGATGAACTTTTGTTTACAAAGATTAAGTCTATTACATGTCTCTATGCAAATATTGATGAAAAATAGAATGAATCTTTGAATATTCCGCAGTATTGGTCTTTCCCTGATCCACATCTTTGTGTAAGTACTGTGTGGCTCCGTAAGTTCTCTTATGTGAGCATTTTTGATTAAATTAGTCATGGGTTCTCTTGTGGTTAATTTAATTGAGTATTTTGGATACAAATTCATGTTTCATGTGATTTGTTAATGTCCAAAGAAATCCTTCTTTTCTTGTGAAAGTAAGGTCGCTCTTGTTGTTCTTCCGGGAATGACATTATATCGGGGAGAGTTCTTAATTGAACTTGTGCTTAATTGCCAAATCTTTGTGGGGAGTGCGGCTGTGAAATATTATAGGAGTTTTCTTGTATCTTTATAAACTCCTTGATGAATGCATTTAGTTTCGGTTATATGATTGCATCCAAACAAAGTTGATATGTTCTCTTTTGGTCATGAAGCATCTCTATGGAAATTTCATTAGGATCCCACTAGTTTTCGTACCTTTGCCAATTTTTATTGACAAAATTTTTATTGACAAAAAGGGGGAGAATTAATGTGTAGTTCACACTACAAATACATATGGTTCACGGATCATTATGTAAGGGGGAGTGGTTTTCATGTGAGATGAAGTATTGAATAAGGGGAATGATACATATCACCATAGTATTGTTGTCAAAGTTGTGATACAATTGGACTTTGATGTTGTGTGATAATAGTATGACACTGTATAACAATGATGGAGAGCAACTATTTTCTCATTGTTATAGCTACGGATCTTCAACAACTATGATGCTGAGTTGAACACATTCAGAATTACTGGAGTACTTGGAAGTGACGAGGATTTCGAGTAATATTGAAGAACCAAAGAAATCAAGCATTTGGATTGAGAGCTACAAAGTTTATTTATTTTGTATTCCATATGTATTGATAGTTTTGTCACTAAAATTAACAAAGGGGAAGATTGTTATAGCACTTTTCGGTCAAACTCACAAGCGTTGCTATCTCAAGCTTGTTGTCAAGTTTAGTTGTCAAAACTATAAGTCTTGATTTCTAGTCTACTTATAGCTAAGTCTCGGATTAGGATAGAAAGTGTAGTTGAGCATTAGACTTCACGGCGTTCATCGAATGAAGACGAAGAACTACTAAGGAGAGCTTGTGGAACTTCATCAACAAAAGGTATGTGGAGACTTGAACTCATCTATCACTCAAAAGTATATCTACTCTATCTCTTATTTGAGACAAAAGTCGTATAGCTATATAAACTTCAATTATACACATTTGATATTTTGAGCTGAGTTTAACTCGCTTACATATTTCTTGAAATATGTGTTGGTAAGCTTTCGCTTTTACCAAATTCATCTTATATTCTTGACGAAAGTCAAAAGATGATCAAGTGAAAATCGCCTGGTAACATCTTACATGATTTGTGTGAGACAGTCATTTTATGTAGACTCGGAATGTTTCGTATTGATCATTCGATCACTTGAAAATTACTTTGAAGCTAATAGTTTGTGTGAGACAGCTATTGTCGTCTTCCGAGAATGTTTCAATGATTGAAATGAGAGTTTAAACCAATTGGATATAAGCATAGTATGCGTACTTGCATATATGTAATCCAAGTCCGGGAACCATGGTATGCATACCCAATGTGTACTGCTTGTTTTAGTCAGGTCCGGGAACCTTGTACGCATACCGGTACGCATACTGGCGTGAGGTTCAGTTCTGGGAATTTCTGCATAGTTTGGAAGGTATGCGTACCAGTTCGTGTACTGGCGAATCCAAACTTAGTCCGGCCATTTAGGTATGCGTATCCGTTTGCATACATGAGTGGATAATGTTCTAAAATCGGTTTTTTCATGAACTAATACATTTATATAATAAGGAATGCAATCTTTTGCAAACCGTGGCTGTAATGTTCATGGCTTGATTCGAGTGAATCAAAATCGATTTTGTTTCAATTGTGTCTTGTATACTTCTATGAGAATATATACAATTGAACAACTCTAGAACTAGTTTCATTTGAGTCATTTTAACTAGTTATGGTTAAGATGAATAAGGTTGATATGAAAGTGTTCATATGGATAACCTCGGATAACTATTGTTGAGCCAACAAAGGTGCCCACGTTTAGGTACGGTTACTCATATCTAAATGAAGTCACTTTTCATTTGTGTATAACAAGCTAAGTTCGATCTAACGGTTGAAAGATATTATCTTGAGTCTAATAAGGTTTTCATCTAACGGTGAAAATTTAATGCTTTGTTACCAAGGAAACATTGATTGCAAACCCTGATTTGAAGACTATATAAAGGAGAACTCTAGCAACTGGGAAACCTAATCCCCACACCTCCTGTGTGATACTAGTTGCGACTAGAGTCGATTCTCCTTTAACCTTAGGTTTTTCACGAAACCTTGTAGGTTAACGACTTGAAGACTTCATTGGGATTGTGAAGCCAGACCCAACTATTTTCTCTGTAGTTGCGTGTTCTGATCTTGATGTTTTCTATCGTGATTGAGTACTATCTTCTCTAAGATTTGCTCGAGATTTATTCTCCGATGGGCAAGATAAAAAGTAGTCACAAACATCTTCATCTCATCGTTTGTGATTCCACAATATCTTGTTTCGCTACCATACGATTAAGATTATTGTGAGGTGATTGATATTTCTAGGTTGTTCTTCGGGAATATAAGTCCGGTGTATCAATTGGTTCATGTTTACCTTGATTTATCAAAACACGGAACAAAACTCATAGGTTTATCTGTGGGAGATAGATTTATCTATACAATAGACTTTTCTGTGTGAGACAGATTGATTTATCAAGTCTTCGACTTTGGGTCGTAGCAACTCTTAGTTGTGGGTGAGATCATCTAAGGGAATCAAGTACGTAGAGTCCTGCTGGGATTCAAAGACGTAAGGAGCGCAACTGTACCTTGATCAGTGTGAGATTGGTTAGGGCTCAATAACATTCCAGTCCGCAGTTAACTTGGAGTAGGCTAGTGTCTATAGCGGCTTAATACAATGTGGTGTTCAAATCTGGACTAGGTCCCGAGGGTTTTCTGCATTTGCGGTTTCCTCGTTAACAAAATTTATGGTGTCTGTGTTATTTCTTTTCCGCATTATATTTTCTATATAATTGAAATATCACAGGTTGTGCGTAAGTTCAATCAATTGTGAATCCAACCTTTGGTTGTTGATTAAATTGATTGACACTTGGATATTGGTTTTTGATACCGTCCAAGTTGTTTCTTATATTAATCAGGCTCACGGATTTCTATCTGTTTGATTTGTTGATTACATTAAGAAAGAGAGATATAACTCTTTGATATACTTTTCTTAAGATTGAGTCTGACTTTATAGTTGATTCTCTTAAAAGTATATTGGAGTTAGTCCATACAGATTGCTAAGCGAAATATTGGGTGTGGTTGTTAGACCCCCGCTTTTTCAATAATAATGATAATATTTCTAATTTTTCGCCTAGATTTTTACTAGGTCTGGAAATTTCTATAAATACTCTTATAACGACATAAGTCAGTTTAAAAATCATGGGACATAACTGCTTTGTGCTGGAAATTTTAAGATTGATATCGAACTAATATTACATCAATTAACTCTAAATTTCCTTCAGATCATTAAATCTGTAAAAGATAAAATCAAATAGCATTAAACATCGAATCTCTATGATGATACTATTAGCACTTGAGATGACTATGCATTCAAGATAGCAAGGTCAAAATATTGACGATATTAATTAGAAAGATGATTAACGATAACGAATAACGCTTTAAACTTGCCTAATTACATGCAGAAATCATAGATCTTTATGATTTTAACATATATCAAGATGTTCATGCCCTGTTTCAGATTTGAAATCGACCTAAACTTTAAATATGTTAAGGTAACGATCGATCTAAATGAATTAATTGCAGATTAAGCTAAAGTATGAAGTAATTACAGTTATATGATCTATTTAAGCAAGATTCAAATGCAGTTTAAGATATTCAATGCATATAAGCATAAATTATGCTTTCAAGCAAGATTTTACATCGAGATTATCATACGTGGATACGATTTTGATTTTAAAACTAATTTTTCTCCTCGGGAAAGGACCATTATGCATCAAAATTATGATTTTTCACAAATATTCAAGATCAAAATCAATATTATTATACATCCTTAGTCGACGCCAATAAATATGCATAATTTTTGTATCATTTTACGAGCTTCCAAATTACGTACCTACATAATTTTATGATTTGAAAACTGGTTTCAGTCATATTTCCAACTCGATCTGTTCTTGATCTTCATCGGCAGATGATTTACCCTTAGTTCAATCGGTGATTATCGAGTTATCTCTAGGTCGGTGATCACAACTTAAAAGGAGAAAGAATCCTAAAAGATAACTCCTATTGATTTAGTTAGACTGAATTTTACGTCTTAGTTTACAAAGGGAGCCTTCGAGGCCTTATATACATTTAGTTTAGCGTGTGACTCATGCTAAACATATTAATACATACAAACCATTTATGCCTAGATGGAGTTGACGTCATGATTCGCACAGACTTTACTTTGTTAGTCGGTTTATCTCCCAACCTGTGATCTTTAGAGTATCTTGATCTTCAGGTCACGATCCTGACAGCCTTGGTCTTGTCTTCACTTCTTAGTCCAGAACTCGCGTCTTCCAAGTGTCATGATATTATGTGTCGTGTCTCGTCCTTTGTTAAGTCGTTAACTTTAGATAGTGCTCGATGTGAGGACTTATTACTCGATACTGACGTAAGATCCTTCTTAGATTTAAGCTCCAGAATGCTCCAGCTGCCAGTTGCTGGTAGATGATATATTTTGTCATCTAAACCATCCAAAGCAAGAATTTTGTACCTTTTATCTTCCCAATAAGCAAATGATGGTAAAAGTTTGTGAACAACCTCAAAATCGTTATCAAGAGACTTATATTTGATCTCATCCAATTCAAACTTTAATTGGTTAGACCTTGGAATACCTTGTACACCATCACATTGTCTTGCCATTTTTGCCAGGTTGTACATTACATATCGTTTGAGGATAAAACGAGGTCCAACTTAACATTGTTCCTTGCACCCAACCATCATTCCTTCAGCAAAATCAAACTTGTAAGGATGAAAGATAACATCGTTCGTCGTCAAGTTGTACAAATGGCGTCTCAACTCCAAATATTCCTTTTCTTGAGACTTCGACTTACCATTGAAGGGTTATCGGTCTCCATAACAATCATCATTCCAACGCTCATTCACATATGTCCTTTTATCAGCAATCTCCGGGAAGTGCAAGTATATCCACACCTGCATCAACATAGGATTATAGGTGATTAAAGTAAAGAGTAACATAAACATAATACAATAACTTCACCACTTGAATTACCTACAGAAGAGCTATATTCCCTCTGATTTGGTTCTTGTTATCCCTATAACACTTTCTCAACTCGTTCAACAAGTATGCAAGGACGTCAGAGCCCCAAGGGTAGTCGCGGACCTTGTAAAGTGGTTCCAATAGATGTATATAGTTGGCATTCGCATGAGAACTGTAAACATCAGGGAAGATAACACCTCCCAAGATGTAGAGGACATATGCATTGGCTATAGCGATGATACATTCCTCAGTCAACTTTCCTTCTTCTTGAAGCTTCTTTGTTCCGGAAAATTGTTGCCTCAAGCTCGCGAGATGGAAAATTCCATGCTTTGGTGTACCCAATGGCATCTCCGACTTAGTCTTCTCCTCATCCCAACCAAAAACATTCTCGGTGAAATTATAAATCTTATTCAATTCAAGCTCATTCACGTAGTAGGGCGCCCTCACGGCTTTACCTGCTTAGACAGGTAAACCACTGCACATTATTTGGAGTTATTATTGTCAATTCGCCAACCGAAAGATGAAAAATATCCGTTTTCCCATAAAATCTCTCAGTGAAGGCAGAAACAAGAGGTATGTCATATCGAACTTTGGAATTATTGACCGCAACCAACAACCCCGTAGAATCTACTAAATCTCCCTGTAAGTCATTACTGCGATTTCATAACAGAAATAGGATAAGATTGACATGGGATAATTATGTTGGATAAGATTATCATTTAAAATCACTGTAAGATCCCAATAGAAATAGGAAGTGATTGGTATGGATTTTATAATTATTTAAGATAATTATAATTCCTAACAAAAAACGTGATAAGATAAATAAGGATTATGAAAAGTATTTGAGACAATAAATTTTTTATATAATGAATCTGGTTGTTCACTTGGATATATACAAATACGGGAAGTGATTACTATCAATCCATAAGCTATATCTATTTTCTGCTTATAAATAGAGGCTAAATTCCAACTCAATGGGTAGACAATTTCTAGTCTTTTCCTTAATACTCACCTGCTTAGAAACTTTCTCTGACTTTAGCATCGGGGTGGCTTTGCAAGTACCCCCACCCCTCTAAATAAATCTCACTTTCATAAATAATTTTTGGTGGGGTCAATCAACAACAAAGATTTAATCCGTCTACAAGCATCTCAAGGAGTGCTGGGGTGTATATTTTTGCACGAACACACAGAAAGATAAAAAGTAAAAAAACATATTGTATGCAATATAGGCTTGTCGCACGGACACTGCTTCCCCTAGAGTAGTTCCCGGCAAGAATGAAGGTTCGTGTATAACTAGGGCTGCACAACAGTCGTTCGATCCGATTTTCCGGCAAAACCGTTGACCTAACTATATATAGTTCGGATTTCAATTTCGAAATTGTAGCCGAACTGTGATGTATTGGTTCGGTTTCAATACCGATCCAAGTCGGCTTGGTCGGTTCCGGGTATTTTGGCCGGTTTTTGATAGTTTCATAATCAGTTGTTTCCCTTATAAAAACCATAAACCAAAAATGTATGGTGAAATTATGGAGATCCAAAAATGTATACAGTCCCAAGTAGTAAACTCATAAACGGTTTTTCGGCTCCGCTCGGATCGGTTTTGATCTCAAACTGTTGACCACTGTTGACCGAGTCGAGGATCCTACGGACCTACGGTTGTGAGATTTTAAATTGTTACCAACCGTTTAAAGGATGGTTCGGCTCGGCTCGGTTCAAAGTTAGTCAGTTTCGATGCGGTCTAATGGTTCAATACGGTTCATGTGAAGCCCTATGTGTAACTCCTCGGTCTTCATAGGGGGGCATATGCCACACATACTAATTCATTAGCCTTCTGTTAAGAGTTGTGCTACACAGATAGATATAATGGGCAATAAACTGTTGGGTTGCACTGACACTGACACGAACAAATTCTCAAAAGACTAGGACGCGGACACGTTATGAAATTAATATTATTTCCCACTAAAATGTATATATTATGGATGGAATTTCTCAAAAATATTGTAAATTATTGATAAATAACAAATTTGTATAAGAATAAGCATATTTACTAATAAAACAAGAAGCATATTATAGGAACTCCAAACACTTGGTTATGAGGGCTCTTATGGATGCAAATGTCCTAAACCCAGAAGCCTATTATAAGACCTAATCTACAATAAAAGTACAAAAATATCCTTTGACGACTAACATAATTACCTAACCTAAACCTAATTAAAATCTAAAACTAAATCTAATTAAAACCAAAAACTAAAACCTAAAAGAAAAAAACACATCTCTCTTTCTCCTGCTCTTCTTTTCTTCTTCTCCATCGCCTTTTTTTTCCCCGTTTTTTTCTTCTTCAAAACGATTATCTTAGGCAATAATGGTTTCAATTGAGTGAAAATTGCAAAACCCACCCTTTTTTTTATTACAAGATTAATATTTAGAAATTAGTTTAGAACTTAATACAGTTGGATTTCCTAACCGTAAACCAATCCTACGGTTTGGAATATATGAAATTTCAAACTGTAAAAAATTTATACGGTTGGAAAAACATGAACTCCCAACCATATTTATGGTTTACGGTTAGGAAACCCAACCGTATTTCAAATTTTCAAAAAAAAAAAAATTCAAAACTTTCCAAACGCAAGCTACCTGGATTTGTCTACCGTTGGGAAATGTTAGTACCTAAAAATTACTTCCAGGTAAAACAAATGCACCGTTGTGGTATTTTCTTTTTAGATTCGAAAATCAAAATCGAACAGGACAAGCCTAAACCATGATAGCAGCCGTTTCGTCCTGCTTCGGTCACGATGGAGAGGAAAATGGGTTGATCTTAGAGGAGGGAAGCAGAGAAGTTTGAGAAATTGGCAATGGTATTGAATTGTGTGTGTTGGGGTATTGAAAACTATGAAGAATACAGAGCTTTTAGGTATGAAAGTTTGTTCTGTCTTCTGAATAGTTTAGGCCACCTATTTATAGTAGTTTAAGATACAATGCCAGTTCTCGTAAGTATTGGAAGTTGTGAGTTATGGAGAGATGGAGATGATGGGTTAGTGTGAGATAATTTAGGGAAGTTTCCGGAAACCCCTTTTATGTTGCACCGACTACCTCTCCTACTACTGTAACTGCCACACTATTCTATCTTTTCACATGGGGTGTTTCCACGCCGCATATTGTCATAGACCACCAGACCAATACCCCATGAAGAATCCCCCACGTGATGTATTTTGATATTTCTTAGGTATTTTTGATGAATCGTAGATCTCATCTTAAGTAGGCTAAATCGTAGCCATTGTTATGCCATATGTTTAGGGCGCAATCGTGCCTTGTTGTGGCATAAGCTATTATGGCCGAAAATAATGCACAAAGTCTTGCCATGGCCTTGGCCTCAGCTACAATGGCCGAGAATGGCGTATGGCCTTGGCCTAAGATGTTAAGGCGAGAATGACGTACTGCTACGTGTTGTGGCCTTGGCCTAAGCTGCCAAGGCTGTGAATGTCGCACTCCTACGTGCTATAGCCTTGGCCTAGGATTCCAAGGCCGTGAAAGTTGCACGACTATATGTTGTGGCCTTGGCTTAGGCTGCCAAAGCCGTGAATGTCGCACGGCTACGTGTTGTGGCCTTGGCCTAGGATGCCAAGGCCGTGAAAGTCGCACGGCTACGTGTTGTGTCCTTGGCTTAGGCTGCCAAGGACGTGAATGTCGCACGGATACATGTTATTGCCTTGGCCGAGGCTGCCAAGGCCGTGAATGTTGCATGGCTACGTGATGTGGCCTTGGCCTAAGCTGCCAAGGCCGTGAAAATCGCACGGCTACGTGTTGTGGCCTTGGCCTAGGCTTCCAAGGCCGTGAAAATCGCACGGCTACGTGTTGTGGCCTTGGCCTCAGATGCCAAGGTCGTGAATGTCGCACGACTACGTGTTATGGCCTTGGTCTAAGCTGCCAAGGTCGTGAATGTCGCACGGCTACGTGATGTGGCCTTGGACTAAGCTTCAAAGGCCGTGAATGTCGTACAACTATGTGATGTGGCCTTGGCCTAAGCTGCAAAGGACGTGCGTGGCATGGTGCCACGACTTACGATTTGGCGCTATGGTGGATATGCCATAGGCCATTTTTGCCAAATTGTGTTAGGGACTTAGTCAGTTATTTTGAAGTGATTTCTTCTGAGCTATTAGTCCATTTTCTTAGCCAAAGCGTTGTAGGCCACAATGGTTATTCCATGGCCTTATCCATGTTTGGCTAAGGTGTTTCATGAGATATGTGGCGTATGCCAGCGGCTTGGCCATGCCTAGACAATATGACGCGATGCTCATGATGTGGTCATCATATAGCTGGAATCTTGGGTTTGAGTTCAGGGCAATATGCCAGGTTTAGATTTGGAGATAGAATGCTATTTTAGTATAGACTTCGAATACAATGGTGTCGCTATAGTATGCTCAAGGAACTCGGCTAGGGGAGTTTTGCGACTTGAGGGGATACTGATATGACTATATACTAAGCATAATATTCTTAATGACTTATTAAATGGTGTCTAATTCTGTTTCGAATAAGACTAATGTCATGTATATGGCATAAAAGGCATGTATATTGGCGTACATGAAATAACAAGGTTTCTACTGAGGAAAGCCCTGAAATTTGGCATACGCATACACTTTCAAAATAGCTTTAGGACTGTTGTGCCAGTTAACCAAAAATAATTTATTGATTCTCTTGCGGAATACAAATTATGCTTATGCAGATTCAATAATCCTGGTGCCGGGCCAGAGATTATCTGTACAACAAAATCAAGGCTAATTTACTTAAAATGCCCTTATCAAAAACTCACCATTAACATTAGTCCCCTGGTTAGCACGGAACAATGTCATGTTGCGTGGTAAGCATCAGATGGTGACATAAATATTGCATAACCTAAAATTTCATGGGTGAAGGAAAGCGTTACTTATCTGCATGGCTGGGATGTAATAGCACATTATAGGTTTAGCAGGCGTGACTATAAAGGATTGTGGCCCGGTCATGGTAGCGGGGACGGTCTTCATACTGGCTAGGGCACGATCCCTTGTGGGCCCATGTGATTCGGCCGACCACCTATTGCCTAATCGGCCTTTGCTAGTCCAAACAGGAATCTTTCCTATGCGCGTATATATATATATATATATATATATATATATATATTCGTGAATAAGCCATTCTTCCATCAGCGCCTCATCAATCCTCACGGGAACTACTTCCAGGTAAGAACTCAGTGATTCTTTGTCAACACCTCTTGAATCTGCATCCTTCAAATTAGGGTTTGGCAGTAACGTAAATTAGGGTTTGTACATGTACCACGACTCCGTTAGATGTTTTCACGCGAAATTTCTACAATGCTTGATAATCATGGAAACGAATTTGTGATGAGCCCTGCTCATGAAGATATTGACACAGCTACCCTGGGGATCATTCCCAATTATTATGACAATTTTTTTAAGGCATCATAGATAAAATAAGCCTTCCGGAAAATGCTGATTGCTACATTTTGGACTCTGACAATGAGAATGGATTCCAAAGTACTTATCCAAGAGACATTGCTAGGTTCTACTTGCAAAGAGAAGAATATGAACCATCTCCCATTGATTTCAAGGCTTCCCAATCTCTTTCATTTGATTGGACGGAATAGTCGAGAGATATGTAGAGTCATCCTGGGGTGAGACAGCACCTTGATAAGGCTAAGATTCTTCATTCTCTAAGGCCAAGCACTATGGTGCCCTATTTCCCTTCCATATCCCTCATATGTAAGGAAAAATCTAATTTGGCAACTATTATGGTCTCCCATATCCTTACTTGATTAGGGATATCCCTTCCCTACTACTCAAAGTGGATCAGATCTGATCCCCTTGTAGGGAAGGGAAATCACATGGAAACTCAGTTTTCGTGAGATTTTACACGGATACTCAGTATCCGTTTGAGATTTTTTTTTTACTCTTGGTTTTCACTTTTAATTCTTTTATTTCCACTAAAACTCTTTATTACCAATTATATCTCCATTTTTTTCTCTTCATTTTTTTTTTACCCTTAATAAATATTTATCTAAACCCGTATAAATAAAATTTGGAAAAAAACAAAAGCAAAACGGAAACTGAGTTTCCGTTTGGCACTATTCACATGGAAATTAAGTTTCCGTGTAGTGTAGGGAAGGGATGAAAACAGACCATATTGAAGCTGCCTTTTGAGCCATATACCTTCCCTACATTTGAGGGATAGGGAAGGGATGCCCTCTCCCATAGTGCTTGGCCTAAGAGTGTTTGAGACACTAGAATCTACCAAGGATATGTGAGGCTTGCTTGCATTCATTCTTCGATGGTGTGAACCAATCAACTCGAAATGTGTGCATGGGGTGAATTGACAATTACGCTGGAGGATGTGAACACTTTGTTGCAATTACCTGTGATAGGCAATATTCCTACCGAATGGTCTGACGAAGACAACAAGATTACTACTATTATGACAACAAAGATAGAGGAGTTGCAGCAGTCTCAGGACCATCCTTCCAGTAATTATTCGACGTGGATCAATTATTGGCATACCAAGAGAGGCTCCAAAGATTATGCGATTGATCATCCTCTCTATATATAGCTGCATTCCTTATGCTCTGGTTATCCGGGGATATATTTGAAGATTTTCCTGGATATCAGTTGAAGCCGCCAATCATTCTTCTCGCTGTGACTC
This sequence comes from Papaver atlanticum, assembly GCA_023531105.1. NCBI lineage: Eukaryota > Viridiplantae > Streptophyta > Magnoliopsida > Ranunculales > Papaveraceae > Papaver > Papaver atlanticum. The sequence goes on along the minus strand of JAJJMB010010117.1, from coordinate 1,509,097 downwards.
TGGCACAGGGAAAAGTTCTCCCAATTGGTGAGATATTTTTGGGATCTTTGTATTCTCATTTAGGCGCGCTCGCAAGAGATTTGAGATCTTCTTACGGATCTGCTGTGATAGAGCCCTTCATCCCTGTTACGTTTCTGCAAGCCTGGTTGTGGGAGCATTTTCCTGAATACGCATCTAAGGTCAAGGCTTCTTATCCAGACTCGTGGGTTAAATATGCCAGAATACTCCGTTGGTGTGGTGGAGAGCCTTCTCCTATGAACCTCATTAGTGTGATGGATGATGAAACAAAAGTGAATTTTAGGCCTTGGGGTTCTAGATTCCAGAACATATTGGCTCCATCAACCTTCGCTGTGTTATGTGATACTATTCTTCACTCTGGATTGACGAAGTGGGGCAACATCTCCACAACTGGTCAAGCTACTTTTATGCATAGCTGCGTCCCAGGCTACCTTCATGCTCTCGGAACCAATGGGTTTTCAATACAGAGCTATAATATTGACAGAGCCGCTTGACAGATGGGTTTCGATCAATCAGTCCCTCGTTATCGCTCTGCCCTTTCTTCAATGGAAAATCTCAAGCAATCCTTAGATATTCACGTCGTTTTTGGTACAAGTGTCCCCTTTTGTCGTGTTGGAAGGAAGACACATGTCACGGCGCGGCATAAAATATTTTCGGACTTACAACTCTCCTTTCTTCGTAGATTTTTGTTAGAGATTCCTGGCGCCGTACGTGGTATTCTTCGTAATGATCAGTTATCATCTCGCCTGAATTTAAGAGTAATTTCCCCTGAGAAGAGAATGTTCTCATTTTCTGATCGTATTGTTACGAATTCCAATGCCTCTACACCACGACTGCCGCTTCTGATGAAACAACATCGTCTTCGAGCAATGAAAGTACTCCCTCTGACACAGTTGTTGTCACACAAGATAGTGACATTGAATATCCATATGCCGGAGCTTTCTTTGATTTCAAGTTTGACCGGATCCGCCCTAATTACGAATGCATCGGCGGTTTTACGGTTCCTTCTCTCTATGCTGATTTGTACTCCAGAATATAAAAGAAATTTGGCTATTTCTTTGTAGGCGATTACGGCAGGTATCGTTCCCTGGAAGAGAAGGTATCCATGTTATTGCCGACGGTCCAATAAATGATGCTCCTTCCTTGCCAAGATATTTCTGATGTAGTGCTCCAGGATTGGAATACAGCCTTAGATGAGGCTGAGGCGGCTAGGCTGGATGTCGGATGATTGCGTGGCTTTCTTGTAGGTGCACAAAAGAAACTGAGTCTGGCAAGTACCTTTTCTGGTTTGGAGGTGGTCGATAAGGTAAAAGCCGATAATGAGAGGTTGACTCAGGAATTAAAGCTTGCTACTGAAAACCTCGAAAAGTTGGAGAGAGCGCATGCCGAAGGTGCTGAGCTGATCTTCTAAAGTTTCTTCTCTGAATAGTTTTCTTTATCGTAGGTTTTTCTGAGATACCATTTTTTTTTATTAGGATAGGTTTTGAACGGATATATATTTGGAAAGGATTTTATGATGAAATGAAATAGATACTTTTGATTAAGTAAAGTTTTAAATCCTAATTATGAGTGCAAAATATTGCAAACATTTTGGAGGAAATACAAATATTACTGAAAACAGGGAAATTGAGACAAAAGTGGTGAAAATGTCTTAAGCTGTGATAACCTTAAGCCATTTTCCATGTATGACTACCCCCGCGGGTGTGTTAGTGTTGATTAGCTTTTAATATCCTCCTAATATGGCTTCAGTGACCAGGTAAGGTTTTTTTGCAGGAGAAGTGGTTATGTTCTCAACTGTGTCACCAACTTGAAAATGATTGGGTTTTGGTATCTCAGATGGGTATGTCTTCAGGATGATTAGGTTTCCAATTCCTTTACCTCCAGCAGAGACAACTCCTAGATATCTAATAAACTTTTGAAAAGAATCATCCTCACATTCACATCTTCGAGTCAACATGGGATTGATAGTCGGGGTCAAGTCCCCAAGTCTTGACAAGTTGCGAGACAGCTGTTTCCAACAAGATCTTTGGAGTTGGACTTACTTGTGGCGGCGATCCAAGGGTGCACAAATTCATCTTTTCCTCAAGCATTGTTACCGGATCGAGTTCAGCTTCCTTCGGAGGTGAGTAGTCAACAGGGTCTTTCGATTGACCAGCATCTCTAGACGGGTTTTTCAATGATGATTTCTGCGACAGGGGTGTGTCGAACTTGGTTTTACTGGTATGGATCCATGGACGGCCAAGGACCATATCGTAACTCATATTTTCCTTAATGATTTGAAATGTAGCATTTGTCTCGACATTCCCTATGTTCACCTTGAGGGTGACACGGCCATAAGCATTTTTGGACCTACCTTCATGATCTTGAATCATGACAGGTGCGCGTACAACTTCGTGTCTGGAAATTCCTGTAGCCCGTAAAGCTTTGACAGAAATGATGTTGACATCCGATCCGGCATCGATAAGCGTTTATTTGAATTCTTCCTGATGTGAGCTTTCGTGAGGAGTCCCCAGTTTGGTTTCTTGTCACTCTGAATCTCGATCTTGGGGGCAGGCTTGTACGCAATAGTGCACTTTTCGGCAAAAAGCAGGCGATTACAGAGATAACTCGATTGAGGGCTGTGAAGATATCCCTACGCTGGCCCTTTGAAAGATAAAGAACTTCGCACATACGTTCCATTAGACTCTGAACCGTCTGGTCAACGAATTCCTCGGAAAGAGTGAAATTTCTGAAAGGGAGTAGATCTCTGTGAATGCCTTCATTCCCCAAGTGCAATTCTCCTGATTCTATCTTTTCCTTAAAGATATGCTTCAGCCCATTACATTCGCGAGTAGGGTGATTGACGAACCTGTGGAAGCGGTAATAATTTGGATCCGTCATGTCTTCATTAGTGGGCGGGCGTCACATGAGAGGTAATTTGATAACTCCATCTTGTATCCAGACCTCTAGTAATACGAGAACCTCTTCCATTGAGCAGGGGAAATCAGGAAACGCCGAATCCTATTTTGCTGGTTGTTGTCGTGCAGGCTTTTGAGGACCCTGTGCGGGTGGCGTCAGATTCTGGGCAGGTGCTGGGGTAGACGAGGCACGTTTTGCTCGAGGAGCTTGCTGAGGTGCGGCTTTTCTCTTCGGTTCTTCGTTGGTGACAGCGCCGATAGAGGGTTGAACTGAGTATTGTTTGTTTATTAAACGCCTATTCCCTCTGGTGTCACGGCTTTCGTCTTTAACTGGCCTTGTTCTTTCAAGCAATGCCGGGGCGGTGGTGGCTGATCGTTTGGCCGCTTCGTGCAATTCCGGGAAAGTTTGGAAACGTAAGTTTTCGAGTAAGGCGCGATATACAGGGATCATACGTTGATGCACGATTCCACTAGCTGCTGCTCTGCTATGTTTGGGTCATGGCAGTCGATGGCTTGGATCCTGTACCTCTTGACATAATCATTGGGATGCTCGTTGTTGCGCTGAAACATCCTTCCCATATCGGAGAACCTAATTTTCTCGGAAAAAAAGAAATACTTTCGATAAAAAGCACTCACCAACTCGGACCATCTCGATATACTATTTTGGGCGAGATTATTATACCAGGTATATGCCTTTCCAGTGAGGACTTGGAAAATTATTTGAGTCGCAATACCTGGTGGTATTCATGCACTCCTAAAGCTACTAGAAATCGAGAAATGTGTTCTCGGGCGTTACCTGTCCCATCATAAAGAGAAAAGGTAGGTGATACATATCCTCTTGGTATAGGTGCCTTCTGAACATCCTCAGTATAAGGTGGCTGGTGGTGGTGAAATAATGATGACTCCTCTCTTCAACGATTCTGCATGAGCTTCTCCAAATCTTGCCGAGTGATGAAATTCGGCTGTTGGTTGTTTTCTGGTGTAACAGTGCGAACACCATCCTCTCGTGGCTGCTCCCTTAAATTGTCGATTCCTATGGAAGATCCAGGGACATTCTGGGCCTGTTATGTCTGGACTTGATGCTGCTCCGGAGTTAACTGCGTTATTAAAGTTCTGAGGATGGTAAATACTCATGTCTGAGTAGTCGCCATCTGTTTCTGCGTCTTCGCTAGGTTTTATTGTCTCTGCATCAAGTCGGCTATGCTCATGGGCGTTTCTCAATTTCTTCCTTCATTGTTGGCAGCACCTACCGCGCCACCGGTAGGAGGAGTAGTGTTATTTTCCGGGACGATATTGAGAGAGAGATTTTCAAGATCTGGACCATTGAGGTTGCTGGAACTGGGATCAACCCTTGCACCGGATCTAAGCTCTACCATATTTTCAAAAGGTTGAAGAACTGATTTTAAGATAATTAAAAAATATGATTTCATGACTGAGAGGTTGATCTCCGTCTGTGGTCGCCAATTGTTAGTACCTAAAAATTACTTCTAGGTAAAACAAATGCATAGTTGTGGTACTTTCTTTTTAGGTTCAAAAATCAAAATCGAACAGGACAAGCCTAAACCACGATAGCAGCCATTCCGTCCTGCTTCGATCACGATGGAGAGGAAGATGGGTTGATCTTAGGGGAGGGAAGCAGAAAAGTTTGAGAAATTGGCAATGGTATTGAATTATGTGTGTTGGGTATTGAAAACTAAGAAGAATACAGAGCTTTTAGGTATGAAAGCTTGTTCTGTTTTATGAATAGGTTAAGCCACCTATTTATAGAAGTTTAAGATACACAATGCCAGTTCTCGTAAGTAGTGGAAGTTGTGAGTTATGGAAAGATGAAGATGATGGGTTAGTGTGAGATAATTTAGGAAAGTTTCCGGAAACCCCTTTTATGTTACGCCCACTACCTCTCCTACTACTGTAACTGCCACACTACTCTATCTTTTCACGTGGGGTGTTTCCACGCTGCATGTTGTCGTAGACCACCAAACCAATACCCCATGAAGAATCCCCCACGTGATGTATTTTGATATTTCTTAGGTGTTTTTGATGAATTGTAGATCTCATCTTAAGTAGGCTAAATCGTATCCATTGGTATGCCATATGTTTAGGGCGCAATCGTGCCTTGTTGTGGCATAAGCTATTATGGACGAAAATAGTCCACATAGTCTTGCCATGGCCTCAGCTACAATGGCTGAGAATGGCGCATGGCATGGTGCCATGGACTTGGCCTAAGCTGCTAAGGCGATAATGACGTACTGCTACGTGTTGTGGCCTTGGCATAAGCTGCCAAGGCCGTGAATGTCGCACGGCTACGTGCTGTAGCCTTGGCCTAGGCTGTGAAGGTCGTGAAAGTCGCACGAATACGTGTTGTGTCCTTGGCCTAGGCTTCCAAGGCCGTGAATATCGCACGACAACGTGCTGTGGCCTTGGCCTAGGCTTCCAAGGCCGTGAAAGTCGCACAGCTACGTGCTGTGGACTTGGCCTAGGCTGCCAAGGCCGTGAATGTCGCACGGCTACGTGCTGTGGCCTTGGCCTAGGCTGCCAAGGCCGTGAAAGTCGCACATCTACGTACTGTGGCCTTGGCCTAGGCTGCCAAGGCTGTGAATGTCGCACGGCTACATGTTGTGGCGTTGGCCTAGGCTTCCAAGGCCGTGAAAGTCGCACGGCTAAGTGATTTGGCCTTGGCCTAGGATGCCAAGGCCGTGAATGTCGCACAGATATGTGTTGTGGCCTTGGCCTAAGCTGCCACGGCTTACGATTTGGCGCTATGGTGGATATGCCATAGGCCATTTTTTCCAAATTGTGTTAGGGACTTAGTCAGTTATTTTGAAGTGATTTCTTCTGAGCTATTAGTCCATTTTCTTAGCCAAAGCGTTGTAGGCCACAATGGCTATTCCATGGCCTTAGCCATGTTTGGCTAAGGTGCTTCATGAGATATGCGGCGTACACAAGCGGCTTGGCCATGCCTAGCCAATATGCCGCGATGCTCATGATGTGGTCATCATATAGCTGCAATCTTGGGTTTGAGTTCAGGGCAATATGCCAGGTTTAGATTTGGAGACAGAAATCTATTTTAGTACAGACTTCGAATACAATAGTGCCGCTATAGTATGCTCAAGGAACTCAGCCGCGAGAGTTTTGCGACTTGAGACGATACTGATATGACTATATACTAAGCATAATATTCTTAATGACTTATTAAATGGTGTTTAATTTTGTTCCGAATAAGACTAATGCCATGTATATGACATAAAAGGCATGTATATTGGCGTACATGAAATAACAAGGTTTCTATAGCCCTGAAATTTGGCATAAGCACACACTTTCAAATTAGCTTTAGGACTGCTGAACCCGTTAACCAAATACAATTTATTGATTCTTTTACGGAATACAAATTATGCTTATGCAGATTCAATAATCCTGGTGTCGGGCCAGAGATTATCTGTAGAACAAAATCAAGGCTAATTTACGACAAATACCCATTGACGGTTAGGTTTCCCAACCGTAAGTTCAATTTTCTGAAGAAAAAAAATCAAAACTTTTTGATTTTAGATCTTTTTTTTTTATGTTTAAATTCTGATATCAAAATAAGTAAATAACTTTTTCATTTAATTAATCAATCATTAGCACTAATTAATTGATGGTATTCTAGACGTTACACTACAACAAAAAATGCTATAGATCACACACTACAGATCACAAATTATGAACACTTGTGGTCTTTTTAGGGCTAAAACTTAAAGACCATTAATATTATAGTGTTTGTGATCTTAAGTATAAAGACCTTCCTATACATCTCATACATTTAGGGCTGCACATCGGCCGGTACAGTACAGGTTTTTTAGGAACCCGGTACCTGTACCTGGTAATGGTCGGTTCCCATTCTTGACTACCTGTACCTGTACCTGTTCCCGGACTGTACCTGTCCCGGTGATACCGGTCCGGTACAAGGCCGGTACCGGGTTTTTACCTACTGCAGTTATGTGAAAATCCTCAGTTGAAATGTATGCACCACAGAACCAGCTTATTTCTAATTAAGAATAAAGATTACAAAATTGTAGCCATCTACACATCTAATTAAGAACACACAAGTATACAGTGATATAGAAATTGAAACCCTTAGTTCATATATCTAACAGGAACTCCACAATTTATTTACAACTAAAGGTTAAGCTTATCAGCAACACAGAAACATTTGTTTGCAAGCTTTTCAACCTCCAGCTACTTGTACAAATCTGAAATTCTCATGACTACACCAACAATATAGCACACTCACTCAACCATCTAATACCCTTCTGCAACTCAATTCATTTCAACATCACAGATAACAACCCATTCATCACCAGTTCAACCTCTAACTGCAGCTGCAGTCCGATAACTGTCTCCATACCATCAACTGCATACCCAAACAGAGCACCATTTGTACTTGCAAATTCCTCTCATAAACTGAACTCTATTAGTTTTACAAAAACCAAATTCATAATCTAAAATTAAGAAATTGAAACCCTTATTTCATAAATCTAAGATCAATTAGTCAAACCCCAAATCTGGATGAAATAAAAAACCAACAAATCGAAACCCTAATCAAAACTCTAATTCAACAACTCCACATCAAGAAACGGAGACCCTTTACCAAAAAATTAAACCCCTAAACACAGTTTCAACATCTCATCACGATTTTTCAACACCTCTTCAGTTTTTTCCTTTTCAAGTTTTTGAACATCCGAAGAAGAAGATGTGAAGAAGAAGGTGTTGGTGGATATGATAGAGTGGAGTTGGTGGTTCTGATAAAGTGGCGGTGGTGATTTGTCTTAGATGGTGTCGCTGAAGAACATATGAGCTGAAGAAGGAGGAGGAAATAACGAGGTTCTTTGACTCTTGAGTGAAACTGTGAAAGTGAGAATGAGAGATCAAAAGTATTTGGGAATTTTAAAGTGCCCCGCTATTTTGATATGCACTAAAAAACTACCCCCGTTTTTTTAAAATTTGTTAAACTGACCTTGCAGTTTGTTTTCACGATTTGGGCCCACAAAGTGAGTCCATATTCGTTTACCTAGTCAAAAAAATAAGTAAAATTACAAGAAACCCCTACACTATATCTTAATCGGTGAGAGAAAGATTAACTTTCTCATTCAATCGACAGCAGTCCCTCCCTTCTGCCTCTGAAAAGGGGAAAAATTGACGATTCAATTGAATCGATAGGTTAGTTTGTTGTGTTTGATGATTTAATCGAATGAATTGAAGATGAACGAAGATATATCTTCTATGACGATGACTGGAAAGGAGAAAGGGATGTCCAGGTAAAAGGATTGAAACCCTAACTTTAGATTTTGTTAGATATGTGTTTGCATGATGAAATAGATTGATTTCGAAGCCTTTTCAATCAATCTAAAGTGAACCCTAACTTTATTTATTTGAAATCTTGACTTTTGCATCATTGTTTTTCTTTTTCTTTTGTTTTGCCTGTGAAGAATCTTCATTACCCATGATTCTTTTTTGATAAATCATTACCCATGATTCTTTTTTATATAAAGTGGTTTTCTTTTTTGTCTGTGAATCTGAATCTGAAAAAAACAACAACATGATGTCTGTGAAGAATCTGCATTGGGTTTGTATTTTTGTCTAAAAATCAAACAAATAATTTTATAAAATCAAAGACAAAATAATAATAATCCCCATAAAAAGAAATTAATTGTTTAATTTTGTTAGAATTTTTTTGTATGTAGTGTTTTTTGCCCTGTTTTTTATTAGGTATGCATTTGTATAAGTGGTTTGTAATATATTTGTATTTATGTATATTTCAGTGGCAGTATTGGTAAGGGAAAAAGCATGTTTAGAGATATAAAATGTTATTGCATTGAGAGTAAGATAGAGTTGGCTTTCAAACAGTTAAAAAGAGAAAGGATGAATCTGAGGATATTTCAGCAAATGGTACACAAGAAGTTATGTTTGGAAGATATAGATGAGGTTGTTTTATTATGGATGTCAGAACATGGAGTTCCTTGGACAATAAAGAATGATCATGCATTTTTTTGGTTTTGGGACAATGCTGTAGTAAATGGCAATGGTTTTATTCATTTGCTTGTGAAGATTAAAAATCCAGAATGGGACAAGGTCTCACCTAAGAAAGTAGCATCAAAGTCACCTCAAGTGAGAAGAAGCCCAAGACTTGGAGGTCATAATAACAAAAGTGCAGGTGGTTCTAGTGCTAGAAAGGAGTTGTTTGGGCAGGGCAGTTCACAGTCTACTCAAGCTAGTGTTGTTGGTGATAACTTGAGAGGAGGATCAAGTAGTACACCAGTTCCTGAGGAACCAGTTGTAGTTGATGATGATTTTGATGAAGAGTATTGGTTAAACAAAATGAAAGAAAATGATGATTTGGTAATTCAACTTGAGAACAAAGAAGTGGATGAGTGCCATCCTTTAGAAGATCCTGAAGCTGCATCTACTTATAATAGTGATGAAGAGGCTGAAGATACAAGTGATGGTGAAAATGAAAGTACAGATGAAGGTGCTTATAACTACACACTTTATTTTATGTTTTTGTACATTTGTGCATTTAATATGAATTGATGCATTAGTTATTGTTGTACTAACACTTTAGTTTTATGCAGATAATGATGATTCAGACAATGATGGTGTAGAAGTAAATGACCAAGGTACATGAAGATGTAATTGAACTTTAATGTTCTTGTTTTTTTTATGGTTGTAACATATTATTGTACTTGCTTTTTATGGTTGTAGCATATTATTGTTTTCTGTTTTGTTATGGTTTGTTTAGATAAGTGATGAAGGTGTATAACTAACTAATTATTTTGGTTTTGGTGTGTACTTGTTTAGGTAAAGAGGGTGAAGAAGACCCTGAGTATTACAAGAATTTCCAAGATGATAATCCTGAGTTTGCTGATGAACCTGGTGACTTGTTTGATGACTCAGACCTTGTTCAACCACTGGATCCTTCACAAATGATTGTAGGTACTGAGTTTCCTGATAAAAATACTTTCAAAAGACATCTAAAGTTTTTCTGTGTATTAAATGAATGTGAGTACAAGGTTGAAAAGAGTGACAAGTTAAGATTTAGAGTGTGGTGTGAAAATAGGTTTAACAATAAAGGAACTGTTGAGTGTCACTGGTTTGTTTTTGCTTCAAAACTACAACATCAGTCTACATTTAAGGTGAAGGGTGTGAATTTAACCCATACTTGCAAGGGGAGGATTGTAGAAGACAAGATACTGAATAGATCTGCAGACCCTCAACTAGTAGCTGAAGTTATACAAGACAAGTTGAAGAATGGCTCTGGAAATGTAATTCCAAGACCAAAACAAATTCAATTGGATTTCAAGGCTTCTCATCTCATTGATATCACTTATCACACTGCATGGAAGGCCAGGAACTTAGTAATGGAGGCTAAATATGGGAGTTATGAAGAAAGTTATAAACTAGTTCCCCGGTTTTGTAAGATGGTGTGTGACTCCAACAAGAACTCAGTTGCAACTTTTTTATATTGTAAGACTGATATGGCATTTGAGTCTATGACAATAAGTTTTGCTGGAGCTATCGAAGGATGGAAGGAAGGGTGTAGATCAGTTGTTGGGTTAGATGCTTGTCATCTAAATGGTAAGTGTGGTGGTGTGTTGATGGCTGCAACAAGGTTAGATTGTCAAAATGGACTAGTCACACTAGGAATTGGTGTTTTGCCTGCTGAAACAATTGAAAATTGGATTATGTTCCTCGCTGACTTGAAGCCATTACTCTTAAGCCATCAAAAGCCATTGACATTCATTTCAGATAGACAAAAAGGGCTACTTGAAGTTGTACCTGTTGTGTTCCCAGACTCACACCAAAGATATTGTTGGAGGTTAGCTTCTCAACTTTTTATTTTCTTTGAACTTAAATTTTTCTTAGAGTTTTCTAACTACTTATAAATTTTTGTTGTTACAGGCACTTGTATAACAATTTCAAGAAGCACTTTAAGGGACAAAAGTTGTATAGCTTACTATGGAATGCAGCCAAATGCTACAAAAAGAAACATTTCTATGTAAGATATGTGTTATTATATTCTAATATGGTTTGTATATATGTGTTATTATAGCTTATTATGTATATATGGTTTGTATATATTCTAATATGGTTTGTATGTTGTATGCAGAAACATATGGAAGATATGAAGAAGGAAAATCCTGCTGCTGTGGTGTACCTTGAAGAGGCTGGTGTTGAGTCATGGTCTAGAGCCTTTTTTGATGACACTAGTAAGTGTGAGCACCTAAATAACAACTTCAGTGAGTCTTTTAATTCCATGGTGAAAAATCTTAGGGACAAACCAATATGTAGACAAGGATTCCTTTATAATAGGTGTGTTATGAGTTTGTTTCACAAAAGGAGAAAGGATAGTGCAAAATGGGATCCTACTGAATTGGTTCCTACTGCTATGAAACTGATTGGTAAGATGTGTAAGTTGGTTGGTGCATTTAAAGTTGACCCATGTGTTAGTGGTAAGTTGTATGAAGTTACAAATGAAGGTAGCAAGGTAGTTTTTATTGTGAAATTGGATGAAAAGCAATGCAATTGTCTACAATGGCAACTCAGAGGGTTTGTTTGTCAACATGTTGTGTGTTGTTTGAAGCCATTCAGACCTGATTGGACAAGGTAAGTACATAGTAATCCCTATTGTTTTTTTTGGATTGTTACTGCTTCTCTACTTTACTATGTATGTATGCACTAATAACAACTGCATTTTATTTTTTTTGCAGGTACTGCTCTCATTATTATACAGTTGCTGCATACAGGGACACATATGCTCCAGTAGTGCATCCATTTCCTGCTCAAGAAGATTGGCCTGAGGTTTGTGCAGTCATTCTATTCTAGTTATTTGCACCTTCTTAACTGTTTCTTTAAGAAACCATTGTAAGTTTCTAACATATTATTATTATTTAGTTGGAAGAACATGAAGACATTGATCTGGAACCTGCTATCAAGATCAGGAAGTCAGGAAGGCCTAGAGTTAAGAGGAGGAGAGCATGGGATGAGCCTAAAGCACCTACAAAGACATATTCATGTTCAAGATGTGGTTCAACTGGTCACAACCGAAGTACATGTCAAGGTGGTGATGTTGGCAAGAATCCTAAAGCTAAGAGGCAAAGAACTCAAGTAGATGGTGCTACCTTCACATTCAATGAAAGACATGTTGCATCTACTTCTAAGTCTAAGAAGAATCAATCATCTCAACCATCTTCTTTTAAAGCTGCATCTTCTTCTAAAGATAAGATATCTCAACCATCTAATATTCCAAAAGCACAACTTCAAAGAAACAGAACAACACTCAAACAAAGAAGTGAATGGTTGCAGTATAGTAATGTGGTTTATAGTAGTTAGGGTTGTCTTTTTTGAATGATATTTTGGTTGCTGAAAACATTGAACATATGCTATAATATTTTGGAACATCTTTGTATATAATTAAGTACTTTTTAAACTTGCAGAAACTAGGGTTCATCATTTTGTATAAATACAGGTTGAAGAAGATTGAATTGGGAATATGACCGTTGGAGGATTAGATCCAATTATGAGCAGTCGATTTTTCTTTTAAACTGATGGTTAGATGGATGGCCACGTGTTTCTTGTTGACTCGGTGTTTTGAATCGGCGACTCAAATGGATTCAGCTCAACTCAGTTTGAAGGGTTTTTTAGACTTTTTGAGGCTGCCATGTAAGCATAAACGTCTGTTAACTGCCGGTTCTCGTTTTTTCCCGTTTTTTGAAAAAAACGGTCAAGGGAAGGGTACTTTAACAAATTTTAAAAAAACGGGGGCACTTTTTTAGTGTAATTTAAAAAGTAGGGGCACTTTATCAAATATCCCAAAGTATTTTTAGGACAAAAACCTAACATCAACGGTAGGGATGAATTTAAATCTAGAGATATAATTAAACAAGTATTTTGGTCCGGTACTGGTACGGGAATACACTAAAACCGGTACCTGTACTCCTTACGCAACCGGTTCTGGATTCCATTCTCGTTCCCTGTACCTCCTTCTCCGGTTCCGGTCTTCATTTACCGGTTCCAAGCCGTTTTTTTGGGTACAGGCCGGTTCGTGTGTACCACTTTCTACATTATTTGGGATCAAAAATTTGTCCATTAAAAAGGGTTCCACTTATTTGTCACCCACATTTTTCCTATTTACTACCCATCTTAATTGCAACACCTATTTATCCTATTTACCACCCATTTATTTTAGAATATATCCAAAATACTATTTCTTTACTTTTTATTTACACCCAACACCGAAACCGCCCAAATACCTAACTCTAAAAAACTAACCCAAAAAAAAACAACAAAAAACTCCAATGTTCTTTTTCTCCCCACCGTCGCTTTCTCCCCCATCTCTCCCACCCGCCACCATCTCCAACCACCGATTTTCCCTAACTTTTTTTTTCTTGATTTTTTTGTTTTGTTTTTGAGAATAAATTGATTTATATTAATAAATCAGCTAAATGACTAAAACTTGATCATTAAAGGTTGCCCTAGGCAGGGATATGCCTCCAATGTCAGCCCAAATCACCAGCTCAATCTTGATTTATTTATTTTTGCTTAGTCAATTTGATTCATTAATGAACGACTTCTAGTGGAGATGATTCGATAATGGAAAACTTCGCTTAGCCAATTTGATTAATTAATGGAGGACTTGTATTCGAGATGATTCACTAATGGACATACATGGAGAGGCTTCTGTTCATCACTTCTCTTTGCCTAATACCCGTACTGTTGGTTTAAAGGCTAAGTATGAAAGTTAAACTCACACAACAATCCTTTTTGATCTCATTTGGATGTCATTAGCCTGAGTAAGGGAACTGTATTGATAAGCAAATCATAAGTTTTTGGTGAATATTAATGGTTAAGCAAAATTCTAATTTAGGGTTTAATGGTTTATTAGAAGACAAAAAAAAATGGTTAAAGATATAGTCAAATTATATTTGATTTTGTATAAGTGGTAAATAGAAAAAAATAGAATTGGAAAAACGAAATTGTTAGAAATTTTAAAGTGGATGGCAAATAGGAAAACTGTGGGTGGCGTGGAACACATTTCTTCTCCTCGTATACTCAGATCCAAATCTAATTTTTTCATTTTCACTCTCGCCAACTCTCGACTCTCGAGTTTTCTTCAGAGATTTCAAGTGACGATCATCGTCGAATTAGTGATTCAAGTATAATTCCACTAAAACATTGGCCAGATTTTTGATTCATCTCTTAATTTAGCATCGTGATTCAAATCGAAAACTCAGATCGTGTGGATTAATTAGTTATTGTACTAGATTTTTGATTCAAAAATTTCTCTTCTCGTTTTTTAATTTGTTGATATTTGGTGAATCTAAACATATATACCAATTCGATGTCTCTGTAAATTTGTTTGGTATTTGTGTTTTGAGAATCTAGGGTTTAATTTAGATTAGCGGTTTTGATGGATTCATGTTTATAGATGTGATTTCACCTGTGTTAGGTTTAGTTTCCTAATTTTGATTGTTTTTTGTTACTGGGAAACCCTAAATAGGTGAGTTAATGCTTGATTTGTGATTTGTGAATCTGGAATTTGCTTAATTGTGGGGCGTTTTCAGTTGATTCATTGTATGATAACAATATAACATCTGATTATTTACTGATAATTTGCATAACTGTGTTTGCAAGTACCTTGAATTGTAGCTGAAAGTTGTTTCAGTGAAGTTGTAGTTTGTTCATTATATTTTTATTTTATTTTTGAACTTTAAATGGGAGGCATGTTGGTACTTACTAGGAATCGTCAAGGATCAGTAGGTACTCTTGTAAATTCTGTATTTTCTGGTATTAGGACAAGTCTATATGCCTCTGCCTCATGACGTTGTTGTAACAGAGTGGTTTGACATTGAACATGGGTAATGTGCTTTTTTTGAGTGACATAATTAAAAAGGAATCTTAGTGGTTATTCGTTGTGATATTGTGAAGCATGATTCCTGTAGAGTGAAAGTGTCTTCTGGAAATTCATTTGGTGGTGAGAAGAACGTTAGATTCGTGGGGCAAAGAAAGGTTGGCACCAGCCTTATTTGACCTTAGGTATCTGAATTTATGTTTATTGTTGACTTGTCATCTAACTTGAGCAACTGGATACTGTTGCACAGATTGTCAAAAATAACCGTGGTGAGCTCTTCCCTCGACACCAATCTTCAGTGGAGAGAAAATTGGGCTCTGCGAGTTCACAATGTGAGATGGCAGGTACTGTAGGTCTTTTGAATGGAGTCAATAAGAACGAGTGTGCATCATTACGAGGTTATTACGTTTCATGCATGAAATGGTTATTTTTCTGATTGTTCGCAGATATATTCCATTGATCTCTGTGCCCCATATTGAAAGTAGAAGATATTGATAGCTATGCTTGTAGGGGTTTGCTAATTGTTATCGTTTAAATTATGAAGCTTATTTCAGCTTTGGGTCGAAGTTCAATTCAGAACTATGAGTATGGTCCGTAAACTCTGTTTTTTTTTTCCGTTATTTGGTTATTTAAAATATTCCCATTCAACTCTGAACTAGATACCTTTGAAATTTGTGATTTGATTCGTAAACTCTGATAAAAAGACATTATTTTACTAGGATTGGGTGAACAGAGTCAATTGTGTTAATGGATGAAGAAGACCAAGGAGTGGGTTGCGCAGGTCGAGTTTAGTCTTTCCATTACCTTTGTTTTTATGCCTGAGGGAGCATCTCAAGTGAAGAAGTATGTATTCATTAAGCTTCAGGTACTTATCTCTCTGACATATAAGTATGTATTCATTCCCCTTGTGGAGGCATGCTTGTCAAACTTGTCGTTGAAATACTGTCCTAGTCCTGATTGAAAGCATCGTCAAACGTTAGGAATTGTATGATTTTATTGGGTGTCGCGTATTTACACTGTTTGGCATGTTGGTTAGATTCAGAAAGAGCCTTTATCTCCACTCAATTCTTTCTGTTTTGCTCTTACAGGATACTGTTATATCCGCAGTTACAAAAGACAAGTTTAATGTGTCCAAATCTGTGTGTTGAGTGAAGGCATCAACTGAGGAGGTTGTATACTCAAGCCAAAGTTGTTTTTGCTTTTATAAAGGTCCTGGAGTGATTTGCGAGACTTTTAGATCTGGTGTGTAGTTATTTGAGTTGAACAAGTAGACTCAGCAAAAATGTGTAGTTATTCTATTAGTTCCTGGTTCAGAATGAATTTGAATACTCAGACATCAATGAAATGTATTTTTTATATTAGTCTTTCTATTGGCCTTTTGGATTTTGTTTCTATCATATTTGAATTTAAATTACAGGTGCAGAAATGGAATGGAATGGAATATATTGTCTATATAGGGTAAATTTGGGTTAAATACTTGGGGAAGATCACAGTTTTCTCTATATAGTCTTTTAAAACCCTCTCTTTAGATCTCAACTTTTGCAAACCTTGAGATAGATTGTTCACTAAAGATCACAAATCTCACTGCGGAAAAGTTGTGATCTATAGATTACCCATTAGATCATATGGGAAAAGATCACAGACAGCCAATTGTTAGATCACAGTTTATAAGAATGATCCATGGCTGTTTTTGTTGTAGTGTTAGCAAAAGTAGTAGGATATGTTGTAGTGTTAGCAAAAGTAGTAGGATAAGGGGTTTTGTTGATTGCTACTTGATAACCCGATTTTGTCATCTTATGAGTTCTCAAAACCAAATGTTTGGAGTCCCTACTTCGAAAACAATACATATACAAAAAAAATTAAATATTTTTAGTAGACGTTTATATTAAAATAGTGTGTGATATATGCATATGATGTCACCAATGTGTCTATCAGGAGGATGCGCACGTCCAAATATCGGACGCGAATCTGGTGCGGACACGTGATCATTTTAGACACGTCCGTACTACCGAGATGTAATCTGGTGCGGACACGTGATCATTTTTGACGCGTCCGTACTACCGAGATGAGCTGCTTCGAAATGGAACTTTGACCGAAACTATCGAGTACGATCATAGAGATTCAGAAATCAGACTTGTACACCCACTTTTTTTTTCCTTTTCAAACAATGTACAGGGCCCAACTTTTCATGTGCCGAAGATTGACTTGCAGGATTATTTATTTTTGTGCCAATTGGCATGAAAACAGAGAAATAAAGAGGCCAATGGGACAAAGGTGTCATAAAAAATTGACTGCAAAATTCATAAACAAGACAAAATTATCTTTCCAACAAATCCAAACAAGAACTCTTAAAATCAGGTTAGTTTATAAAAGAAAGGATTAATTAATAATTCTTTAATAAGAGGGTGTTACAAATTACAAAGCTGAAAAAGCAGAAGAAAAGCAAAAAATACTTTGCCCCAAGCCCTCTCAACGTATAATCATGGATATTGCTTCGCTCCCTTGTTCTTTGACTGCCTCGTGTAGCTCATCATTTATTCTAGTTCGATAAACAAGGTTGCTAATGGGAGTGCCAGGTTAAGTGGGGGTGTAACAAGCTAAGGTAAAACTTGTTTTGTCCTATATAAAAACCTGTTTTGTCTTATCTTGATTTTAGTACACCCCCACTTAATCTGGTACCCCTATTAGTAATCTTGGAAAATCTAGGGTTTTCTTTGGAAGTAAGAATATAAAAGTGACAGCAGGGGTACTGTTGAGTGAGAGTGAAATGATCTTGACTATGATTTTTGGATATACACTTGTGAGTCAAAGGTCAATTTGGATCATTTGGGTATGAGCATCCCTGCGTAGACTTATCACCGGCTGAAAAGGAATCTATAAGTTAGAGTACGTTAATTAAATCACACCTTAATGTACACGATCACACTAAGACCATGCATGTCCAACAGGTGGAAGAAATAATTGGTCATGTTGGTCAATTAATTGACTTATTGGCATGAGGACTCCCGTCTTTAATCTTCGCCTCCCTCCGCCATTGCTGCTGATTTTCTCCTCTCCCAAATTCTTCTCCGTCCTTTTAATTGGTAAGGTCTAGTTTATGTATTTTGTTATTTCCTTGTTTGATGGTGATTGAAGAAATTAATAGAAGAATTGTCCATTCAACTCCAAGTTTGCAGTGAAGATAAATTTCAATTTCATTGTTTTTGTTAATGTATGGGATTTCCTAAGAGATGATAACTGTAAGGTAAGGTTACGATCTATTAGTTCAAATTTTTCATTTTTTTTTTGTTTCTAATTCTGATTTTAATTATGGATAACAGGGTTGTTTGTTGGGGTAATAAATTGCAAATTTTATTTAATCTAACAGACTTCATTGTGATCTTGTCTTTTGGGGTGAGAAATTGTTTGATTCTGATTTTTTTTATAAAGAAAACTTGTGATGGTTATGATATTTCTATGGGGATTTCAGTTCTCGTAAATTATTTTTGTAGCCCCATTTATTCATGGAATGGTTAAATGAAAAAAATAAAATCGAGGGTAAATTCGGAAAACATTTTTTTGCAGCTTCACCTGCTACAGTAAGGGGTTGGCTTTATATAATATAAATATAAATATATATATATATAAATAAATAAATAGAATAGTTTTTACGTTAATCTCCTCGTTGACTATATTTCATTTTTTGCTGGTCAATGCAGATATTCAAGTCTAGGGATGTAACTAATGGAAATTTTATGATACTGGCTCATTTT
Source organism: Papaver atlanticum (assembly GCA_023531105.1). NCBI lineage: Eukaryota > Viridiplantae > Streptophyta > Magnoliopsida > Ranunculales > Papaveraceae > Papaver > Papaver atlanticum. The sequence continues at coordinate 1,490,546 of JAJJMB010010117.1, read as the reverse complement.
CAAGATGCAATATGCATATCAATGTAGCAACAGGTCGCGGTAAAGAGTGCACAAACATCGCACCGCATCGTGGTATTCTCATGACACTTCCACGGCTGCTTCCGTTTTTCCTTCTCAATATGTAACGATAAAAAAACTTGCTTTTAAGGTAAAATATCGTGAATTAATGCTCTTCATCTACGAAATATTTAGTGGAGTAGTTTGTATTCTTTTATTGGTAGTGACTAAATGCAACCCACTCCAAAACTAAATGCAACCCTTTTAAAATAAGATAAACCTAGTTAAAATGGGTAGGCAAAATTTCGTCATCTTTTCTCGAAAACCAATATACGTCAATCAAAAAGCAGTTTCATGAACCAGTCTTGTATTATGAAATCTCTTAATTTACTAATATTGAATGAACAACTACAACTATGTTTTCAAATCATACAATAGAAAAAATCTCAAACTAGGTCCGAAAATTAGAAGTTTATTATCACTTGCACAAAATCTGGGATGGGTGAGAAGCATAAAACTTGACGATTGTAGATCTCAAATCAATTTTTTGATCGGAGAAAATGATTGTTGATAATACTCGATCTCAACCGAGAACAAACTCTTAAGTTATTCTCAGTTTTTTTTAACCTTTAATTGAAAATACTAAAAAAGTTTTGTTAGAAAACAACTTAAGCAAACTCCGAGATAAAAAACGGAGATTTAGGTTTTTAAGATCCATTTTTTTTTACAACAAATAAGGATCCATATGCACACTGAAAGTGGAGTAGAACACGAAATAGGGATTCGATGAATGGCATGAACAAAACTTTCGATTTCCTCTTCCATCGTTAATCTCTTCCTTAAGTAAATCCCAGGAGTAAATGATCTTCCCAACTTTTTCTCCTAGGACTAACGAAGATGATGGTAACTTATGTTAACTCACGGTAATAAGGTTCACGGTATTTTGAAAAGGGTTGTATTTAATTTTGTGTAGGTTGTATTTAGTCACTGCCTTTTTATTTCTCCATCTTTTCTCCTATCACATATACTTCTTCCTTAAGAAAAATAAACATGCAATCATTGAGTGATACAAGTAGGGTTGTGCCAGCACGTTATTTTGAAAAGGGTTGTATTTAATTTTGTGTAGGTTGTATTTAGTCACTGCCTTTTTATTTCTCCATCTTTTCTCCTATAACATATACTTCTTCCTTAAGAAAAATAAACATGCAATCATTGAGTGATACAAGTAGGGTTGTGCCAGCACGTTTACGGTACAACAAAGAACATTAAAATTCGAGCACATCATAGCATAGAATGTGGTCTGGCATGGTGTGAGCACAACATCGGCACGACACAACACACGTCACATTACAGCACGATACTCGAAAAAAACACGTCATAACATACATAAAACACAACACGGTATAATACATTATATTTCATATATATTTCACCAAAGAGTTTTTTTAGCCCATTTTTAACATTTTGTTTACGTATATTGATTTATTTCTATAATAATAGGTATAATATCTAAAATATGTGAAAAATATTATCTTTTTGGAAAACAAAAAATAAGTGTACATGCATAACACAACACGGGCCACGACACATTAGGATTATTTTTTCATACACAAAACAACATAACATGTCTTCTAACATGACGCAACGGTATATGCCTGAATCTCTTACACATCACAAAACACAACATACTAAGCACGTGATTTGGTGAGCTCGGATATACCGGACATGCACGTTTACACCCCTTCACACAAGGGTAAAGCGGAAAAAATCAGGAGACTTCAGTGTATACCAAAATTCTTTATTGATCAAAGAAAAAATAAAATAAAATATGTGTTAATTAATGAGTACAAGGAATACTTTTTTAAAACAAGAATCAGACATATACATGCATTGAAGCAAGGCTTGCAACGTGTGTTTATATCAGATGAGAATTGAGTCGAAACCAGTGACTGGAGCCAGGCTTTCAAAATGGGGGTGCTAAATTTTCTTTCTTTCTTCTGGCACCTAAATGGGCATAGGCTGATCCGTTCGAATGCTGCATTCATAGGTGTTTGCTAATGGGAATCAGCCATGGGCTAACTGGAATCAGCCGTAGGCATGTAGTACTCTTGCGAAAGCCTTGCCGAACACTTGTTGTGCGTATCTGAAACTAAAATTATAAATTATAGTTAACAGATGAAAAAATCGTTGCACCGATGAGTGGGGATTGATATAGTAAATCCGAAAAGGGAGAAATGGATCCAATATAACCACAACTTCCTCTCTACAGTGAACTGGTTTGCTGCAGCAGGATGCTAGCAACTACATGCTACTTCACTAAATCAGGCAGAGGCCATGACTTTAGAAACGACTCTAACAAAAGCGCACAAGAATCAGACTTTGCTACATAGTTCTTCCTTGCACAGTATCTAATTATTAATCTAAATAAAGCAAAAAATTTCCATCAAAAAGAAAACCTATGAAAGAAGCAAACAAAAACCCAAACCCTAAGAAAATCAAAATCCTTAAAACTATTTAGGCACGAGATAATTTGGATTAGTAAAAAGTATAGAAGAAGAATCAGTAGCTAAACAAATACTGTGATTATACTTCCTTTACTTCTTTGTTCTGCATCTTTCACAGTTAAACAACCGGTGAAGGTGGACTAAATTGAGAAACACAGTGGTCTAAATTGCTCGACCAGGTGGACTAAATGCCTCCAATTATTCCGGCAGCAGGTGATTTACCCTGCTAGGTCAAGCAGTGACGGTACTGGGGTGGGTACTGGGGTGGCTTACCCAGACTGTAGCCCTCCCCCCCCCAAAAAAAATAATAATATGGGAAAGTTAATTTAGGCTACCATAATTGTAGAAAAAGAAAAATTAGCCGAGGTCAAAAATTAGATTTGGCCCAGAAGTTTACATATGTGACTGGTGTTACCGAGCAGACACTAAAACTCTCTGTTGATTCTTGTCGCAGCAGCATCAAAGTTTTTCTCGCAACCACAAGCCAATAAGGAAATACCATTATTGTCATCTTTAAGTTCATGTAATCATGTAGTCTTTGAATCTTTGATAAAAGGTAAGTACTTTTGAGTTTACTTTGTTTTGGTGTGAACGGTAAAGTTTAATTTTTTTGCACTTAGACTGTATGTTTAATTTTTTTTGCTCTTAGACTGTATGGAGCCGAGGATGTAGATAGGTTTTACTAATTGAATTGCATTTGTATGATTATCGCTATAAGAACAGGGTATTCTTTCTCAATTAAGTTCTATTAATTTTTAGTTCTTATTTGGTTAAGGAGTTAGGGTTAATTTTGAATTATCAATCGGGAAAAGGGGATTTTAATGGGTGTATATCATTGAATTTTGAGGTTATAATGAGCCAACGTTCAGTGCTGAAACCGGGAAGAATAGATTCATTTTACTTACCATCGAAACGCATTTCTTCTTTTTCATCAAATGTTGATAATTCTGTACCAATTGTTGTTCCTAATGCTCATAGGGGTTGACAGTGAACATACTAATACTGAAGGAGTACAAAATGTAGAGGTGATGACCCTAACAGGATTGACAGTGATTTTTTTTCTTAGCCCACCCCAACGTAAAATCTTGGTTTCATCGCTGAGGTCAAGTTTCCTAAAAAATTGTGTGGGGTGGGGGAGAGCTACAATCAGGTTTAGTCCAAACAATCAAGGTTCACATTGCTTTGGCGATGTCCATTTAGGGACTATTAGTTATTACGTAGCCAACTTGTCATGATTAGGACTAAAATTGATATTTTTGTACAAACAAATTAACTTAAACAGCGGTATCTCGTAGACTAGTGGTAGTTCCCAGGAGTAAGTGATTATTAACAAGGTAAACGGTTAAGTTATAAGTACTTTTAGAAGGTCATTATGGATTAATTGGTTCATTTAATGATTTAATCTAATGGGTACAACGCAACCATAATAATGACGCATCTCTTTCAAAAAGAGATAAGATAGAAGTTAATTAATACTGTAGGGAAAAAAAGAATCATCATAAATTGCATGATGTATATGTTGAATCCAAACTATATGGTGTCTTGTTAGATCCCATTTCCTTTTGACAACCCTACGTGATGAATGAATGTCAAAGACTTCCGAAAAACATAAATAAAATCAAGATTGGAATTGTTGTAGGGAATCAAATTCTTGCCCAATTGTTAGTCTTTTTTGTGCTTATAATTCAATAATTCTTTTATTGAAAACCACTTTATATACTACCCTTATTAAAACGATTTTTTTTCTGTAGTTTTTCCTTCATTTAGTTTTTGTTTTTGTGTTTCTATTATGTTAGGCCCGCATTAAGGGAAGCAACAACGAAAGGACAGACAGTATCTCCACGATAAGTTTTAAACGAAAATAGCTACACTAATAGCGTGTTCGGTTCAGGTTTTTGGGGCCCTGGAATTGGATTCCGAGGAAATATACCCAATTCCCTGAAACGAACAGACTTCAGATTTCCTGAATTGAATTCCGTGGGAATCCGATTCCCTCAAAACACGCCTATTCTATTGCACCGATGGACCAATGGAATGGAATCCAATTCCGGAGGAAAAGGATTACCCCAGAATTAAATTCCTGAGATTTGTAAAACTTGAACCGAACGCGCTGTAATTTTGCTCGATCATTGTAGGTTATTAACCAGGGTAACATGTTTATATATTGAAGAAGTGTTACCGAAGTTAACAGGGTAAGATGTTTGGGTGGTTTAGGCGAACTGAATATGTGGGGTTTTCTTACAGGTTACCAAATTAGGGATAAAGGTTGAATTTTAGTTTAGGGGGAATTTTTTTATAGGGAAATTATCGTTTGGTCCCTTTTTAGGTGGTCCAAAGACTATTTGGTCCAGCGGGAAAAAACGTTTTCTGTTCGGTCCATAATTGTTTGAAATATAAAATGGACAATAATATATGTTTTAATTACCAGCAATTAAAGCATATACTCAGGAAAATATAGTATTAGTTAATGTGCTACACTAATAATAGAAGTTTTCTAAGAGAGATTTCGGAAATATGGTTTGGTATTTAATTGGAAATAGGAAACTCGAAATTAAGCACTTTAATGCATATCTTGAGAATATTTTCGGTTTTGGAATTTCCTTGTTGTCCAAACAACCTTGGTCTATAAATACTTGAGTTTGCATTTCTTGCAAACTATCCTAAGAGCCAGGTAAACTTTATTCTTGTTGTTTCTGGTGGAGTCGTCTATCCGGAGAGGATAGTACCCTGATTAGGCGAAATCTCTTACGGCCGCTCGTTTAAAGACTTATGTGGGATCAAGAAGCTCTATGAGTACCGTTGGTGGAAAACTAGATGTTAGAGCACTGCTCGGTCAAATTCGCAAGCGTTGCTATCTCAAGCTTTTTGTCAAGTTTAGTTGCCAAAACTATAAGTCTTGATTTCTAGTCTACTTATAGCTAAGTCTCAGATTAGGATAGGAAGTGTAGTTGAGCTTTAGACTTCACGACGTTCATCGATTGAAGATGAAGAACTACTAAGGAGAGCTTGTGGAACTTCATCAACAAAAGGTATGTGGAGACTTGAACTCATCTATCACTCAAAAGTCTATCTACTCTATCTCTTATTTGAGACAAAATTCGTATAGCTATATAGACTTCGATTATACACATTTGATATTTCGAGCTGAGTTTAACTCGCTTACATATTTCTCGAAATATGTGTTGGTAAGCTTTCGCTTTAACCAAGTTCATCTTATAATCTTGACGAAAGTTAAAAGATGATCATTTGAAAATCGCTTTGTAACATCTTACATGATTTGTGTGAGACAGTCTTTTGATGTAGACTAGGAATGTTTCGTATTGATCATTCGATCACTTGAAAATTGCTTCGAAGCTAATAGTTTGTGTGAGACAGCTATTGTCGTCTTCTAAGAATGTTTCAATGGTTGAAATGGGAGTTTAGAACAAACAACCTTGATTGGATATAGCACAGTATGCGTACTTGTATGCTAACTGTTGCAAGATATTCCAAGTTCGGGAACCATAGTATGCATACCCGTATGCGTACTGGTTGGTTTATGAAAGTCCTAGAACTCAGTATGCATACCGATATGCGTACTGGTGTGAGTTTCAAGTTCCGAGATTTAACTGAGTTTGGATGGTATGCGTACCCGTTCGCATACTGGCAAACCCAAACTTGGTCCGGCCACTTAGGTATGCGTACCCATTCGCATACTTGAGTAGGTTATGTTCTAAAATAGGCGTGTTCATGAACTAATACATTTATATAATAAGGAATGCAATCTTTTGCAAACCGTGGCTATAATGTTCATGAATTGATTCGAGTGAATCAAAATCGATTTTGCTTCAATTGTGTCTTGTATACTTCTATGAGAATATACACAATTGAACAACTCTAGAACTAGTTTCATTTGAGTCATTTGAACTAGTTATGGTTAAGATGAATAAGGTTGATATGAAATTGTTCATATGGCTAACTTCGGTTAACTATTGTTGATCCAACAAGGTGTACACGTTTAGGTACAGTTACTCATATCTAAATGAAGTCACTTTTCATTTGTGTGTAACAAGCTCAGTTCGATCTAATGGTTAAAAGATATTAGCTTGAGTCTAATCAGGTTTTCATCTAACGGTGAATATTGAATGCTTTGTTACCAAGGTAACATTGATTGCAAACCCTGATTTGAAGACTATATAAAGGAGAACTCTAGCAACTGGGAAACCTAATCCCCACACCTCCTGTGTGATACTATTTGCGACTAGAGTCGATTCTCCTTTAACCTAAGGTTTTTCCAAAACCCTGTAGGTTAACGACTTAAAGACTTCATTGGGTGTGAAGCCAGACCCATCTATTTCTCTATAGTTACGTGTTCTGATCTTGTGGTTTTCTATCGTGATTGACTGTTATCTTCTCTAAGATTTGATCGAGATTTAATCTCCGATAGGCAAGATAAAAAGTAGTCACAAACATCTTCGTCTCATCGTTTGTGATTCCACAATATCTTGTTTCGCTACCATACGATTAAGATTATTGTGAGGTGATTGATATTACTAGGCTTTTCTTCGGGAATATAAGTCCTGTGTATCAATTGGTTCCTGTTCACCTTGATTTATAAAAAGACGAAACAAAACTCTTAGGTATTTCTGTGGGAGACATATTTATCTATTCAATAGACTTTTCTGTGTGAGACAGATTGGTTTATCAAGTCTTCAACTTTGGGTCGTAGCAACTCTTAGTTGTGGATGAGATCAGCTAAGGGAATCAAGTGCGCAGAGTCCTGCTTGGATTCAGAGGCGTAAGGAACGCGACTGTACCTTGATCAGTGTGAGATTGGTTAGGGCTCAACTACATTCCAGTCCGAAGTTAACTTGGAGTAGGCTAGTGTCTGTAGCGGCTTAATACATTGTGGTGTTCAAATCTGGACTAGGTCCCGTGGTTTTTCTGCATATGCGGTTTCTTCGTTAACAAAATTTATGGTGTCTGTGTTATTTTTTTTCCGCATTATATTTGTTTATATAATTGAAATATCACAGGTTGTGCGTAAGTTCAATCAATTTGTGAATCCTACCTTTGGGTTGTTGATTAAATTGATTGACACTTGGATATTGGTTTTTGATTCCGTCGAAGTTATTTCTTATATTCAATCGGGCTCGCAAATTCCTATTTGTTTGATTGCAGATTGAATCGAGAAATTGAGATATAACTCTTGGATATACTTTTCTTAAGATTGAGTCTGATTGTCTAGTTGATTCTCTTGAAAGTATATTGGAGTTTGTCCATACAGATTGCTAATCGAAATATTGGGTGAGGTTGTTAGACCCCCGCTTTTTCACTAGATAATTGCATTGTTATTTTAGTTTTTTATTTGATTGACTAACGATTGTTGAAACTTTTATTGCACCTAGTTTGATTATTCTTGAGAACCTTATCTTATGACATAGGGGTCACTCGAACTAGATCAAAGTATCGACGGGATCTTTAGAACCATTTGTGGATCTAAAGACATCTTGTGATAATCCATTGTTAACATACTCCGTTTTGTGTGTGATTGATCACAAGAGGATTCAGGTTTGTGTTGTGCAGGTTATTGAGAAGACAATCGAAGATTTGAATACGAAGAATATTTTCTTATTAGTTTTCGTATCTCGTGAATTTAGTGCACAAACCTTGATCGTCTGGGATCCAACTAGAATCGTGTTTACATTTGATAAACTTGATTTTCTAGTTGTGTAAGATCGACATCGCTTTATAATTACTCTTTAAATTCTATATTGATTGATTACGAATCTGGAAATTGGTTATTTCGGTAATCAAGTTTTAGATTGATCTAACCAGACAAAGGAGTTTATTAGTTTCAACGGAAGATCCTTTGTCAACAACTCAACATATCTTTTACCAAAGATTGATTAGAGTAGTTACCAAACAGATTCATTAGGAGTAGCTAGCGTGAGTCTAGAAGTTGAATGTGCAGGGATACTGAGGAAACTAAGTAGCTAGCTAGGGGTAGTCTACTTGGTCTCAACTATACGAAGTTGGCATTAGATTTTGTATAGCAGTTTAATTCTGAGAGTATTCAAAATTGGAATAGGTCCCGGGATTTTTCTGCATTTGCGGTTTCCTCGTTAACAAAATCTTGCTCTGTCATTTACTTTATTATTATGCAATTATAACAAAATCTTGGTACCCAGCTGGTGACAAGGATCCCTACCAGTTATTTGTAATTAAACTAAATAGAGAAATTGAAAATATGTATTATAATTTGTTTATTATACTAAAAGTAAATTACACTTGTACGTTAATCCGAATTACTTGACATTGATCCTAATAGTCAATCGGTTTTTACCGTAACTATTGTCAAGTAAATATCTTGTTGATATATTGTCTCGACCTCGTCCATAGACAATCATACAAGGTATAACACTTAAGTTGTATTGTCTCGACTCTGTCCATAGACGATCACTTAAGATACCGGACTTATAGGTTGATATTGTCTCGACCTCGTCCATAGACAATCATACAAGGTATAACACTTAAGTTGTATTGTCTCGACTCTGTCCATAGACGATCACTTAAGATACCGGACTTATAGGTTGATATTTAAAAGATTATAGTGTATTTGGGTACCCTCGTCCTTTCATGTAATATGAAAATACATGTGACAAAAATGCTTTCATAACACTTATAAATGTTATAAATTGAATACTATTAAAGAAGAAGTTAGGCCCCAAATAATTGGGGCTCTAGGCAATCGCCTAGACTGGCTACTGCATAAGATGACCCAGAAAGTTAAGTTACACTGGATAACTTATGGTGTTGTTAGATTAAATCCATGTTCAAATGAAAATATTGAGTTTCCAGCAGGATGCATGCTTGTACATGCAATCTTTGTTCACGTTGACATTTTTGTAACATTGTCATGGTTGGAAATTTCATAAACACTTGATAGTAATGAAGCTGAACTATCGAGAATCTTAAACCCTGAAATACCAAACCAAAACAAAAATACTTGTAGAGGTAGAATGTGCCAGCCGGAATGACACATGCCAGAATGTACTAAGTGCATCGTGTCTCATGTATATAATTAAATGATCTATGGCTTTTGCAAAGGGGTCAATTTTTGTTGATTATGAAACCAAATTGGTCGTCTACACATGGCTAGTGATATATGTCCAAGAACAACCAGAAATCTTATCAAATATATGGTTGTTCATTATAGTTTTTGGCCAACAAAAATTCAGGTTAATTATAGATATAAAAATGCTAGATATAATGGTTAATATTCTGTCTTATTCAATAAAATTTAACCAGATATTGTTTCAACTACTTGATTTTACTGAATCCTATTTCCTATAAAGTCAAACCATCTTTGATTTTGAAAAATCTAATGAAAAACTTCGATTAAATTTGGATAATAGAAACTATCAAACGTAATTTTGCAAACAAAATATTGAAAAACAACATATATGCGATTAAATTTCTATAGATCTAACCTCATATCAAATTTACTTCTACATCAATAATAGCAAGGGCTACATGATGTAGAACACTACTTCAAAGTGAAGTAGTGTTGCTATGGAAGTAAAGAAGACACTAATCCTCCCAAATCCTGAAAGTTTTCACTAAGTGGCAAAAGATATGCCGCCTGGGATTGAGCGGCTAATTTTTTTACACTTAGGGTTTTAAAACCCAGACGGAACCTCAGCCGCCCATTTGGGTTTAAAGGGAAAAAATATGTGTAAGCTATTGATTTTTGTCGCCCAACTGAATTTTTTATCAATCGGCAACAATCAGCCGCTAAGTGTGTTTTTAACCCTGATTTTCATAAGAGGGTTTGACCATATTTCACTTTTTGTCTACTCCATACCGAAAGAATGGTGTATTGAGACATGCTATACCATATCCCTTACTCTAACCATGATATCATGTTTGCTTACATTGATAAGTAAGAACTAATTGTAGATGGTAAATCCAATTATTTTGATTGCTTATATTCTAGCAAAAAAAAAAGAGAAAGGAACTAGGCGTGAAAAATGGAAAAAGAATGAAACATCTTAAGTTTGTAATTCTATTTTAACACAATACATGCATGTATTACACTAAATATGTAAATTAATTACATCAGCATCTAGCTTAGATCCTTAGAGGGGTGGAAGAGTAGACCACTACTCAGATTGGATACAATATATTTTTGCATATTTAGATATGATTCCACCAAATTACAAATTATTAGTCCAAAAATAACAAAAATTGGTCTCACTTATAGGGAATCCATCTAACTAAATATTTTGTATTGTGTTTTTATTTCCAAAAGTTCAGGCACGTAATGGCGTAATGTACATTTTTTTGTGATTTGCTTTGCCGAGCATACTTATTTTTGTATAAGTGAAAAATGGTTTAATTTAAAAGTATAATTGATGTGTTTGGGTCATGCTTAATCAACCATTAGAATATTAGTACGCATGTGTTACGGAGAGTTACCATAAGTTATGGAGAGTCACCCATGGGTAAAGAAACACATTATAGATCCACTGACTATATATAAACATATCTTTTGATTTAGTATAAAAAAAAGCTTCATTATAGTTTTTTCAAAAGATTTTTATTGTCTACGAGTCGTCTATGAAGCACAATAGTCAGTCAATCTGCTTCCCTAATGGAATTTTAGTGCTACTTTCTAAATGGCATGATCTTGTATCCTAAAACGCAACGTTTATGGAACCGTGAGTACCGTGTCGTAGGGACGAATTTGTATTAAGGACAGAGTATTCGGTACTCGACTTTATTAAACCAATTCGATAAGTATCCCCATCTTTTTTATTTATCATATTTCTTATTATGGAAGTCGATGATTTTCTCAGATCAATTTTTTTGACCAAACTACAGGCCGACAATCAAACTTCTACCACTTTCTTCACAAAAATAACTATACACAAAGAATAACAATGAAATTGAAGAATATACAGAACAAGGTTTAATAAAAGATATTGAGTTACTGAAATGACGAGGATACCAAGTACACTATAATCTTTTCGATATCAACCAATGCAAACACACAATGTATAATCTTATCTAAACGTTAATAAACAAAATGTCATTTCATATTCTCGATATGAACCTATGCACAAACACCTTATATATTATCGATATAATAACGACCAAAAAGTTATTTCAACAAGGTGTTTTTGGTTATAGTCAAAGTTTAGATCGAACAAACTATGAATTCTTTACCCAGATGATTAACGTACAAGCATGATAACTTAATTACAACTTTGACAATTATTACAATGCTAAAAGCAAAACAATCACACAACACATAAGATTTTGCTAAGGAGCAAAACTGTCTGGCAGAAAAACCATGGAACCTAGTTTACTTTTGAATACTCTCAAATTAAGATGTTATACAAATTGACTATCGCAACTTCGTATAGTATAGACCAAGTAAACACTATTTCGTTACTCGGTTTCTTCAGTATCCCTGTTGTTGATGGTGGTTTTTAGTTTAGGGCGAAAACTGTAAAAGTTTGTCTACCTGACCCGGCATCAGAAGTAGTAGACCTTGATATGTCTGTATTCCGCAGGGAATTTGAAGAATATATCAAAATCTGATGAGTGCCTATGTCCTCTTCATATTGTATTGAAACTCAAGCTCCTAGATGAATTGTTCACTAGTATAGAGCCTAATGAGTATTTGAGCTCCTAGCTGCATTATTCACTAATGCCGGCGCTGCTGCATAATAAGCTCCTAGCTGCATTATTCACTAATGTCGGGGCTGCTGCACAATAAGCTCCTAGCTGCATTATTCACCAATGCCGGAGCCTGCTGAGTATCTATCCTATGCTATATTCTCGGCTGAACTCTTAATATTGACATGATATGACAATTAATGTTCACTCTCCGCTGGGTAGCATGAATTTCCCGAAGTGTCAGGATTAAGATGCACATGAAGGTAGTCATCAAGGGACACGCTAGCTGCGCTGCTCTCAATGATAAAATTTAGTGATTTTGTATCAACGTGCAAAATTCACCAAAAAATTGATTAATTTTGTGTCTATTCACAAAATTCAATTTTTTTGACCTAATTTTGCCAATTTACAAAAATTAGGTTTTTTGCCCCAAAATGGAGCCTGCACGATATCTCGATCCTTATTGGTCGAGACTAAACCTAGGCAAGCTAGGAAACCGGCCCCTGGATCTAGTTGAAATACAATTCTACCAAAAATCGGAAACCAGAAAGAACAAAGGAAACTATGAAGAAAAAGGGAAACCAGGGAGAAACGATCATGGCCATACGACTTGGCCAGTCGATTGGCAAGCCTGGCCCCTTTCTAGCGCGACCAAACAAGTTCCATGATGTTCCTGGACGTGCCCTCTATTATCCCGGCCAATCAGAACTCTCCTAACCCGCAGGAAGTGTTCACAATTACTAAGCTAAGGCAAGCCAGTTGAGCGGCCCCAAAAGGGTCTTTATTAGGTCAAGACTGCCCATGGCAGTCTTAAATTGATCACAACCTCTCAACTTATTCGGCCGAATTGGCTGGCTTAGATTCAATCCTGGACGACCAATGAGGTGTCATTATGCTCACCGACGACCCATCTTTGGCCTTGACCAATCACGTCGCTCCTAGCCCGAAGGTACTGCTCTAAATCATAGGCCAAAGTAGGCTGGTCACGCCACTTATGAAATCTCAAACAAATTCAACGGCAACCAACAACTACCGCAAATCATCTCAACCGCTCAAGTTAACGGCTGATTTGACCGACCTAGATTTAACTTGAGCTAACCAATGAGGTGCCATGAGGACCGGTCACCCCGTCCTCAAACTATACCAGATAGCTCCTAGAAGCCTCTCAAAGATAGCCGGTCATGTGATGTGTTTTATAGTTGTAGTGGTAAAAAGGTTCGTTGCTCGAACT
>JAJJMB010010117.1:1424113-1477138 GCA_023531105.1 Papaver atlanticum | reverse complement strand
AACTATACACAATAGAGATGAAAATAGACACATAAATGCGTCTATCATCATGCTCCTTATAAGACCGTGAAATGCGCGATTGGTCTAGACAGGCTATGAACAACGATGCTTTACATGCATCGATTATACTTAAGTTGCTTACTTAACAATGATGTTTTAAGTGCATTGATTACATACGATATTTTATAAATATCGATTTTATAAATAATTTAATTATTTAACCTAAAAGCACCACATGTTATTTTCTTAGCACTGGCTCACAAAAAATCTTATTCATACAACTTGACTTACTCATGGGCCTCATCCAGGTAAATCAAATTATTCGAGTAGGATTTTACCTAGGATCCTTAGTAATATAAATCATGCTAGTCATGACTAAGTGTTATTTCCTACAAATACTCGAGACATCAAACATGTCACAACTGGGGGATGTACATCAAGGTATTGGTCTGGCGGTTTACAGCGTGCGGCGTGCAACACGCCCATTAAGAGAAAGTGCCTGGAATAACGGATAAGTGACAGGTAGAGGAGTAGTAGGAGTACAAACCGACTAGTCTTCCCATAACTACAAGACACGGTTTTCATCACTCACCCATGATCTCCACTACTTCACAACTCCCACTTCCAGCGAGATCAGTGTGTTCGACTATGACTTGTATAAATAGATTTTCAATCTATTTCAACCAGGATAATCAATTATCAACACATGTATTCAGAAAAAATCTAGGATTCACAACTTACACTTTGCAAGCAAATTCTACATTCTGATACAAGTCATAAAACTATACTTCACAGAATTCATCATTCTGATCTTAACACTTTCTTTGCTTCCCTCCCCAAGATCAACCCTTATCCTTCATCTTGTGACCGAAGCAAGACTGGAACGGTCATTTCTTGGTTTAGGCCAGGATTGTACAGATTGATCTCTCGAATCTAAAGTACTCCTTTGCAGTATATTTGTTTATGGTTTAGATTCGTTTCTCACCAGGATACCTAATTTTCCATTTTTATCCAGTGTCAGTTTTTACCCTACTGCACCTGCGTCTACAACCAACATGGCCTAAGCATATGAATCCCAAAACAGAGTCCACTATTTTGAGTTGCTTCACTGCTGTAAAGACTTCTGCACTCAATTCCTTTGGATCGTAACTCGAACAGAAAAGGACTAAATATGTACTAATAACCAACTCACTTATGAATCACATAAATCAATCTTTAGATCAGTGATAAAGTGGAGCACATATCTTATGTTTATATCAATAAACTCTATTAGTATCAATATTAAACCAAAACAATGATTATTGAAATAGGGGATATTTAGACTTCGGGCCCAAACTTCGTGATCAGTGTTGCATTTGGATCCCTCAAAAGTTCAAAATTAGAGTTTAGGTCTAAAGATTCAAATTGACCTCTAAAATCCGTTAAACTTAGGTTTGTGTTTATATACAAACTATACCATTCTTCGTCTGGTTGACTAGTGTATGACGCATAAGTGTTAATTGAGGGATGAGATTGTTTACATGGAAGAGTGTTCAGCTAATGGTTGTTTTTAGAAGAATTTCTTTCAGGAATTTCTTCAAACAAATGTTTTGCATATCTTATGGTGAAGAGGTATGAATTGCTGGTATTTTGTGCCTCTATGTACAACTTTCTTTACTTGCAAAATGGAATTTGATAAACACTCGACAATATTAAACCCACATAAATACGAAGTGCTTACTAATCTACGACCATTTATCACCTACAATCAACATAACATGTCCCTTTCTCAGGTGTTTTTCCGACTTGCAACTTCACCAAAAACTAAAACAACTAATTCTCCAACTGAATTTTCGCTCAAGTCTTTGAATTAACAACCCACAAAATATAATATTGCACTTCATTTGATATTGATAAAGGCTTAATGGATTGCTGATAAGGTTAGACTTAGGTTGGATTTTGATTGTGATTAGTTATATATTGGTATAGGTGTTGAAGAAAATAGAGTGGTTACCAAACAAATTCTTCCTTTGCTGTTTGGAATATGATCCAAAGGACTTGCTAATCACGTGCATGACTTTAGAAGTCGAAGGCGCAGGGATAGTGAGGGAACTAAGTAGCTAGGGGTAGTATGCTTGGTCTCAACTATACGAAATTAGTATTTGATTTTATATAACGGCTTAATTCTGAGTGTATTCAAAATTGGACTAGGTCTCGGGGGTTTTCTGCATTTGCGGTTTCCTCGTTAACAAAATCTTGTTGTGTATTTTACTTTGTTTTCAGCATTATAATTGTTATTATAATTAAGCAAAATACAAAAGTACGTTAACTCCGTAATACTTGATATTGATCCTATATAGTTTCGGTTATTTCCGAACCTATTATCAAGTACACACTTTGTTGTTGTATCATCTCGATCTTGTATCCTTAGTAAATCATACAAGTGATATTGTTGTTGTATTGTCTCGATCCCGTATCTGTTAGAGCATAACTCCTTTGAACTCACCAAGCATTGGTATGTCAAGTTTGGTTGTCATATTTTAGTATCAAAACTCATCTAGGGTCGCTTGATTAAATACTAGAGTCAACTTCGTTTAGGTTATACTAGAAAGTCTAGGAATGTTGAGACATACAAGTATTACTCCGAAGACCTGATGAATGTGAAGAAGTAACGAACTACATTGATGACATAATCCTTCCACTTAAGGTTAGTAATATTGACTTGAACTTGTTTCATTCCTAATGTATCTTTCAAATCGTGCTATATTGAAAACATAACATGCGAAGTTGTATATACTATACATATTGTATATAATACTCTAGTGAAGAGGCATGATCATAATAGTATGATCATAGTATTAAGGAATAAGACTACGAAGTATAACGCTTATCTTTTGAACTTCGTAGATTTAACATCGACATAATTGTATATATAGTTTTATGATTATGTGTATGGGTGTATGGTGAAGATTTCATCCTAGAAAACAATGTTTTACATTTGTTTAAAGGAAGTACATTCATGAACTTGTTTCATGAATCAAAAGGGAAATCAATAGGTTTATTGGTCCGTCTATTCATTGCATATTCTTTGATGACCAATATGTGTGAGTTGGTAGAACCAATCTTAACTCAGGTTATATATCTTAGTATAACCGATCACAATACCTAGACTTATTATTTGGTATGACGTCCTGGTAATTGGTGTAACCGATCATAAGTAATCACCATAAGATTGTATGATCGATCCTTGTAATTGGTGTGACCGATTCTAGTAATTGGTGTGACCGATCACAAGTTGTTATGTGACCGATCCTTGTAATTATTGTAACCGATCCTAGTGACTGGTGTGACCGATCACAAGTAGGTACCATGTTTAGGTATAACCGATCCTAATGATTGGTATAACCGATCCGAACCCATGTATGTGACATGGTAGGACCGATCACAACTAACCATTGTGACTTGGTATGACAGATCACATAGTAGTCTTGGAATACTGGTAGAACCAATTCTAAACTTGTTTGGAAGTGTGGTAGAACCGATTCCAAGATGCAAATCCATGTAAATACGAAATAAGGATTTGCAGTGAAAAGATGTCAACATACTTTGAATGTGATCAGTAACTCTTATCATTTATTGTTCAAAGATATTCCTTGGTACTCAAGGTGATCATGTGCCCAAATAAATTAAGAATTTTTAATTAAGGTTTTTGGTTTTATATGCTTTAATTAGCAGCAATTAATGCATAGCTCTAGAGAATAAAAATTAGTAATGTGCATTTACTAATTGGAGATTTTCTATGAGAGATTTCGGAAATATTAGACAAGCATTTATTGGAATTAGGAAAACCGAATTCGGGCATTCATTGCATATCTTGAGAATATTTCGGTTTTTGAAATTCCTTGGTGTCCAAACATCCTTGGTCTATAAATACCTAAGATTGCATTTCTAACAAACCATCCTAAGAGCCAGGCAAACTTCAATTCTTGTTGTTTTTGGTGGAGCCGTCTATTCGGAGAGGAAGGTATCCTAATTAGGTGAAATCTCTTACGACCGGTCGTTTAAAAACTTCTGTGGGATCAAGAAGCTCTAAGACTATCATTGGTGGGAAACTAAATAATTGCAGTGTTGTTAGTTTTTGATTTGATTGACTAACGGTTGTTGAAACTTTGATTGCACCTAGTTTGTTTATTCTTGAGAATCTTCTATTCTGATATGAGATTCACTTAGACTAGATCAAAGTATCAACGGGATCTTTAGAAATGTTGTTAGATCTAAAGACATCTTGTGATAATCCATTGTTAACAGACTCTGTTTTATTTGATTGATCAAAAGAGATTCAAGTGGTGTTGTTCAGGTATTTGAAGGCAATAGAAAATTTGAAGATGAAGAAGAATTCTTATTAGTTTTTGTATCTTGTGGATTTAGTGCACAAACCTTAATCGGCTGGGATCCAAATAGAATCAGTTTATCTTTGATAGATCTGATTGTTTAGTTGCGTGAAATCGACATTCTCTATATTTCTCTTTTAGATCTATATTGATTGAGTGCGAATCTAGACTTGACTATTTCGGTAGTTATTGGATAGATTGATCTAACCAGCAAAGGAGTTTATTAGATTAAACATAAGAGCCTTTGTCAACAAATCATTAATCTTATAACAAGATTGATTAGAGTGGTTACCAAACAGATTCTTCCCTTGCTGTTTGGAATACGATCCAAATGACTTGCTATTCACGTGCGTGACTTTAGAAGTCGAAGGCGCGGAGATACTGGGGGAACTAAGTAGCTAGGGGTAGTCTGCTTGGTCTCAACTATACGAATTTAGTATTAGATTTTGTATAGCGGCTTATAAGAGTATTAAAAACTGGACTAGGTCCCGGGGTTTTTCTGCATTTACGGTTTCCTTGTTAACAAAATCTTGCTGCGTCATTTACTTTTCTATTCAGCAATTATAATTGTTTTTATTATAATTAAAAGTAAATTACACTTGTACGTTAACTCCGTAATACTTAATATTGATTGTTAGAGCATTACTCGGTCGAACTCGCAAGCGTTGCTATCTCAAGCTTGTTGTCAAGTTTAGTTGCCAAAACTATAAGTTTTGATTTCTAGTCTACTTATAGCTAAGTCTCTGACTAGGATAGAAAGTGTAGTTGAGCTCTAGACTCCATGGCGTTCATCATACAAAGACGAAGAACTACTCAAAGAACTGGTGGAACTTCATCGACTAAAAGGTATGTGGAGACTTGAACTTATCTATCACTCAAAAGTCTATCTACTCTATCTCCTATCTTGAGAAAAAAGTCATATTGCTATATAGACTTCGATTATACGCATTTGCTATTCCGAGCCGAGTTTATCTCGCTTATCTTTTTCTCGAAATATGTGTTGGTAAGCTTTAGCTTTGGCCAAGTTCATCTTTACAAGTGACGAAAGTCATCTTGGTTATTTCAATATCTTGAAAATTGCTTTAATGAAAAATATTGTGTGAATAACCTCTATTTAACATCCTCTAAGAATGTTTCAATGATTGAAATGAGAGTTTAAAATATATAACCTTGAATGGATGTAAACATTGTATGTGAACTCATACGTGTGTAAGTCCAAAATCCTTGAACCAAAGTATGCGTACTTTGCTGCTCAGGATAACCAGAACAAAAGTCCGGGTACCCGTACGTGTACTGCCGGAAGTTCACGTCCCGTGAATTTCTTATGGAGTTTGTGAACTGAAAAAAAACTTAATCCGGGTACTTAAGTATGCGTACCGGTATGCATACTTGAGTGGGTTATTTTCTAAAAACGGTTTATTCGTGAACTTAAACTTATATAAACTAAGGAATGCATATTTGCAAACCGTGGCTATAAAGTTCATGAATCGATTCGAGTGAATCAAAATCGTTTTTGCTTCGATTGTGTCTTGTATACTTCTATGAGATCTAAGAAATTGAACAACTCTCTAACTAGTTCTTTTGAGTCATTTGAACTAGTTATGGTGAAGATGAATAAGGTTGATATGAAAGTGCTCATATGGCTAACCATTTGGTTAACTACTGTTGAACCAACTAGGTGTACACGTTTAGGTACGATTACACAAACCTAAATGGACGTGTATTTCATTTTTGTATAACAAGTTAAGTTCGATCTAACGGTTGAAAGATATTATCTTGAATCTAATCAGGTTTTCATCTAACGATGAATATTGAATGCTTTGTTACCAAGGTAACTTAGATTGCAAACCCTGATTTGGAGACTATATAAAGGAGAACTCTAGCAACTGGGAAAGTTAATCCCCACACCTCCTGTGTGATACTAGTTGTATAAGCTAGAGCCGATTCTCCTTTAACCTTAGGTTTCTACCGAGACCCTGTAGGTTAATGACTTGAAGACTTCATTGGGATTGTGAAGCCAGGCCCAACTATTTTCTCTGTAGTTGCGTGATCTGATCTTGCTATTTCTATCGTATTGAGTACAATTGTAAAATTGGCTCGAGATTAATTTCTACAATAGGCAAGATAGAAAAGTAGTCACAAACATCTCGGCTCATCGTTTGTGATTCCACAATATCTTGTTTCGCTAGTCGATTATGATTATTGTGAGGTGATTGATAATTCTAGGCTGTTCTTCGGGAATATAAGTCCGGGTTATCGATTGGTTCCTGTTCACCTTGATTTATCAAAAGACGGAACAAAACTCGTAGGTATTTCTATGGGAGACAGATTTATCTATTACTGTATAATTTTCTGTGTGATACAGATTTGTTTATTAAAGTCTTCGACTTTGGGTCGTAGCAACTATTAGTTGTGGGTGAGATCAGCTAAGGGAATCAAGTGCGTAGTATCCTGCTGGGATCAGAGACGTAAGGAGCGCAACTGTACCTTTGATCAGTGTGAGATTAATTTGGGTTCAACTACAGTCCAGACCGAAGTTAGTTTGTAGTAGGCTAGTGTATGTAGCGGCTTAATACAGTGTGTGTTCAATCTGGACTAGGTCCCGGGGGTTTTCTGCATTTGCGGTTTCCTCGTTAACAAAGCTTCTGGTGTCTGTGTTATTTATTTTCTGCATTATATTTTGTTATATAATTGAAATATCACAGGTTGTGCGTTGAATCAATCAATTGGGAAATCCGACCTTTGGTTGTTGATTGAAATTGATTGATACTTGAACATTGGTCTTTGGTCATTCAAGTTAATTTCTCTTGTATTCAATTAGACTCGCAGATTTCTATTTGCTTGAGTAAGTATTGAATCGATAAATTGAGATATAACTCTTTGATATACTTTTTATTTAGATTGAGTATGACTGTCTAGTTGATTCTCTTAAAAGTATATTGGAGTTAGTCCATACAGATTGCTAAGCGAATTATTGGGTGAGGTTGTTATACCCTCATTTTTCAATTGGTATCAAAGCAGGCAAACACGTTTAAGACCTTATAAGTCTGTGTTTGTAGCGACCTGACTTTATGGACAGTAATCTCTCTGATAACGCAATGCCAAATCAGAATTCCACTAAGATGCTTCAATAACCTGAAACATCTAAAAAACCGCTTGTTCCTGCTTCTGTGTCTGAATCTTCCTTTAACTGAGAAAAGTGTCTAGATGAACAGTTGGATGATCTTTCAGATGAGAGTGATTCAGAAGAAGGACAAACTATTGATGAGGAAGTCTCTCAATATATCAAGCTCTTTGACAATGCTTTGAAACAAAAGAAGTCAACAACTTGCTTGAGGAAATATTTGGGACCTCTCTGTCAAGAAAGCAGAAAGATGAAACTCTTTAAGGGTTATGCTTGTGGATATAGACTTTTACAATCTACCGTTACAGATCGAGAAGAAGATTTACGCTCAAAAAGGTCCGAATGTGGTAATCTCCTTCGAAATCTCTTTGTGTTGAAAGAAAGACTTGCAGAATCTGAAGCAAGATATGACTCTCAACAAAAATGTTTTAATGACAGAGAACTCAGTCTCCTTGCCAGAGAAAAATCCTTGGAGAATGATCTCGCTGCTACACTTAATAAAGTAAATTCACTGGAAGAGAATCTGAAAAGATTCAATTTTAGCTCTACAAAATTATCTTTTATGCTTGGAGCATGTAAAGAACATCGTGATACACGTGGTCTTGGCTATAAGGGAATAGACGCTCCAAGTACTGGTAAAATCAATTTTGTTCATGCTATTGACAACTCTTCATGTGAAAAAACTTCTCCAGCAGTCAATGATTTTATGAACAAGGATTGTACTCCTTCAAATTTTACTCGCATGAGAACAGTCAAGAACAATTCCTTTAACTGCTATTATTGCGGAAATAAAGGGCATCTTGAACGAAGATGTCGTTTTCGACTGAGGAATGAGAAACTTCACAACATTCTTGCATGGATGTCCAAAGAAGTAATAAAACCTATCTCTCATATTGCTGGAGTAAAAGGCAATGTCTGCAATCAAGAGAAATGCTGTGATGAGGCATTTCTAGATTATGATTTTAAGACAAAAAATGTCTACAATTGTAGAAGGAAGAATGGATGTCCATAGACGATCACACAAAGTGTGAACCGAATTGTCGTATTGTCTCGACTCTGTCCATAGACAATTACGTTCGGTAGAGGACTTATCGGTTGATAAACAAAAGATTGTTGTGTATTTGGGTACCCTTGTCTTTTCAATTGGTATCAGAGCAGGCAAACACGAAAAGATCCATCAATCTGTGTTTGGTGCGATCCAACCTACAAGAATTGAATCTAATGGATGATTCAGTTAACGTTATGCAAGATTGCGAATACTCAAAAGTTGAAAATGTCACTACTTTGTTAACTCATGATCCAGAAGTTAAGGAAATTAAAAGTAGGGTACATTAATTAAATATCCCTAGTTTTGACACCCAACAAATATACCCTTATACAACAATAAATATACCCCTATCATCTAAAAACCTTATCTCTTTAAAAATAGATTACCTTAATACCCTCACTCATACAATACATTTCTTTATTTCAAAATACAACAAATTTCTTTCTCTACCACTTCACCCACCACCACCACATATCCACCACCACCAATATTCAACTACCATTCCACCACCACTACCTACCAACCTCCATCGCCACTAATATTCCACCACCGCTCCACCGCCGCCACCACCACCACCGCGCCACCGCTGCCTCCGCCGCCACCACCACCGCCGGTGGTATCAACAACTGAAGTTGATCCCAAAAACAAAAAATCTATAAATAAGAAGAAAAAAAATATGGTGTCAACAACTGAAGTTAATCCCCAAGAACAAAAATCAGAGAATAAAATAAATAAAATAATATGGTATCAACAACCGAAGTTGATCCCCAAAACAGAAATCTGAAAATAAGAAGAAAAATAATATGGCGTCAACAACCGAAGTTGACACCATAATATAGTGTCAACAACCGAAGTTGATCCCCAAAACAAAAACCTGAAAATAAGAAGAAAAATAATATGGCGTCAACAACCGAAGTTGACATCATAATATAGTGTCAACAACCGAAATTGATCCCAAAAAATATTCTGGAAAATAAGAAGAAAAATAATATGGTATCAACAACCAAAGTTGATCCCAAAAAAAAAAATAAGAAAAAAAAAAAATATGGTGTCAACAACCGAAGTTGATCCCAAAAACAAAAATCAGAAAAAAAAAAAATGGCGTCAACAACCGAAGTTGACATCATAATATGGTGTCAACAACTGCAGTTGATCCCAAAAATCGACATCCACAAATAAGTGAACCTGACGTGAATCGAACACGCATCTTCTGACTGGAGTCAGTAGTGATACCATTACACTACGGATTCATATATTATAGAAAGCTCGAGTAGTCTCAAGAAGCCATTGAGCCTCCTTGTCGGTGAGCTTGCTACCAAGCACCATATCCGTGGTCTCTGCAAATTCTGCGAAATAGGGTGCTGCTTGGATTCCTCTTTCCTTGTAATCTTCAAGACCAGTGAAAATAATGTAGCATCTGCACTGAAAAACAGTTCTTCCATTAAAAATACAAGGCAAAATGTATCAAGCACAAAAAATCTCATTTTTGTGATGCGATATTACAAACAAACGGATAATTACATTTTCAAGAGATAGCATTTTACATTACTCTGAGGTAGTATAAACTTCCACCCATCATTAAGAGATGAAAGAGAAATAAATTAGATTCAATTACCAGGTCAAGAAAAGCTAAAATATGGACTCATTTTCGAGGTTTAACAAATAAACGGTGAAAAAGATTCCCATTCTAGGTTAGTGCCACTATAAACAGTGAATATGAATTTGGCAAAGATTAACTGATGCACAATCATATAAGGGAGAAATGATTATAGATTTAATGAGAATCGTTACAGTAGGCATCAAAAGGCTCAAAACCATTTGACTTGTTTTGGTGTCCACATGAAATAAACTGAACTACGCATGGCAATGTATCAAATCAATTCTAAGTTTACTGGAGGTCCCCAACTGCAACAAGAATATGTGGAAATCAAACCAGTGAATTAGTTAGCTAAAACACTACATTCCAACCAATAAGAACTAATTTCATAAACATATAGTACCTTAATTAAGTGGACCCTAGTTCTGGTGTCATTAGTTAAGAATTTCAAAAGTAAGAAATATGCATTCAAGGAATGAAATAAAACATCTAGCAAAATAGCCCCAGCCTTTACAAATTGCAACCAATATAAGTTTGGAAACGAAGAGAACCAACTAGCATATTTCTAGTATCTGCATTCACTATCTAAATCACCCACCACCAGTGTCATTTTAGCTTCCTATTAGTGAATCAATGATCACCAAGTATCACAGTAATGTAATTTCTCTTTGAACTTATAATAGGTATTAAAAATACTTGAATTAGCCGGAAGTTCCTAACATATCATGTACATTTCAAAAATGTCATCTAACGTGGATATGCATTAAGTTGAAGAAAGTGCTCCCACCCATTGAAATTATGAGTTTAAGGATTTTCTCGCCAAGAAACTCTTTCAAACATTACATACTAAACACTGCTATGTTAAAAAAATGCACCAATAAGCTGTCAGTAACCAAAAATTCCAACCACAACCAGAAAAAAACATAACTCAAAATTTTCCAATTCTCAAACCTGTTTCAGTAACTTCTACAGTTGACGGAGAATTGATACACCAATTTATCCTGTTATCATTACAACCTCACTATCACCACCACCAACAACAAATCAATCTATTACACCCAATCTCCACTGCCGCCACCATAACAACCAGAACCACCACTGTCTCCATCACCATTTTCATTAATTTAACCTCACCATAACCAACATTCCAACATTTTCATTACCAATTTCATCATTCCAACAGGAACCACCACTATATCCATCATCAATTTCATCGTTTTAACTTCTTTCCGACTGCATCACCACCAATTACAATACCATCACAACCAGCAGAAACTTAAATAAGAGAAAGAAGATTGTTCAAATTCGTTTTTGATGGTTGGATTTTCAGATCCAATTATTGATGACGATTATCATCGTCTCTTCCCAACCGATACAGATAAGTACAAACTAACATAGTTATCATCGGATTTAGGTTCTTCAAGGAAAATCCTATTGAAATTGAAATGAATCTGATAATTTTGATGCTCGAGATTAGGTTTTAGAATTTAGTTTCTCATTGATTCATCACTGGATTTAAGTTTTGAAGTTGAAAATCGATCTAAATCGATTGTTTAGGAGGTGGTGGTGGTGCTGTTGGTGGTAGATTTGGTGGAGATGGTGCTGCAACTGGTGGTGGGATTAGAGGAGGTGGTGCTGGAATAGAGGTGACGACGATGAAGATGGCGCTGAGGGGGTTTGATTAGGTTTTGTTTTTATGAGAAGAAGAAATAAAAGTAGAATATTTAGATACATAAGGTTAATTAAGGAATTAAAAAAATTAAGGAATTTCTCCTGGATGATGGAGGGTATAATTATTGATGGATAAGGGTATTTGTGAAGCCCATGAAAAGAGAGGGTATTTATTCAATTTCCACTTACAAGTACATCTGATTCTATCTCTGATGTTAAAGAAGATGCTAACAAAGAGTTGGTGAAACTCCTAAAGCCTATAAGATCTCTGTCTACAAGTATGTTAAAGACAGAGTCTAGTCTTCTAAAGCAAGAGATCATTGAAAAAGACATTCAACTAAATATTCTAGCCAAAGAGAATATGGATCTGAAAAAGCGGGGGTCTAACAACCACACCCAATAATTCATTTGGAAATCTGTATGGACTAACTCCAATATAATTCCGAGAGAATCAACTAGAACGTCGGACTCAATCAAGGAAAGATATCAAAGAGTTATATCTCTTTCTCAAATCAATCAAAAAATCAACAGGAAGGAATCCGTGAACTGATTGATATGAGAATCACTTGAACGGTACCAAAGACCAATGTCCAAGTGTCAATCAATTTCTATCCAACAAACAAGGTCGGATTTCTCAATTGATTAAATTACGCACAACCTGTGATATTTCAATTATAAAGATAAACAATATGATGCGGCAAAGAAATAACACAGACACCAGAAATTTTGTTAACGAGGAAACCGTAAATGCAAAAAAAAACCCGGGACCTAGTCCAGAATAAACACACACTGATTGTAAGTTGTTACACCAATTTCCTACTACCTATTCGGACTAGATATAATACCTGCTTCAGCTGTATTCAAGCACTTATAGAACTCCTAGCAGAACATCAATTCTATTTAGGAATTCTTCTCGTAAATCTTCTAGCAGAACACAAGGCTCTCTTTAGAAGATACAACAACACGTTGATATTTTTCGACCTTTTGTTTGCACAAAACACCGGTTTGATTTCCCTTTAGATGTGAATCAAGGTTTTGGAAATCTTGTGTTTGTTTTGAGAAAAACAATTACTAGGTAAAAGTAATATCAAAACAAACTTGTAGATTAGGGTTTATTATGCTCTTCAAAAATAGGAGAGAAACCTAATGATTCTACAACAAGAATAACTAGAATAAATCTAGAGATATCTTGTTTAAAACTTCTTAAGGATTTTTACGAGATACCTTAATCGAAGTTTTCTTTCTAGTCTCCGATTTCGACTAACAAGTGTTGGTATACGATCGGAAACTGAAATCTATCAACAACAACTCTTGAATGGTTTAATATCAGGAGAGAAAACCTTAGAATAGACAAGAGGTGAGAAACCTAGATTACAAGTTGTATAATCAATCACGAAGATTACATCCAACTCGGCTTTGTGATCCCCAATACAAAGACTTTTATCTCACTCTTGTTCACGAAGAACAGAAGATATGGAAAACAACCTTATGAAGCTTACACCAATTTTCCAAAGGGGGTAAAAAACGTGTAGCACTCACGAACCCTTTATTTATAGTGAACAATAGCTTAGAAGCTAAGCAAAGTTATTTTCCTTTTTCAAGACTCTCCTAATTTTGGGAGTCTTTCCTAAGTTACAACTCTTGCAAAAATAATTAATTAATTAATTAATTTAGCAAATATTGTATTTATGTGAGTAAATCACAATTTATCTTAGGAAGGAATCACAAACACTTTAATATGGTAATCAAATATGTTTGGAGTCATAGCTATCTTGCCTAGATAAGGAAACATCAAAAACTTGACCAAAAATGGCTTCTAGTCACGTAATTGGGCTCAAGTCCGTGAACCTTTACAAACAGTTCGTGGATTGTTTCCTACTAACGAACTGTAACAATTACAACAACACTTATAATTGTTACTTTAATAAATCACTCATAACTTCATCGTTATAACTCAGAATTGAGTGATTCTTGGCTCGTTCAATTCGTAAGCTCATTCACTATAACATGAGAACCTTTCCAGGGATAAATGTCACAAAAATCGTGGCTCAAATAACATCGAGTATATATACTAAAATGTACATTTACCGTCATAGGAATTGTTCCATAGAGTGAGCATTTGTTTCGATAGATTAGAAAGGTAGAATTGAACAAAAATCCAAATGAAATCAATTACCACATACCTTTGTTGATGTCTTCTTGTAGTCTTCAAACTTCATCCTTCAAGGATAGCTTCAATTCTACTTCTTAAACTTAATATAGTCCGGAACTATCTTTAGTATACTAAATCAAGAATTCATTTTGGAAACTAAAATTGACAACTAACCTGACATACCAACGCTAGTGGGTTCAACCGAGCAATGCTCTAACAATCTCCCCCTTTGTCAATTTTAGTGACAAAACCATTTTACATATGGATTGTACTTGTTAAAAGCATTACAGCTCCAAATCCGACATGCTTGATTTCCTTGGTTCTTCAACTATGCGTGTGTTCATCCCGTACTTGTTGAAGATCCATCATAGTATTATTACACAACATCAAAGTTCAATTGTATCACAACTTTGACAATAATACTATATTGATATGTATCACTCCCCCTTAGTCAATACTTCGTCTCATAATGAAAACCACTCCCCCTTACATAATGATCCATAAACCATATGTATATGTAGTGTGAACTACAAAATAATTCTCCCCATTTTTGTCAATATAAATTGGCAAAGGTACGAAAATTGTGGGATCATAATGAAATTCTTAAATAGATTATTTATGACTAAAAGAGAACTTTTACTTTAGATGATGTCATAGAGTCGAAACTTAGTGACTTCATCAAGGAGTTTATTAAGATACAAGTTAACCCCTACATGTTCCACAACCGCTTCTCCCCTCAAAGATATAGCAATTAAGCACAAGTTCATTTAAGAATTCTCCCCCATAAAATGTCATTCCCGAAAGAACAACAAGAGTGACCTTACTCCAGGGAGAAGGATTTATATATTGGATTTTAGAAATCCCAAAAGGAGATATGAAATAATTAATTAATTTAGCAAATATTGTATTTATGTGAGTAAATCACAATTTATCTTAGGAAGGAATCACAAACACTTTAATATGGTAATCAAATATGTTTGGAGTCATAGCTATCTTGCCTAGATAAGGAAACATCAAAAACTTGACCAAAATTGGCTTCTAGTCACGTAATTGGACTCAAGTCCGTGAACCGTTACAAACAGTTCGTGGGATTTTTTCCTACTAACAAACTGTAACAATTACAGCAACACTTATAATTGTTACTTTAATAAATCACTCATAACTTCATCGTTATAACTCAGAATTGAGTGATTCTTGGCTCGTTGAATTCGTAAGATCATTCACTATAACATGAGAACCTTTCCAGGGATAAAGGTTATTGTCACAAAAGTCATGGCTCAAATAACCTCGAGTATATATACAAAAATGTACATTTACCGTCATGGGAATTGTTCCATAGAGTGAGCATTTGTTTCGATAGATTAGAAAGGTAGAATTGAACAAGAATCCAAATGAAATCAATTACCACATACCTTTGTTGATGAAGTCCTTGTTGATGTCTTCTTATAGTCTTCAAACTTCATCCTTCAAGGATAGCTTCGATTCTACTTCTTAGACTTAATCTAGTCCGAAACTATCTTTAGTATACTAAATCAAGAATGAAAATCTCATTAACAAAATTAAGAGAGATTCATCTGTTAGAGCATAGCTCGGTTGAACCCACCAAGCGTTGGTATGTCAAGTTTGGTTATCATATTTTAGTGAATCAAAACTCATCTAAGAGTCGCTTGATTATGTACTAGAGACAACTTCGTATAGGTTAGACTAAAAAGTCTAGGAATATGAGACATACAAGTATTACTCGAAGACCTGAAGAACGTGAAGAAGTAACGAGCTACAACGACGACATCATCCTTCCTATTGAGGTTAGTAATATTGACTTGAAGTGTTTCATTCTTAACGTATCTTTCAAGTCGTGCTATATTGAAAACATAACTGCGAAGCTGTGAATGAATATTTTACTCTAGTAGTGAGACATGGTCATAGTTTTAAGGAATTAGACTACGAAGTATATCGCTTATCTTTTGAACTTCATAGATATGACATCAACATAATCTTATGAATGCTATTGTGATTATGTGTATGGGTAAAGGTGAAGATTTCATCATAGGAAACAATGTTTTACATTTGTTTAAAGGAAGTACATTCATGAACTTGTGTTATGAATCGAAAGGGAAATCGCCATGCTTATCTGTATTGTTATTCATTGCATATCTTTGGATTACCAATATGTGTGAGATGGTAGAACCGATCATAACTTGTTATGTATCTTGGTATAACTAATCACAATGCCTGACTTATGATTTGGTATGACTAGTTTTGATTAATTAGTGTAACCGATCCTAAGTAATCACCTGAGATGGTATGATCGATATTTGTAATTGGTGTGACCGATCCTAGTAATTGGTGTGACCGATCACAAAAGAATTGTGTAATCGATCCTTGTAATTGGTGTAACCGATCCTGGTAATTGGTGTAACCGATCCTAGTGACTGGTGTGACCGATCACAAGAAATACCACAAGTATATGGTAACCGGTCCTGGTAACTTGTGTGACCGATCACAAGTGTTCCATATTAAGGTATAACCGATCCTAGTGATTGGTAGAACCGATTGAACCCATGAATGTGATTTGATATTTGATCAATCACATAGTTGTCTTGGAATACATATGAACCAATTCTAAACTTGTTTGGAAGTGTGGTATAATCGATTCCAAGATTGTAAATATGACAGAGGATTTACAAAGAAAAGATGTCAACATACTTTGAACATGTACAATGACTCTTATCTTTTATTGTTCAAAGATATTCCTTAATTACTCAAGGAGATCCCGGTCCGAAATAAGTTAAGAATCTTTTAATTAAGGTTGTTAGTTTCATATGCTGTAATTACCAGCAATTAAATGCATATCTCTAGAGAATAAAAATTAGTAATGTGCATTTATTAATTGGAGATTTACATATAGAGATTTCGGAAAATATTGGACAAAGCATTTCCTGGAATTATGAAAACCGAATGGGCATTTATTGCATATCTTGAGAATACTTTCGGTTTTGGAAATTCCTTGGTGTCCAAACATCCTTGGTCTATAAATACCTAAGTTTGCATTTCTAGCAAACTATCCTAAGAGCCACGCAAACTTCATCTTTTTGTTGTTTCTGGTGAAGCCGTCTATCCGGAGAGGAAAGTACCCTAATTAGGTGAAATCTCTTACGACCGCTCGTTTAAAGACTTCTGTGGGATCAAGAAGCTCTACGAGTATCGTTGGTGGAAAACTAGATAATTGCAGTTTATTAGTTTTCCATTGATTTGATTGACTAACGGTTGTTGAACTTTGATTGCACCTAGTTTGTTTATTATTGAGAATCTTCTCTTTTTATATAAGATTCACTCAAACTAGATCGAAGTGTCGACGGGATCTTTAGAACTGTTTGTAGATCTAAAGACATCTGGTGATAATTCATTTTTAACAGACTCTGTTCTGTGCGTGATTGGTCACAAGAGATTCAAGTGGTGTTGTGCAGGTTTAATTGAAGATTAAAGAAGATTTGAAGACGAAGAAGATTTCTTATTGGTTTCTCATATCTTTGTGTAGCACAAACCTTGATCGGCTGGGATCCAACTAGAATAGTATTTATTCAATTAATTAGTTGTGTGAGATCGGTAACACCTAATAGTTCTCTTGAGATCTATTTTGATTGTTACGAATCCAAATCTTATTGCTTAGGTTATAGAGATTGGATTGATCTAACCAGGCAAAGGAGTTTATTAGTTTAAACGGAAGAGCCTTTGCATATGACTTGAGATATCTTTATCTGGAAAGAATCAATAGAGTTGTTACCAAACAGATTTGTTGTTCATTTACTATTTGGAATACGATCCAAAGGAATTGTTCCAGTGCGTGCACTTATTGAATGTCGGAAGCGCAAGGATACTGAAGAAACTAAGTGAACTAGGTTTAGTTGCTTGGTCTCAACTATACGAAGTTGGTTTAGATTTTGTATAGCGGCTTAATTCTGAGAGTATTCAATTCTGGACTAGGTCCCGGGGTTTTTCTGCATTTGCGGTTTCCTCGTTAACAAAATCTTGCTGTGTCATTTACTTTACCTTTCCGCAATTATAATTATTTTTATTATAATTTAAAGTAAATTACACAAACGTTAACTCCGCTTTACTTGATAGTGATCATATAGTGTTTGGTTAAGTCCGAACCTATTATCAAGTGATCACACTTTGATTGTTGTATTGTCTCGATCTCGTATCCATAGACGATCACACAAAGTGTGAATACCGATTTGTCGTATTGTCTCGACTTTGTCCATGGACAATCACTTTCGGTAAGAGGACTTATAGGTGGATAATTTAAAGATTATGGTGTATTTGGGTACTCTCGTCTTTTCGTTATCTATCTCTGAAAATTCTCACATCAGTACATTTTCTCCTTATGATCAAACATTTATCACAAGGAAAGATCACCTTCTTGGGAGAAAATACTTTGGGCAGAAACTTCCAAAAAGAAACATGAACTATATTTCTGATACTCGTTGTAAGCATGATAAGGCTTACTCTGATAACTTAGTTGTGTGGAGTCTTTGCACCCTCATATAGGTTTGTGCTCATAAATTTTGGGATGAGGAAGCACATAAAATGAGAGCACATGTTTTTGTGTTTGTATCAGAAAATCTGTGACAATTTTTGGGTAACTGCGAATCCATTTTGTCCAAAAAAAATAAAAAAAATTATTCATCTTTATCATGATCTTCTGTAATTAGGTTTTATTTGAAATTTTCGAATTTTAATAAACCTTCTAGCATGAGAGTTTTGGACACATGAAACAAAATATATTCTCTATATATTTTTGGAAATCTCTTGGTATTTTCGGTCCGAAAGTTGTTTCTTTTAAGAAAAACTCTCTCTTGCTTATATTGAGATATCCTGATTAGTTCTTATTTAAATTCTTGAGCATGCCTCCAATAACTCACAGTATTACAAAGTTAAACAAGGAGGAAGCTCAATGAGTTAAGGATTATCAAGGAATCAGTACTGAAAGGAAGAAGAAGATCATCTCAAAAATCATGTTTGATTATGAATCTGATAGTTCTACTGGATCCCAAGATGAGTCATGTTTGTTGGCTTTCAACTTTCAAGATCCAAAAGAAACCAAGTGGATACCTTCTGATAGTATGGTAAACTTTATCCATGGTTTCGAAGAACTAAGAACCAATCTCATAATAACGGTTCAAAATCAAGATTGGCTAAAGGATAGAATTGAAGAAACAAAAGTTGATCTTGCAGACATGAAGGAGCAAGTTGAAAAATTTGAAAAACAAGAAGTGGTTGCTGACAAGTCTCTCGAGACGAGCTTCAAGAGTTTGAACACTGAACAATCAGAGCACCACTAAGGATTGAGTCATATGCTGAGTTACTTGATCCAGAAAATAGACATCAATGTTTTGATTTATTTCATGAATTGTATAAGGTTTATTTTGAATAAAACTATCAATATTATTATTTATCAATAAAATTATTATTTTATAATTTTTGTTTCATGTGATAGTTTCCGATTGCACAGCTTGTGAATGAATGTCTATATTTTTGTTATGTGATTTCGGTTTATAAGATGTATGATTTCGGTTTTTATTTACCTTAATATTCGATCTCATATGGTGAAACCCTTATGATTTTTGTGGCTTTTTGATTTATTGGGATTAAGTTCTAGCCCATGTTGGTAGGGTTTATCAAAGGATCATAAGGTGTTCCGATTGAAACTCATATGTGATAATTCACAACATGTTGAATCAATTTATGTTTACATGAGTTGAGTATAGCATAACATATGTGTTTCGGGTTTTCAACTTTTGCGATTGGCACGCATTAGTTAAAACCGATTCAACTTTTCTCTGGTAAAGGTTGCTTTTGTTGTTGTTCTTTTGTTCTTGCGAGAGGATGACAACACACTGGGGGAGAGTTCTTATTTGAACTTGCGCCTAATGATATATATTTCTGGGGAGATGTAGCTGCGGAAATTGAGGTAATGATTTTATTTATTAGTTAATCGTTTTCCTGTTTAAGAAAAGCCTATATATTGCATATATTTTGCTTTAGCTTAACAAAATGTCGGTACAATTGATATGTTCCATTATTGTGTATGGATTGTCTTTGTCATTCAATTGTTTCCGATTAAGAAAAACTGTGTCAATTTATTTGGCTTGTGATTTGATATCTTCTTTATTGTTGGGTGTCAAATGTTTTTGCTTAACGAAATTCGTTGCAATTGCGGTGCTGTAATGTATATATTTGTTTCAATTACTTCCGTTTAAGAAAATAATTGTCCAAGTTACTTTATTTTGGTTTGTATGTATTGTTTTTGGCTTAACAAAAATATGGGATCATTTGTTTAGTCAAATTGATTCCGGATAAGAGAAACTAAGTTAATTCTGATCTTAACTAGACTTATCAATTGGAGGATTCAGTTATTCAAGTCTAATCAAATGCCTTGACAAAAAAATCTAGTTAACTTATCTAGTGTCTGTCTTGTGTAAAGGAAAAGGTCTAAGTTATTGTCTGAATAATTAGAGCCCGATGAGAAAAATAGAGTTAATTTTGATCTTTATTTTGGTCTTATCGAAATAAGCGATTGTACATACGCAATCGGTTCAACAAGGGAATTAAGTATCTTAGTCGATTTGTTGGACTATAGGGAAAATTGCTTCAGGCAATTGTTTCCTTGATAACATATTAAAACTAAATTACTTTTGTAGTTTCGGTTTTAATATTGGTTATCCAAATGGTATGTGAAACCTTCGTTCTTATTCTTATAGGTTGTATACAAGTCTTATAGATTTGTAAGATCCTTTCAATTTGTCCTTTATTTGCTCGAACCTTTGTCATTTTGTGACAAAAAGGGGGAGAAATATATGGAGTAAACAAGTGATTTTTAATCACTAGGAAAGGACAATTGTGCTTAAACGTAATATCTAATGAAAGAGTAAAGCATTGACTAAGGGGGAGAAACATATCATATTGTTGTGTAGTAATTCTTACTACAAAAGGGGAATAAAAAAGATGTTCTGATTGAATATTTACCTAGCTTGCCTTTAGGGGGAGTAAAAGATTATGTTATTCAAATGTCAACAACGGTATTTATTGATTGAATATATGCAGGTTATTGTGTTGTTACAACTTGTAATCAAGCATATGAAGAATGAGTTATTTTGTAATTCGTTTAGCTCCACATGTAAATAAGAGTTTCGTCACTAAAATTGACAAAGGGGGATATTGATAGAGCATAGCTCGGTTGAACTCACCAAGCATTGGTATGTCAAGTTTGGTTGTCAAATTTTAGTATCAAAACTCGTCTAGAGTCGCTTGATTAAATACTAAAGTCAACTTCGTTTAGGTTAGACTAGAAAGTCTAGGAATGTTGAGACATACAAGTATTACTCCTAAGACCTGAAGAATGTGAAGATGTAACGAACTACAATGACGACATCATCCTTCCACTTGAGTTTATTAATATTGACTTGGAACTTGTTTCATTCCTAACGTATCTTTCAAGTCGTGCTATATTGAAAACATAACATGCGAAGCTGTATATACTGTACATATTGTATATAATACTCTAGTGTAGAAACATGATCATAATAGTATGATCATAGTATTAAGGAATTAGACTACGGAGTATAACGCTTATCTTTTGAAATTCGTAGATATGACATCGACATAATCTTGTATATAGTTTTATGATTATGTGTATGGGTGTATGGTGAAGATTTCATCCTAGGAAATAATGTTTTACATTTGTTTGAAGTAAGTACATTGATGAACTTGTTTCATGAATCGAAAGGGAAATCAATAGGTTTTTTGGTCCGGCTATTCATTGCATATTCTTTGATAACCAATATGTGTAAGTTGGTAGAACCGATCTTAACTCAGGTTATGTATCTTGGTATAACCGTTCATAATACCTAGACTTATGATTTGGTATGACCGGTCCTTGTAATTGGTGTAACCGGTCCTAAGTAATCACCATGAGATGGTATGATCAATCCTTGTAATTGGTGTGACCGATTCTGGTAATTGGTGTGGCCGATCATAAGTGGTTGTGTGACCGATACTTGTAATTATTGTAACCGATCCTAGTGACTGGTGTGACCGATCACAAGTAGGTACCATGTTTAGGTAGAATCGAACCTAGTGATTGGTATAACCGATCCGAACCCATGTATGTGACTTGGTAGGACCGATCATAACTAACCATTGTGACTTGGTATGACCGATCACATAGTAGTCTTGGAATACTGGTAGAACCAATTCTAAACTTGTTTGGAAGTGTGGTAGAACCGATTCCAAGATAAAATCCATGTAAATACGAAATAAGGATTTGCAGTGAAAAGATGTCAACATACTTTGAACACGAGCAGTAACTCTTATCATTTATTGTTCAAAGATATTCCTTGGTACTCAAGGTGATCCTGTGCCGAAATAAATTAAGAATATTTTAATGAAGGTTTTTGGTTTTATATGCTTTAATTACCAACAATTAATGCATAGCTCTAGAGAATAAAAATTAGTAATGTGCATTTACTAATTGGAGATTTTCTATGAAATATTTCGGAAATATTGGAAAAGCATTTATTGGAATTAGGACCGAATTTGGGCATTCATTGCATATCTTGAGAATATTTTCGGTTTTGGAAATTCCTTGGTGTCCAAACATCCTTGGTCTATAAATACCTAAGTTTGTATTTCTAGCAAACCATCCCAAGAGCCAGGCAAGCTTCAATTCTTGTTGTTTCTGGTGGAGCCGTCTATTTGGAGAGGAAAGTATCCTAATTAGGTAAAATCTCTTACGACCGCTCGTTTAAAGACTTATGTGGGATCAAGAAGCTCTACGAGTACCATTGGTGGGAAACTAGATAATTGCAGTGTTATTAGTTTTCGATTTGATTTGATTGACTAACGGTTGTTGAAACTTTGATTGCACCTAGTTTGTTTATTCTTGAGAATCTTCTCTTCTGATATAAGATTCACTTATACTAGATCAAATTATCAACAAGATCTTTAGAACTGTTGTCAGATCTACAGACATCTTGTGATAATCCATTGCTAACAGACTCCGTTCTATGTGTGATTGATCACAAGAGATTCAAGTTGTGTTGTGCAGGTATTTGAAGGCAATAGAAGATTTGAAGACGAAGAAAAACTCTTATTAGTTTTCGGAACTTGTGGATTTATTGCACAAACCTTGATCGTCTGGGATCCAACTAGAATCAATTTACCTTTGATAAATCTGATTGGCTAGTTGCGTGAGATCGGCTTTCTCTATATTTCCCTAGACTTGACTATTTCGGTAGTTATTGGATAGATTGATCTAACAAGACAAAGGAGTTTATTAGATTAAACATAAGAACCTTTTTCAACAACTCATCATAATCTTATAGCAAAATTGATTAGAGTGGTTACCAAACAAATTCTTCATTTGTTGTTTGGAATACGATCCAAAGGACTTGTTATTCACGTGCGTGACAATAGAAGTCGAAGGCGCAAGTATACTGAGTAACTAAGTAGCTAGGGGTAGTCTGCTTAGTCTCAACTATACGAAGTTGGTATTAGATTTTGTATATCATCTTAATTCTGAGAGTATTCAAACCTAGACTAGGTCCTGGGGTTTTTCTGCATTTGCGGTTTCCTCGTTAAAAAAATCTTGCTGTGTCATTTACTTTTCCATTCCGCAATTATAATTGTTTTAATTATAATTAAAAGTAAATTACACTTGTACGTTAACTCCGTAATACTTGATAGTGATCCTATAGAGTTTCGGTTATTACCGAACCTATTATCAAGTACACACTTTGTTGTCGTATCGTCTCGATCTTGTATCCATAGTCAATCATACAAGTGATCTTGTTGTTGTATTGTCTCGATCTCGTATCCATAGACGATCAAACAAAGTGTGAACCGAATTGTCGTATTGTCTCGACTCTGTCCATAGACGATCACGTTCGGTAGAGGACTTATAGGTTGATAAACAAAAGTACCCTCGTCTTTTCAGTATCCATAGACGATCACACGAAGTGTGAACCTAATTGTTGTATTGTCTCGACTTTTTCCATAGACGATCACATTCGGTAGAGGACTTATAGGTTGATAAATAAAAGATTGTGGTTTATTTGGGTACCCTCGTCTTTTCAATAAACTTCACTATTTATAGACCAAGGTAGTTTGAACACCAACGAATTTCCATAATCGAAAATATTCTCGAGATATCCGATAAACACGTATTTTCGGTTTTGTCTAATTTCAACTAATATCCAACTGACATACCAAAATCCCTCTTGGATTACAACTCAACATTAGCTAGCATACATGATACTTAACTAATATATCTTCCAGAGATATGTTTTACTTGCAGGAAAAATAAAACATATACATTCGAAAATATTAAAGAATATTCTCAAATATTCTGGTCTGGGATCTCACCTTGAGTATCAAGGAATATCTTTGAAAAATAAAAGATAAAATTTATGCACATGTTCAAATTACTCACAATGTCGACATCTTGAACTTTCTTATTTTGCAAATCCAACTTCCAAACTCACATAAACACAAAAGCGTACATGATATCGAGAATAAGTTTTGTCATGAGATCGGTTCTGCTAGAGATCCCCAATAGGTAGGGGTGATCAGTTCTGCTAGAGATCCCCAAACAATAGGGATCAGTCCTGCTATAGATCCCCAATAGGAACCGAACCGCCAATCCATTGATTTCTTTCAACTATGAAGCAAGTTTGTAATTCTACTTCCTTAAACTCATGTAATTAAACATAGTTTTCTAGGCATAAAATCAATCCTAAGTTCATTACACAATCTAGTAACAAGTTACAAAGACTATGTCTATGTCGCAATTACGAAGTTCAAAAGATAGACGTTATACTTCGTAATTCAATATACAACAGTTGTGAAACAACTTGTATATTATTCCTTGACACTTTGATCACAATGAAATGATCAAGTCTCTAATACTAGAGTTTTATATATATAATTTTGCATGTTATGTTTTCAATCTAAATGACTTGAAAGTAACATATACAAAAATGGAAACAAGTCAAGTCTTGTATTACTAACCTCAAGTAGAAGGATGATATCTTCGTTGATATCGATATGTCTTCATAATATTCAGGTCTTCTGAGTAATACTTGTATGTCTCAACATTTCTAAACTTCCTAGTCTAACCGAACGAAGTTGACTCTAGTAATCTAATCAAGCGACTTTGGGTTTTGTTACTAAAATATGACAACCAACCTTGATATACCAACATTTAGCGGTTCAACTGAACAACGCTTTAACAATCTCCCTCTTTGTCAATTTTAGTGAAGAAACTCCAATAGATATGGAGAATACATGAATTAAAAGATAAAGATGTTACATTACATAACCATCTGTTAACTCATTCTTCATATACTTGATTCCAAGTTTCAATAACACAATAACCTGCACATATTCAAAAATAAATATCGCCTTTGAAGCATTTGAATAACAAAAGCTTTACTCCCCTAAAAGAAAGCTAGGTAGATATTCAATTCGAATATATTTGTTATTCCCCTTTTGTAGTATGAAATACTACACAACATGATGATATGTGAAAAAATTGGGGTCTAACAAACTCAAATATACTTTCGAGAGAATCAACTAGACAGTCAGACTTAATCTCAAGAAAAGTATATCCAAGAGTTGTATCTCAATTTCTCAATTCAATCTGCAATCAAACAAATAGGAATTCACGAGCCCGATTGAATATAAGAGAAATAACTTGAACGGTACATAAGACCAATGTTCAAGGATCAATCAATTTCAATCAACAACCAAAGGTTGGATTTACCAATTGATCGATTCAACGCACAACCTGTGATATTTCAATTATATATTAAAATATAATGCGGAAAAGAAATAACACAGACACTAGAAATTTTGTTAACGAGGAAACCACAAATGCAGAAAAACCCCGAGACCTAGTCCATATTTGAACACCACAGTGTATTAAGCCGCTACAGACACTAGCCTACTCCAAGTTAACTTCGAACTGGAATGTAGTTGAGCCCTAACCAATCTCACACTGATCAAGGTACATTTGCGTTCCTTACGCCTCTTGAACCACGCTGGATTCTGTACACTTGATTCCCTTAGTTGATCTCACCCACAACTAAGAGTTGCTACGACCTAAAGTCGAAGACTTGATAAACAAATCTGTCTCACACAGAAAAGTCTATTATATAGATAAATCTGTCTCCCACAAATATACCTATGAGTTTTGTTCCGTCTTTTGATAAATCAAGGTGAACAGAAACCAATTGATAAACTAGACTTATATTTCCGAAGAACAGCCTAGTATTATCAATCACCTCACAATAATCTTAATCGATTAACGAAACAAGATATTGTGGAATCACAAACGATGAGACGAAGATGTTTGTGACTACTTTTCAATCTTTCCTATCGGAGAATAAATCTCGAGCAAATCTTAAAGAAGATAGTACTCAATCACGATAGAAAACAGCAAGATCAGAACACGCAACTACAGAGAAAATAGTTGGGTCTGGCTTCACAATCCCAATGAAGTCTTTAAGTCGTTAACCTACAGGGTTTCGTGAAAAACCTAAGGTTAAAGGAGAATAGACTCTAGTCGCAACTAGTATCACACAGGAGGTGTGGGGATTATGTTTCCCAGTTGCTAGAGTTCTCCTTTATATAGTCTTCAAATCAGGGTTTGCAATCAATGTTACCTTGGTAACAAAGCATTCAATATTTACCGTTAGATGAAAACCTGATTAGATTCAAGACAATATCTTTCAACCGTTAGATCGAACTTAGCTTGTTATACAGAAATGAAATGTACCATTATTTAGATAAAGGTAACCGTACCTAAACGTTTACACTTAGTTGGTTCAACAATAATTAACCAATGGTTAGCCATATGAGAACTTTCATATCAACCTTATTCATCTTTATCATAACTAGTTCAAATGACTCAAATGAAACTAGTTAGAGAGTTGTTCAATTGTTTATATTCTCATAGAAGTATACACGACACAATTGAAGCAAAATCGATTTTGATTCACTCAAATCAGTTCATGAACATTATAGCCATGTTTCGCAAAAGATTGCATTCCCTATTATATAAATGTATTAGTTCACGAACAAACAGATTTTAGAACATAACCTACATAAGTATGCAAACGGCTACGCATACCTAAGTAGTCGGATTGAGTTTGGTTACGCCAGTACGCGTATGGGTACGGATACCATTTCACACTTCCAAACTCTAGCAGAAATTCACGAAACTTGAAATTCCGCCAGTACGCGTACAGGTACGCATACCTAGTTTTCGGATTTCCAACAACCAACCAGTACGCGTATGGGTACGCATACCATGGTTCCCGGTTTTGGACTTTACACAAATGTGAATCCACACTATGTTTATATCCTATCATGGTTACATGTTCTAAACCCTCATTTCAATCATTGAAACATTCTTGGAAGACGACAATAACTGTCTCACACAAACTATTAGCTTCAAAGCAATTTTCAAGTGATCGAATGATCAATACGAAACATTCTGAGTCTACATCAAATGACTGTCTCACACAAATCATGTAAGATGAACTTTGTTAAAGCGAAAGCTTACCAACACATATTTCGAGAAATAGATAAGCGAGACAAACTCGGCTCGAAATACAAAATGTGTAAAATTTAAGTCTATATAGCAATACGACTTTTTGTCTCAAATAAGAGATAGAGTAAATAGACTTTTGAGTGATAGATGAGT
Organism: Papaver atlanticum; assembly: GCA_023531105.1. Lineage (NCBI taxonomy): Eukaryota > Viridiplantae > Streptophyta > Magnoliopsida > Ranunculales > Papaveraceae > Papaver > Papaver atlanticum. The sequence continues at coordinate 1,449,408 of JAJJMB010010117.1, read as the reverse complement.
TCAAGTCTCCACATACCTTTTGTTGATGAAGTTCTACAAGTTCCCTCGAGTAGTTCTTCGTCTTCATTCGATGAACGCCGTGAAGTATAAAGATCAACTACACTTACTATCCTAATCCGAGACTTATCTATAAGTAGACTAGAAATAAAGACTTATAGTTTTGGCAACTAAACTTGACAAATAAGCTTGAGATAGCAACGCTTGCGAGTTCGACCGAGCAGTGCTCTAACAATCTCCCCCTTTGTCAATTTTAGTGACAAAACTATCAATACATATGAATTACAAAATAAATAAACTTTGTAGGTTCTCATCCAAATGCTTGATATCCTTGGTTCTTCAACATTACTCGAAATCTTCATCACTTCCAAGTACTCCAATGATTCTAAATGTGTTCAACTCAGCATCATAGTTGTTGAAGATCCGTAGCTATAACAATGAGAAAACAATAGCTCTCAATCATTGTTATACAGTGTCATAGTATTATTACACAGCATCAAAGTTCAATTGTATCACAACCTTGACAAAAATACTATGGTGATATGTATCACTCCCTCTTACATAATGATCCGTAAACCATATGTATTTGTAGTGTGAACTACACATTAATTCTCCCCCTTTTTGTCAATATAAATTGGCAAAGGTACGAAAATTAGTGGGATCCTAATGAAATTTCCATAGAGATACTTCATGACCAAAAGAGAACCACATATCAACTTTGTTTAGATGCAATCATATAGCCGATACTAAATGCATTCATCAAGGAGTTTATAAGGATACAAGATAACCCCTATAATATTCCACAGCCGCACTCCCCACAAAGATATGGCAATTAAGCACAAGTTCAAATAAGAACTCTCCCCCATAAAATGTCATTCCCGAAAGAACAACAAGAGCGACCTTACTTTCACAAGAAAAGAAGGATTTCTTTGGACATTAACAAATCACATGAAATATGAATTTGTATCCAAAATACTCAATTAAATTAACCACGAGAGAACCCATGATTAATTTAATCGGAAATTCTCAACATAAGAAAACTTACGGAGCCGCACAGTATTTACACAAGGATATGGATCATGAAAACCAATACTGCGGAATATCCAAAGATTCATTCTATTTTTCATCAATATTTGCATAGAGACATATAATAGACTTAATCTTTGTAAACAAAAGTTCATCCTATCTTCCATCAATATTTGCATAATGACATAATAGGCTTAACTTTTGTTTGTCATAAGTTCATTCAATCTTTTATCAATATTCGCATAATGACATATGAAAGACTTAACTTTTGACATCGTATGGGACAATCATAGTTCACGGACGCAAACACATATATCCCATAACAAGTTGCAATATATGAAACCATAAAGATTAATACTGCAAAATCATCTTCCAAATAAACTTTATAATTTAAATAAATCTAAAAACATTGCAAGATGAAAATCGTTGGAAATAGCTATGTGTACTCACAATAATGGTTATTCCAAACCCTAGTTATCCTTCTTAAAACACATGAATAAATTCTCATAAGAAGTTTCCTAGACATTAAGAAATATAACTCCTAGGAAGAACGCAACCGAAAATCATCAGACATGACCAGCAACCAAAGATCGAACATAGACAAGTTCATCAGTTGTTTTCTTCAGTTCGTTTTTCAGAAAATCAAGATTCTTTGTTGCAATTCCAAGTTGTTCACGTACGACATCAAAATCTCGAAGAAGATTTCCTACCAGTTGAGATGACATCTAAACTGGCAGTTTGTTTTCATGATCAACAGCATGGTAGCAGGTTATGAAAACTGGGTTCTTGTGAAACTCAATAGCCTTGTCCTTCTCAACTTCGTCCTCCTTGTTGCATCCATCCATTGTGCACACCACAAAAATTCAGGACAACTTTTGACGTTACGGAACGTGTATGTATCAGAAGAGGAAGAAAAACATGATACACACACACATATATATATATATATATATATATATATATATGAGTGCATCATAGGGAAACCCTAGGGTTACTCGTATACGTTCGGTAAGGGTCAGGTGTACGTGAACTTATGGTTACAAACTAGTCCAAGAACAAGAGAATGATGGAGCCAAATTTAGAAGTAGTTTTTGATAAAATCAAAGACACGTTCTAAACAAATTGACAGACAGTCTTATCTCAAAAGAACATAAGATAATTGTTGATAAACAACAACTCACCCGTCAATGGGAAGAGAACACGAATTTTTCAAGGCATGCAACAAAGAAAAAAAAATCTCAAGAGTTATTGATCAAATATATTACAACATATAATAATATATTGGAGCAGGGCTCAACAGTAGTATGATCATCATTAAAAAAATAAATGATAATAATACAACAAAGACTACTTTCTCAAGACAAAAGAACTTCTTGAGAATTATGAGCATCCTCCCTCAGTTACAAGGAGGATGCTATTTTGAGCATACAAGCTGTATTTTGATGAGCATTTTCCTCATCAAGGATTTTGACTTCTTCCCTTTTTCCTTCATGAAGATTTTCATAAAAAACAATAGGGTTAGTCGAACGAGAATTAAAAAGAGGAGGACAAGAGATACCTGAAATTGTCTCCTTCCTTGCCTTCTTAATGCTGCGTTTAAGTCTGTTTATACTCGTCTTGAGCTCCGAGACTCGATTATTAATGTGAATGTAGTTTGGAGCAGACATTTTAGATTCAAGACTTTCTTCAGAGAGAGGAAAGGAGCTTGCTTCTTCTTCCTCCGATAACTTTTTCTCTTCACAGAGTAATTTGAAGAGTCAGTTGTCCATATGACATTCGTCCCTTTACAATTGTAGACATGTTTTGTGTCATATTTATAATCAAGAATTGGCTCATCACAGCACTTTTCTTGATTGCAGACAAGACCTTCTACTCCAGGAAAATGAGAAACAGATTTAATTACTTCTTTAGACATCCATACAAGAATGTTATGAAGTTTTTCATTCCGCAGTCGGAAACGACATCTCCTTTCAAGGTGACCTTTGTTTCCGCAATAATAACAGTTGTAGGGAATGTTCTTGACCGTTCTCATGTGAGCTGTTTTCGAAGGTGGACAATCCTTGTTCCTAGGAACATCAGGTGCTGAATGAGGTTTTTCACTTTTGATGTCAGTGAGTTTTTCAAACTTGTCATTAGCACAGACAAAATTGATCTTACTAGTACTTGGAGCGTCTACTCCTTTATAGCCCAGACCACGTGTATCACGATGTTCTTTACATGCTCCCAGCATAGAGGATAATTTTGTAGAGCTAGCATTGAATCTTTTTAGATTCTCTTCCAGTGAATTGACCTTATCACGAGCTTCAGCTAGATCAGCCTCCAATTGTTTTTCTCTGGCGAGAAGACTGATTTCTATGTCGTTAAAATATTTTTGTTGAGAGTCATATCTTGCTTCAGATTCTGCGAGTCTTTCTTTCAACACAAAGAGATTTCGACGAAGATTATCACATTCAGACCTTTTTGAACGTACATCTTCTTCACGATCTTTAACAGTAGATTGTAAGAGTTTGTAACCACAATCATATTCTCAATTTCCTGTTTTCTTGACAAAGAGGTGTCAGATATTCAGCCAAGCAAGCTGTTGACTTTTTTCTTTTTAAGATATGGTCAAAGAGCTTGATATATTGAGAGACTTCCTCATCAACACTTTGACCCTCTTCTGAATCACTTTCATCTGAAAGATCATCCAACTGTTCATCTAGGCATTTTTCCCAGTTGAACACAGTTTCATCCAAAGGAGAAGATAAGGGAGATTTCTTAGAGGACTCAAGACTTTGAACAAAATCAGTGTGATTCTGAACTGGTGTTGCGTTGCCAGAGATAACGCAATTGTCCATAGAGTCAGATCGCTACAAACACATACTTATAAGGTCTTAAACGTGTTTGCATGCTCTGATACCAATTGAAAAAACAGGGGTCTAACAAACACACCCAATATTTTGCTTTGCAATCTGTATGCACAAACTCTAATATACTTTCGAGAGAATCAACTAGACAGTCAGACTCAATCTCAATAAAAGTATATCCAAGAGTTGTATCTCAATTTCTCAATTCAATCTGCAATCAAACAAATAGGAATTTGCGAGCCCGATTGAATATAAGAGAAATAACTTGAACGGTACCAAAGACCAATGTTCAAGGATCAATCAATTTCAATCAACAACCAAAGGTTAGATTTACCATTTGATCGATTCAATGCACAACCTGTGATATTTCAAATATATAACAAAATATAATGTGGAAAAGAAATAACACAGACACCAGAAATTTAGTTAATGAGGAAACCATAAATGCATAAAAACCCCGGGACCTAGTCCAGATTTGAACACCACAGTGTATTAAGCCGCTATAGACTTCGAACTGGAATGTAGTTGAGCCCTAACCAATCTCACACTGATCAAGGTACAGTTGCGTTCCTTATGCCTCTTGAACCACGCGCGGATTCTGCGCACTTGATTCCCTTAGCTGATCTCACCCACAAATAATAGTTGCTACGACCCAAAGTCGAAGACTTGATAAACAAATCTTCTCACACAGAAAAGTTTATTGTATAGATAAATCTGTCTCCCACAAATATACCTATGAGTTTTGTTCCGTCTTTTGATAAATCAAGGTGAACAGGAACCAATTGATAAACCGGACTTATATTCCCGAAAAAACAGCCTAGTATTATCAATCACCTCACAATAATCTTAATCGATTAACGAAACAAGATATTGTGGAATCAAAAACGATGAGACGAAGGTGTTTGTGACTACTTTTCAATCTTCCCTATCGGAGAATAAATCTCGAGCAAATCTTAAAGAAGATAGTACTAAATCATGATAGAAAACATCAAGATCAGAACACACAACTACAGAGAAAATAGTTGGGTCTGGCTTCATAATCCCAATAAAGTCTTTAAGTCGTTAACCTACAGGGTTTTGTGAAAAACCTAAGGTTAAAGGAGAATCGACTCTAGTCGCAACTAGTTACACATAGGAGGTGTGGGGATTAGGTTTCCCAGTTGCTAGAGTTCTCCTTTATATAGTCTTCAAATCAGGGTTTGCAATCAATGTTACCTTGGTAACAAAGCATTCAATATTCACCATTAGATGAAAACCTGATTAGATTCAAGCCAATATCTTTCAACGTTATATCGAACTTAGCTTGTTATACACAAATGAAATGTACCATCATTTAGATAAAGGTAACCGTACCTAACTAGTTCAAATGAGCACTTTCATATCAATAGTTAACCAATGGTTAGCCATATGAGCACTTTCATATCAACCTTATTCATCTTTATCATAACTAGTTCAAATGAAACTAGTTAGAGAGTTGATTCACTCGAATCATTTCATGAACATTATAGCCACGGTTTACAAAAGATTGCATTCCTTATTATATAATTGTATTAGTTCATGAACAAACCGATTTTAGAACATAACCTACTTAAGTATGCAAACGGATACACATACCTAAGTAGTCGGGCTGAGTTTGGTTACGCCAGTACGCGTACGGGTACGCATACCATTTCACACTTCCAAACTCCAGCAGAAATTCACGGAACTTGAACTTCCGCCAGTACGCGCACGTGTATGCATACTTAGTTTTCGGACTTCCAACAACCAACCAGTACGCGTACGGGTACGCATACCATGGTTCCCGGTTTTGGACTTTACACAAATGTGAATACACACTATGTTTATATCCAATCATGGTTACATTTTCTAAACCCTCATTTCAATCATTTAAACATTCTGGGAAGATGACAATAGCTGTCTCACACAAACTATTAGCTTCAAAGCAATTTTCAAGTGATCGAATGATCAGTACGAAACATTCCGAGTCTACATCAAATGACTGTCTCACACAAATCATTTAAGATGTTACAAGGCGATTTTCACATGATCATCTTTTGACTTTTGTCAAGAATAAAAGATGAACTTGGTTAAAGCGAAAGCTTAGCGACACATATTTCGAGAAATAGATAAGCGAGATAAACTAGGCTCGAAATACCAAATGTGTATAATTGAAGTCTATATAGCAATACGACTTTTTGTCTCAAATAGGAGATAAAGTAGATAGACTTTTGAGTGATAGACGAGTTCAAGTCTCTACATACCTTTTGTTGATGAAGTTCCAGAAGTTCCCTTGAATAGTTCTTCGTCTTCATTCGATGAACGCCGTGAAGTCTAAAGCTCAACTACACTTACTATCCTAATCCTAGACTTGGCTATAAGTAGACTAGAAATCAAGACTTATAATTTTGGCAACTAAACTTGACAAACAAGCTTGAGATAGCAACGCTTGCGAGTTTGACCGAGCAGTGCTCTAACAATATGTTTCTCCCCCATACTTTATACTTTACTCTTTCGTTAGATATGTAACCAATGCTGCACCTCTTACAGATTGTTTGAAGAAGAAAAAATTTATCTGGACAGAAAAGGCTAATCCCTTAACGAGAAATTATGTTCCGCTCCTATACTTGTTATGCCTGAATTTTCTTAGCCTTTTCAAGTTGACTGTGATGCTTCTATTATCTATTATCGGAATTAGAGCAGTTTTATCTCAAGAAGGACATCCAGTTGCTTACCACATCGAGAAGAATTCTGATACACATAGGAAATGGTCTATGTATGAATTAAAATTGCTTGCTCTGGTGAAAGCACTTAAACAGTGGCATACTTATTTGGTGCATCGTGAGTTTGCCATCAATACTGACAACCATGCATTGAAATTTTTACAGACTTATGCCAAGATTAATCGTATGCATGATCGTTGGTTATCAACAATTAATAAGTACCATTTCTCTATCAAACACAAAATTGGAAAATTAAATCAAGTTGCAAATGCTCTTAGTAGAAGAAGTCATCTTCTTGTGACTATTCACAATGAAAGTTTTGTTTTTGATTATATCAAAGAAATATATGCTGATGATTTGGATTTCAAGTCACCCTGAGAACAATGCAGTTCATTAGCTCATGGATTTGATGATTTTGTCATTCAAGATGACTTTCTATTTAAAGACTTCTTTGCATCCCTAATGGCTCTTTACGTATGCGTTTAATACGTGAATTGCATGGAAGTCGACCTGGTGGCCATTTTGGTCGAGATAAAACAATTGCACTTGTAGAAGAGAGATATTATTGGCCTTCCGTCCAGTGTGATGTCCAAAAATATGTAATGAAGTCTATGGTTTATCAACAATCTAAGGGGTACAGTTCAGAATATTGGACTTTATACTACTTTACCAGTCCCTGAAGCTCTTTGGGTTGATATTAGTATGAATTTTATATTGGGTTTACCTCATACAGCTAGAGGGGATGATTTTATGATGGCGGTGGTTGATAGATACTCAAAAATGGCCTGCTTTATTGCATGTAAAAAGTTTACATATGCTTCTAATATTGCATCTTTATTATTCAAAAGAGTTGGTTTGTTTACATGGCATTCCAAAATCTATTACTTCTGATAAAGATACCAAATTCTTGAGTTATTTCTGGAAGACATTGTGGATGTGTTTGGGATCTACATTGCAGTTCAGCACTGCTTCTCATCCTCAATAGATGGACAAACTGAAGTAGTCAATCGTTATTTGGGTAATTTTATTAGAGTTAAATGTGTTGAAAAAACAAGTAATGGGATACTTTATTGCCTCATATGGAGTTTTCTTTTAACACTTTGGTAAATCGATCCGCTGGTAAGACTCCATTTGAGATTGTTTATTCAAAGGTACACAATCATGTCCTAGACTTGGTAGAACTTCCTAAGTTATATAATTCCAATGTCAAAGCTGATACTTTGAGAGACAAAGCTTCCCAGCTTCATCATGAAATGAAATCAAAACTTGAGGAATCTAATGCAAAGTACAAGGATGCTGCAAATAAGCATAAGAGATTCAAGACATTTCATGAGGGTGAGCTAGTCATGATTCATCTTCTCAAATAAAGATTTCCAGTGGGAACTTATAACAAGACCAAAATGAAGAAGTACGACCCTATTAAGGTTTTTAAAAAGATAAGCGACAATGCTTATGTGATTGATCTACCTAAAGATTGGAATATTTCCAAGGTATTCAATGTCCAAGAGATTTTAACTTTTCATGCTGATAATTAACTCTTGCTTGTTACAGCTAACTCAGAGACGAGTTATTTTCAAGAAGGGGAGATTGATGCAGTACATCCCATATTAATTGAAGACGTAACATAGAAGCTATGTTTCTTTTCTCCGCTTCCCAGTTTAAGTACTTCTCTTTATAGTTCTGGTCTGTGTTTAGGTATTCTATTTTAGTTAACTTCATATTTTAGTTTTATACTTGGTTGTTTGGAGCCCATATAAACATGCAATCTCTGTTAGACAAAGACATTACTTTTGAAGATTAAAAGACATAGCTTATTATTGTTACTCTTATAACTTTTTTTTCATGACTCAGTTCTATTTTCCGCAACTTGTTTCTTTTCCTATCATCTGCAATCTATGTATTGCCTTCATCTCTACTCGTTCTACACTATGGTGTCAGACGATGCAATAATGCTGTGTGAGTGTGTGTTTTTTTACTAGTAAATAAAATACTAAAAATAAATGAACAAGCAACAAGATATACATGTCCAAAGGGAAAATAAGGAAGATAAAAAATAAAATAAAAATTCATAAAAAAAATCTTCGATTTTCTCCCTTTTTGGAAGGCGAGTCCTACTTTCTACCTTTATCTTCAAGTCAATCCTGCACACCAAAAATAAAAAAATACCAAAGTAAAATCTTGAAAGTAATAAAATAAAATAAATCCTAAAATAAACTAAACCAAAAACCAAATAAAAACAAAAATAAAAATAAATCTAAACCTAAAGACAAGATCGCGTGGGCAGCGGCAAAAATTGATGCGTTGTAGAAAGTGATAAGAAAAGTGTTTGATTCTCATACTTGTAAAGATTTGCTTTTAGACCTAATTTCTAATAATAAAATAAAGTAAATTAAACTGAAAGTGATACCAAGATTTTAAAAAACAACCAAGACTTTGGATTCCACTACTACTCATGATTGAATGATGTTATAAATATTTCAAAACTCTAGTTAATTTCTTAATTCACTAATAATCAGACATATTCTCAAATATTAATTGTATTCATTAAGCATAAACTATCAATTGAGATCAAATAGATTGAATCACAAGTAATTAGAAAAATCATGCAATACATTTAAAACTTCGCAAAAATAGTGATTAAGTGAATTATATGATAAAAACTAGAGAAAATAAAATAATTAAAAATAGTTACCTATGAATCATGCATAAATAGCTTCCTCAATTTCCTTGGTTATGTGAAAATTAGCTCATCATGGTAAACAACCTCTCAAAATATTGATTCATGGCTCAAAAATTGTTTACAGAGATGAAAATGAGAGAAAATAATAAAAACAGCGAGATTGCGACGTTTTCATGTCGTTACGGAATCACTGTTACAAAGTAAGTGTTGCAGATTCAAAATAAGTGTTGCAGAAGCTGCTGTTATAACTGAAACTGTCGCAGAAACAACAGTAGCAGCAAAGCTGAGAAATAACTACGGTTTTTTTAACGACTATTCTGAAGCGTTTGTTCTTCGTGTTCTTCAGCATCGGAAAAATATTTTCTCTGTAATTCTCTATTCTTGATTCTCTCGTCTCTGTTGGCTCCCTAAACTCTCTGTAGGCTCTTTCTGCTTCCCAACTCCCTTTATATACTCAACAGCCCATCAAATCTTCAAAATAACTTGTAATAAATTCTTTATTCTTCACGGGAAATAATTTTCTTTTATTGCTTCTCACGCTGTCAACTAGTGTTTACACACTCCAAATACGCTGCCAACACCTCAAAGATTGAGTCAAACCCTTTCCAAACACACAGTTTCCTCCAATTACAGCACATACTTCCTGAAAATAAACCCGGAAATATTATCCTCCCTGTTTTATCGTATTTATATGAAATCTTCCATTTTTAAAGGAACCAATAGACCTACCATCCTTGTTTCCGTGAAAAAAGATGATATCAATCCTAAACCGCAAAAATATCTCACAAAATTTCTCCCAAATCAATCCAGAAAGTTACGCTGTAACTGAATTTTCAATCAACATTTTCCCGCCAAAAATTATGGGAAAGAAAGTGGAGTCCCCCTATCCGCCGCGAGGGTGCCTTTAACAGTTGTCCTAGGGGTGTCTTTATCAATTTCTTGGGTGCCTTTAATAACTTTTATTGGATGCCTTAAACACATTCCCGTGGTGCCTTTAGTAATTTTCTTTGGGGCCGCAAACATCACTTTCGAGCTCACAAGAGTTTATTTCTCCAAAAAACACCTACACACATTAAACACCAAAATAAGTACAAAATCCAGCACTAACAATACAAAAAATTGATAAAAATGTGTTTGTCAATCCTGCTCTTCCTCCTTGAAATTTTCCTGTAGTGCATCTTGTCGCTCTAAGGGAAGAGATAGGGGAAGGTAGGGTTCAATTTTCCTTTGATGTTCTTTCATGTTAGAACCATATTGATCAATGTTGAGGATCTTTCCTTGTTCAGATGATATGGGTAAATAGTTTCCAAACTCCGGAGAAAACGAGAAATCATGAATTGAAATTCAAAAAGAAGGTTCAGAGGCTACGACCGGAGAAACAAGCAAAGAGTTTTTAAATATGGGTTTGGATGAGATCAAAGAGAGGAAAAATGAATTGGATTAACAAATGAAGAAGAAACACAAATAGGGGAATCAAAATAATCCCTAGCATTTAATAAGGAGAAAAGGATAATCTTCTCCCGACTATAGGAGATAATAATTCTGGGTTAGAAATCTTGAAGTAAACCGAAAACATGGAATGAGTCTAATTCATTAACTCGGAATTGCTCATTGACTTGGCTCAGTAGGAATGAAAGAGTCATGTTCTAGTATCTCAAATGGGAATGAGTTATGATTTTCAGGCATGTTGAAAGAGAAAGTTCTTTTTCTCAGAACTGAGTCCACTACTAAGGGCATTTCTGCATCTTAGTCAGAAGAAATAAACGTAAAGGAGCTATTCACAATAGTTTCAGATGAGTCAGAAGTTTCAAACTGAGAGTTGACTTCAAAGAAAGATTGATAAGTCTCGCGAACCCCGGGTATTTACCTCTAAAGTCTACATTATCAAAAAGAATGCAGTGATAACAAAACATAGAAGGGACATTCAGATAATTGATGTAGATTTCAGTCACTGGATATTTTCCTACTTTAACCAATAGCTTGTTAATGAGAGGTTTTTCGATATTCACCCACACCAAAATCCTAGAAAAGAAATCCGGAGTTGAAGCATATCCTCCTACCAGGACTCTACTAACTTGACCAAGTTTACTTGCAATAACTCCTAGCATTTCCTGTAATCTATGTTCATGCTTGGCATTCAAAATGTTTGCCCAAAGAGGGATTTCCTCGATAGAGTCAGTAGAGATATTTATGCGTGGATAAACTTTAGTTGTAGCTAAAATATTTCCAAAGGATACTTGGGACCACTTGTTATGACCCAAAAGAAATCATTTAAGGTTTGAAAAGAAATAACAAACATATTAGGTTCCACTTCTCTGATCTGGAAAGGGACACAAAGACCCAAAAAATACTTCAAAACTCTTCTTAATTCCCAGGGTTTAAAAAGCTCAGGTGAAAAAAAAATCTAGTTAGGATGTTGGTTTTCCTAATGTCAAAATCCATAATGAGTTTAGGAGGGGTTGGTAGAAGATCGACATGACTAGATTAGCAAATCTTTGCGCTACAGAGAGACCACTAAGATTCTAATAAAATTCATCAAGTCTGACTATGATTCTCTCAGAAGCAAATTAAATAAAAAAAATAAAGACTTAGAATAAGAAAATAAAGAGATTTTAGGATGGAAAAACCAAAAGGATGAAAATTAACTTGACTAAAAAGAAGTAAAGAGATATAAAATATTTAGAAAGTAAAACCAATATAAATCTAAGTCATACAGGTCGAATCATGGACTATAAAATTTGAAATACATTAAAGAAATGTTACTAGCAGAACCCGTGAGTGATATCTCAGAATTCTCAGGGTTCATATGAAATTGACTAAAGGAAATTGACTAAAGGAACTGAGATAAAGCGAGAATACTAGGATAAGAAAGATATAATTTACAAAAACAAAAAGAAAACTAGAAGAAGAAAAAAATTGATATAAGAAGACTAGTCAGCTAGAGATATTTTGACTTTCCACTAGGTTAGATAAATGAAGAGGCTGAAGTGTGTATCGTGAAACTCAATTGAATTAAGAAAGAAATTAATAGAGGGAGAAATAGGTAAAGATATAATGAATGCAGTTGTTAATTTTTTCCATAAAATCAGTAGATAAACAAAAGTCCATAGACCAGCATAAAATCGCAAAGAGTTGAGATAATTGAGAAAAATCAAAATGGTTTGTGAGCATAAGGTAGTGCCTAAATATGCTAAAATATCTTCTACAAGGGTTATACGATGTCTTGATAGGAAGTTGCACCGTATTCAATATTAAGCCAGTTCAGTATGTGAGAATGATGCCTTTTTGCATCCTAATCAAAAAAGATATTGGCTTTCTGCAATCTAGATCCCCGACAAAAAGGTCAACTTGGGAAGAAAACTCTGGAGAGGATTAAGGTGAAATTGGAGAAGCCAGGACCCCTAGAAATTGCAATTCTCAAGAAGGAGATGCCTCCCGGGATGGATCTCACATATGCTCAAGTTAAGGAGACGCGGTATCTTCAGAAGAGAGGGAAGCATGCTCAGAACGGGATAAGTGAAGGACCATACCAGTAGAACATAATCAAGATTATAAATCAAAGAAGTGATTATGGTTTTTGAATTGTATTTTAAGTTTTCTTTTGGCCGGAATTATCTAAGTTCCTAGTGTATAAATTTTAAGAATTTCCTTAAGCACGTAAAAACCCTAGTTTGAATTTGGTGCTATGTTAATGATTTCTATGTAGGTTTTATGCTTTTTCCTAAGGTTACAAAATTAGAGATTAACACCAAGAAAGATCAAAGAAACAGAAACAATCCAAAATCTTAAGATTAAATTGATCAAACAAAGGTAGGAGACGGTCAGCTATTAGGATTGAAAGACTACAAAAATAGAAGGGAATCATTCAATACCAACGAGGGATATGAATTTAGGGAAAAAAAAGGAAAGAAGACTAGAAATCCGAAAGATATATGAGTTTTACGGAATAACATATATGAGATTCCTAAGCGGATAACTAGGAGTGAAAAAGCACCTCCAATAGAAAGCACACAATCAATAATAGAATTATATCTAGTAAACGAATTAGAACAAAACAAAAAGAAACCCATTAGAACCTAAAGGACTTGAGGAATTTTAGAACAAGCATGAAGTAAAAAACAATAGTTAGAAATTAGAAAGCCGAGGATACAAACAATGATACGCGGAAACCAACGAAAACAAGCAAAAAGAAGAAAATCGATAAAAAAATCCATCCACATCTGATAAGAAACTAAATGATCATGGTCTAAACTAAAAACAAATAGTAACTGATCTGAAACCTCCTCCCATTTCTTTCTAATATCCCATCAGGCTAAGGAATTCCTACAAAGATATTTTACTCGGAAATTATAAAATCGCCAGGAGAGAGAAAAAGAGTCGGTGAGACCAAAACAAAGCGTCGATGCTATTAGTTCGTTCCATAGTCCAGTAATTGTGATTTTCTTAAAAAACTAGTCATAAAAACCCAAGGTGACCAAACTTGTGGTACAAAAACCCCATTTAAATGTTGGGATCAATTAAAATTCCATCTTAAACAAAATTGATATAAAAACCCTAAATTTCAAAATTGGTTTCATCAAATTTTATGATGAATCATCAAATTCTTTGGGGTTTTTGTGTTACTTTTGTTTTGATGGAGTTTTTGTGTTACTTTTGTTTTGATGGGTTTTTTGTGGAAAGATATTGACACCTTTCGGGTTATAACTCGCGGACCGCTTTCTTAATAAAATTTATTTAGAAATAAAAATAAAATTGATGTCGATGATTCGACATGGTAGAATGACCTAAACAAGCTTAAGTCACCTCTAAATGGGACCTGAAGGCCAAAACTTGGTTTAGCAATCATGCTAGTGGAAGGTTCACTCAGTAGCTAGGCGCTAGGGTAAGTGGAGAGATTTGTTTGGAACTTAACATTTGGAAGATTTGTAGGATTCATAAACTACTTATTATCAAATAAATGTGGTCCCTATCTTTGGGTTATTCTTAAATTAATAACTTAAACCTTCTAACTATATGCAGTACTTGATTAGTTAACAAAGTTGGACTGAGAAAACAAAGAGAACCTAACACAGTCTCCCACATTAAGCATGTGTATTAAGATTAGTCCAGCTAAGATATTTAAACCCAAACTAGGTTTAAATAAACCAAGATCTTATTTTTCTAGTTAGATTAAAAGGCTAGGGACAGATAGTTCCACAACCCCCAGGATTAAGCGTGCTTATTCTGAGTCGAGGTGTCGTCGGAATTTGTGCTACCCAAACAGGACACTATGTTCATGAGGTGGTGAATTTTTTTAATCTTGATTGTATAGGATTTGGAAAAAATTACGTCAAAGAGGTGCGACCCATTCAACACACATAATAAAAAAAGTAGACAAAACCTCTTTTCATAATCCTTAAAAGGAAAAGGCTTATGAGTTCGAACCAATTAACTGATAAGTATCTAATTAGAATTTAAGTGATAAGGCACAATAATAAGTCGATAGGTCATATTTTTTTTCCTTTTTTTTTTTAACTTTACTAATTATCTGAATTTGACTCACGTGAATCTAACTTTTTTACATTTAAACTGATTTAATGTATCTGGATCAAAATTATTAAATAACAATGGTCTGTGAATTTTTCCAATCAAATACATGCACGATGAGTTGGGTATAAAATTGTACATGACTTAAATAATTCAGAATGAAATATTTAAGCAAAGTCAGACATCAAGTTAGAACTTAGAACTAAAAGTAAAAAACAAAATAAATAAATAAAATCGGGTACAATGACTCGGTTCGAATCAAATACCGAGTCAAATTCAAACATCGAGTCACACAGAGAAAGATGTAAATTTAAGAAACCCTAGAAATAATCAATTCCCAAACACTTACCTTGCTTGAATTATCGTTTACGATATCAGTTCACTAAATCCACATCACATATACCCATAAAAACACTCAAAATGAAGTGCTGAAAATGCAAAATATCCCTTGGAAGCACAATGAGGTTCAATTACCCTAGTAGTTCGACAGTAATCTAGATTTAGGCTAATAAAGTTTCAAAGTTACTTGACAAATTTTGCACTTTATCCTACAAATTGCCAAAAATCTTACAAATTTTGAGGAAAAATAGGAGTGCATCAAAAAACACACTAGAGTTTATCAATAACCGCAACACTCACATTGGAGAACCCTAGATTTATTTTTCCCCACAGTGACATTCTCCCTAAACATCCATTGAAGAACGCCAAAAGAAAGTAGCCCTCAAAACACTTACCAATACATATCACCAAAAAAGTGAAGTTAATACTAAAAACAATGCAAAGAATCCTCAAAACCACTTGATGAGATTTGGTTGGGGGTAAAAATATCTCAAAAAATTACCTAAAGAGTTCAGTTACAATCTCCCATTATTTCTATTTAGCTATTTGAATCAAAGAAGGATAGAGACCCAGCTCTTGTAGGGTCAGTGCGTCCCTCCTCAGTCAACAAACTCTCGGTTTCGCGGTGTATTTTTTGTTATTTCAAACAACATTTTTGTTATTTTGCAATATTCAAGCTTCTAAATTTCCCACAAAGAATAATAAACTCTATAAATCCAAACTAAATCCCTTTTCCACACCAAAGAAAAATAAAAATAAAAATCAAACCAAACCAAACATTCTTCACACAACGCACCTCTCCAAAATTGTGACACAAGATCATTACTTTTTCCCCCTAAAATTAGTACTGGTAAACGTCGAAGAAGCAAAAGAGAGTACATAAAAAAAAACAACCCATCTCTTGCTAACATAAACTACGAAGAAGTTTTCCCCTTTATCTTCTTTTCTTTCTTGAATTGCTTTATTGTTTTTCTTCTAGGGAGTGTAAGACCAAAAATGGTACTACATATTTAAACATAGAGTCATATACACAGAGTGAAGCAAAGACTCTCTCTAACTTTGGTTGCTGACCATAGGGCAGATGTTGTACTGACTGACTGAGTTTAAGAACGGGCAACCAACTAGTTTTCTCTTTTCTTTTTCTTTTCTTTTCTTTTCAACTTGGGGCAGCAAGTAAGTTATTACTACTAGCATTATTAAGAACCAGTCTTACCAATATATATCTAGGATTGTCCCATGTTTTGGCTTTCTGTCTTTGTTTAAGTCTTGGATTTGGGGTTATAGCCTCGAGAGAGAGCTTCCCTGCACTTTATTCCTCTTCAAATTTCTAGTACTGTGAACGAGGTATTGTTTGTGAATAGAGAAGAAGAAGAAGAAGAACAATAACAACAATAACCATTTTCCTCTCTCTTTCTCACTAGTCTCTTCTGCTGCATTGTCTTGTTACAAACTGAGAATCTCTCATCTTTTTCCTATTCTCACTCACTAGTCTGTATCTTCTTTTTCTTCCTCTCTTTCTGTTCATTCTAGTTTCAATTCCTGACTTCACTATTGTACTCCTTGGATCTTAGTTAGTGAGAAGAAAGAAAGAACCCAAGAATTTAAAAACTTGGAGAAGTCATTTGGGTTGTTGTTTTCTAGGACATATAGATACATTTATTGTATCTTGTCGTGTCTGAAAGTAGCAAGGTTGGGTATTGAAGAAATCTAAGAAGAAATACAGTGAATTGAGCTGAGCTGAGCTGAGGACTTTTTATTGAGAAATCTCAATGTGGATCTTGTAGTCAATGTTGAGTTGAGTTGATTATAAACAAAACCCAGTGAGTAATCAATCACAAAGGACTAATTTTTGAGTAGTAGTGTTGTTATGAAGAAATATTGAAACACAATGAGAGAAGATGGATATACAAAGAAAAGTAAGTTTTCATGGTCCAAGAGTCTTGTTAGAAAATGGTTTAATATCAAAACTAAAGCTCAAGACTTTCATGCTGATGTTGTCTATGGAGGTGTGTAATCTTTGTTTCTCCCTCCAACTTCATTTGATGGTGTTTCTAAATCTTCTCGAGGAAATTAATCTGCTGTTTTTTGTGTGATCAAAGATGTGGGTTTCATCCATTTTTAGATTGTTTCATTTTTCCTTCAAAGATTTGTTTAATTATTTTCCTACTTTGATTTTGTTTTTTGTAATTAAAGTTATGGGTTTAATTGCATTAGTACTTTTCTGAATCACAGTCTAAAATTTTCATCCTTCTGTTTTTTTTTTTTAGATCGAAGATGTGGGGTTATGATTAGCATTATTATTACTTACTGTTCAGTTGTTAATCAAAGTTTTAATTTTTTGTATTGATAAATATTTTGTTTGTATTCAGGTGGTAATAGAGAATGGAACAACAGTTACTCAGAGATGGAGGCATGCACTATCAAGAAAAGCAGAACAGGTTCAGTATTTTTCTGTGTAGAAATCAGATTCTAGAGTTATTAGCTATGGACCATTTCCTTCACCAATCCATCTCCCAACTAAAAATATTAATTGCTTTTTCTTTTCATTTTTTTTAATTGACGTACACAGAGAGATTGAATAGGAAAAACTTTGATGGTGTTAGGAGAGGAAAGCTTGATCTTGATGCTGCTCAAGTTACTGATGTCCAAAATCACAGGTATCATCTATATATCTATCCTGATGTTTCATCTTCTCTTATTGTGTTATTTGATTTAATTTCTTGAAATTTGGTTTTTGACTCTCTGTGCCCTCTTTTGATGTTGGTGTAGTATCTTTGTAGCTACATGGAATGTAGGTGGAAAATCTCCACCAAGTCACTTGAATTTAGAAGATTGGCTTCATACTTCACCTCCTGCTGATATCTATGTTCTTGGCTTTCAAGAGATTGTTCCATTGAATGCTGGCAATGTTTTGGGAGCAGAAGACAATGGTCCTGCAAGAAAATGGCTAGCACTTATCCGTAAAACTCTGAACAATCTTCCGGGAACTAGTGGAAATGGTTGTTGTTACACGCCTTCACCTGTCCCTGATCCCGTTGTAGAATTAGATGCTGATTTTGAAGGATCAACAAGACAAAAGGCTTCTTCATTTTTTCATCGTCGGTCATTTCAATCCTTAAGTCGTAGTATGAGAATGGATAATGATATGTTGGTCTCACAGCCACGACTTGATCGAAGATTTAGTGTCTGTGATCGTGTTATGTTTGGCAATAGACCAAGTGATTATGACCCAAATTATAGATGGGGTTCATCCGATGAGGAAAATGTACCTGAGGATTCACCTAGTACTGTTTACTCGCCAATGTCTTTTGGTGGATCAAATTCTATGGAGCATAGAGAGAAATCATCAGGGAATTCGAGGTATTGTTTGATCTCTAGTAAGCAGATGGTTGGGATATTTTTAACAGTGTGGGTAAGGAGTGATTTAACTGATGCTGTTCGAAACATTAAAGTCTCTTGCATTGGCAGAGGACTAATGGGATATCTTGGGAATAAGGTGAATATGATTTATTTATTTTTGTTCATTAGCTTATAATTTGATTTGATTCTTTGAGTAACAAATGAAGAACTAAGCAAACCAAATTGCATTTTCAGGGTTCCATTTCGGTTAGTATGTCCTTGCACCAAACAAGCTTTTGCTTCGTGTGTAGTCATTTAACCTCTGGGCAGAAGGAGGGGGATGAGCTACGACGGAATTCTGATGTCATGGAGATATTAAGAAAAACGAGGTTTCCACGTGTTCATGGACTAGGAGATGAGAGATCCCCGGAAACGATTATGGATCATGAGTATGTAATGTATTATTTAGCGTTGTAATTACTTGGTTGTATGTTCAGTAAGTTACATAATTATCTATTAGCAAAACTCTTAAATCACAAGTTTTTTTCTATTGATCTAGTCGAGTAATTTGGCTTGGAGACTTGAACTACCGTATTGCCCTCTCTTACCGTTCTGCAAAGGCACTTGTTGAGATGCACAATTGGAGGGCACTGCTACAAAACGATCAGGCACGATATCTAGCCTCTCTTTCTACTGTTATTTAAGTTCACACTGTATTGTCCACTGTTTCTTTTATTGAAACTGATTGAGCTAAACCTTTGATGTTCTTCGAGCAGTTACGCATAGAGCAAAAGCGGGGTCGTGTGTTTGAAGGATGGAGCGAAGGGAGGATATATTTCCCTCCCACATACAAGTACTCGAATAACTCAGATAGATATGCAGGGGATGACGCCCACAACAAGGAAAAACGGCGAACTCCGGCATGGTGAGAACAAGAACTTCATCCTATAAAAGCAACCTACCTGATATCTTAATGATGTCGGATTACTTGGAACTAAATATGAACCCTGTTATTTATATAGATCTAACCTTCGTGTTTGTGGGTAAAAAAATGGTGATAAAAACTGATTTAGCTAAATGTTTGCCTGTGTAGGTGTGATCGCATTTTGTGGCATGGAAGAGGCATTCGACAATTATCTTATGTTCGTGGCGAGTCAAGGTTCTCAGATCACCGGCCAGTTTATAGTATCTTTACTGCCGAGGTTGAATCAATCAATCATAGTCGAATTAAGAGAAGTGCGAGCTGCACAAGTTCTCGGATTGAGGTCGAAGAACTTTTACCTCCTTCACGTGGATATACTGAGCTTAATTTCTTCTGAATGGTTAGGAGCTTGTAAGGACTCAAATTTAAGTATGTTCCCATCTCTCTCGTTCTCTAAACGTACTTTTTCTTTCTGCTCTATGTTCTATGTCTAAAGCTGATCCGACGCTGTCTTTTGCTCTGTTAGGAGGGGATCACAATGAGATAGTTGCTGTTTTGGGATCTAGAGAACTCCGGGTGAAGCCAAATGACCCGTGTTTTCTCGAAAGGTAAAGTATATACAATGAAAAAAGATTCCAATGAATTCATGTCAGTGACATTTAAATTTTCCCCGTATTGATCTTGGTTATTTTGGTGTACCAGCAGATTCCTCTTCTGTGGCACTTCAAATACTTCACACAACGACGACATGAAAATCCCAAGGGCTGGACCATCTATTTGCCAAAAAAAAGGTGATTAGCATTTTTTTACTCACAGTACAGATTTTACCCTCCATTTTATAGACAAAAAAGTTAATCCATAATTTTCATTAATGGAGGTAGCTACAATTCTCGGTCAAGAACACCATGGACCACGTACCTGATCCGTGGTGTTCTTATCCATCAATTAGGTATCAAATTTTTTAGTCTCACTTTCTAATAATCTTAAGAAGAATGTTTGTGGCAATATAACCTGTCTATATGTCCCATATCTCAAGTTAGAATGGACCTGAAAGTGATTCACATTTTCATTCTCTTTAAAGTTCTCCTTTGCTGATCTTATTCTTGTCTCCACTCTTATCTGTTAAAATGGTCCCAAATTGCAGTTGGAAGTAAACTTGCTCGAAAGGTTGACGGAGAAATTCGATCCCCACAAACCGCCAAAAAGCCTAACAAAGCACTCATTTATTTTCTTCACTCCTGATTATCTAGCCTGTCCTAACCATTTCACACCACGCATAACTAGTCCGTAACCCAACCTATCAAATATTCAAATTTTTCGTCAAACTATCATGTAACAAGTTCAGCTAGTCCTGAGGCTGAATACTCATTGCAATGTACCAGCCTCGAACATAAAGACCAGTAGCAGCATTTCTTTTTCCACTTGATGACCCGGTAAGTTAAATCCTGAAACATACTTTAAGATTACATTTTCGCGTCTAATAAAGCTTACATTTTCTGCCTCTAAATAATAAACCTTATACTTGAACAATTTGGTTTCATCCTTCTGCAGGCTGTATAATGTATAATGTATCTTCCCTGAAGCTCGAAATCCTGAGTGGGTAACAGGCGAAAGTAGTATTTGTCTTTTTTTCTAACTCGTTGTTTGTATTTTAAATGTTATTCTTTTGTATATAACTTAGGAGTTCGAGAATCATTGCTTACATTCTTAGAGATAGAGAGAAAAAAAGAAGAAGAAATGAAACAAGAATAATGATTTGTTTGTTGTAAAGATGAAGAAGGTGGAGGGAGATGTGATAAAGACCAAAGTGAATGAGAAAAAAGAAGAAAAGAAAATGGTGAAGTTATCATAGATACTCATGTTGTAGCTCTGATGCATCTTAATGATTTTTATACTGAAAAAGTTCAAGTTTTGCTTCTTGTATCTCTACACAATTCATTCTTCTCTTTTATAGCTTTATCTTTGATGTAAGCCATTTCAATGCTAAGAATAAAGGAAAAAAAGCATTTACAAAGCCTATTTGTGAAATCACGGTGAATCAAAATCATAATTACAAAGAATTGATAGAGGAGTTTTTCTTTTTCTTTTTGTTACAAGGCACTTGAAAGAGGGGAGAAGTTTTTTTTTCTTTTTAAGCATAAGAGGGGAGAAGTTGTGGGTTTCTACTTCTTTTTCTAAGCATACTTTTAAGGTTCAAATCTTGCACCACATGTCAAGAAGTGATTGGAAAAATTTCACGTTTGGTAAATTGTGAAAGGTTTCGAATCTTTGATTGTGAACCATAGGTTTTTGAATTTACAATAGTATGATCCATGTTTTTGTTAGATTCTTTAATGATTATGGGTGTCCTTCAAACATGTGTGAAGTGACAAATTTGAGGAAAATGATGTTGAAATCTGTTATCTATTATGTTTCCGATGGGTTAATTCGGCTATTAAATTACTGTTAATCAAGTTAAACTATGCTTCCGCGTTAACGGAGAGCATGTGCCATGTGCATTCTGCATAACCAAGTAATACACAATACTCGTAACACATAAACATAAATGGAATCCGCATCCAAGCAATGGTCCGGACTTAATCCTCAACATGGTTTGCATGACCCATACGTATCTATGTCAGTAGGTACTGACCCCAGATTTTGAATGTACCTGTACCCTTTAATATTATCTGTTATAAGGAAATATAAAATAGAAATAACATTTTCAAACAAAAAGAAAATAATAATCTAATTTCGTGTTTTTATTGAGTAACAATAATATTTGGGTAACAACGATAGATTTGTTACTTTTATAAAATTCGTATTCCTAAGGCCAAGCATTATGGTGCACAATTCCCCTTCCATATCCTCTAAATGTAGGGAAATTTCTCAAAATCCATCACTATGGTCTCTCATATCCCTTTCTTACATTTAAAATTGGATCAGATCTGATCTAGGTGGTAGGGAAGGGAAAATGGCACGGAAACTCAGTTTTCGTGTAAAAGTCTGCTTTACGGATACTCAGTTTCCGTTTTTCAGTTGAAACGGATACTCAGTATCCATGACTTTTTACATGGAAACTAAGTATCCGTTTCTGGTTTTCCAAGTTTTATATTAAAACTTTTCTTTTTTTACTAAAACTCTTTTTTTTTACCTATTATATCTCCTTACCTATACAAATATTCCAACGGAAAAAAAAATTGGGAAAAAAAACGGACTCAGTTTCCATTTGACACTATTTACACGAAAACCGAGTTTCCGTGCAGTATGGAGAAGGGATAAAAGCAGCCCATAGTGACGTTGCCTTGTGACCCATATCCCTTCCCTACAAATAGGGATAGGGAAGGGAAATATTGTGCCATAGTGCTTAGCCTAAGAGTATAAGGGCTATATGAAAACAATAAAATTCCTATTCCCGTTTTTTTATATCATATTTTTATTTTGTTTTGTTCTCTTTTTTTTTCTCCGATAAACAAGAAACCTTTTCATTAATGGAAATTCGAGGTTACAATGAGTTTAAGATCGAAAATAAGAGAATACAAAGTAACAAGAACATACCGCAAAAGTACAATACCGAGAAATCCGACAAGAGAAAAAAAAGGATTACCGGAGTAAGACAAATACAATTTATGAATAAGATCCGATGAAATCGGAGGAAGAATGGTTTTTGTCGGAATTAAATTACAACCATTTAGTTTGTTTTTCTTCTTTAGAAAGATGTGCTCCCAAAATAGGAGTGATTTGCTAAAATCTTTTTGTAACTAGTGATAAAGCTTCCCTAGTCAAAGAAATCACCGATGAAGATTTCATCGCCGGATAAGTTGATGATGAAGATGTTGTCGTCGGAGACAACAAAAATGGATATTTCATCGTTGGAGAGCATCACTATTGATCTTAAAACCCAAACCAATAACCAAGAATCGCCATCAAAACGAAGATAAACCTCAAAAGAGTAGATAAAACCACCATAACGGTGTAGATAAGTAGAAAACATGAAAACAACTAAGCTAAAACTACTAACTAACCTATAAAGCAGAGAAGAGTTGTTGGTATGGTTTCGTTGAAGAAGAAGAAGAAGAAGAAGAAGAAGAAGAAGAAGAAGAAGAAGAAGAAGAAGAAGGAATGAGAAAGAGGAGAGAGTCAGATGATATTACTGTATTTTATTTTGTTGTTTATTGAAAGGAACTTAAACTATATTATCATTATCATTGGTTACAAATTTTTGTAGGAAGGTAGGACAACCATAATACTGAATTATGGTTGTTACATTCATCGAGTTTTCTGTAGATTTTCTACTGCATGATTAGCCAGTTCATCAGTTACTTGATTTGCTTCGCGGTAAGCATGGATGATTTTCGTATGAGGAATGTGACCTAAGCATGTTGTATTTCATTTAGCATGGATGTCAAATACCAAGGTGCGCGAGTGATTTGTTGCAGTAGGTGTATTGATGCTTGCGAGTCAGCTTCAAACCAAACCTTGGTCCATTGATGTTGGTGTGTTAAACGAGTAGCCAATAGTTTTCCTCATGTTTCCGCTATTAGTATCATTATGATGCTCAGTGTTATTGCCATTACTTGTAGGACGGTTCCTTTATTGTTTCCACATATTGCTCTTGCTCCTCCCGGTCCTAGATGCCCCCTTGCTGCTCCATCAATGTTAATCTTGAAATAGATGTCTTGAGGGGATTCCCAACCGATGGATATTGTTGTAATACGATTGAGTGTGGTAGATGGGTGGTAGTATGGTGGGTGGTTTGGTTAGATGGGTGAGAAGTAGTTTTGATCCCATTCAAATTCTTCAAACATGACCAGGATGATTTGGCATACTTGGTTAGGGGTTTGTTGCGTTTGTTTATATATTTTCGAATTTTTTGCTAACCATACTATAAATCTGAGTAGAACTCTTGTTTTTCTGGGATGGCAAGATCGAATAGGTCTTAGATAGAGATAGGCGGGAGAAGCAGGTTGGTGATTGTTTTTGTTGGGGTTGGTGGTGTTGTTGGTGTTGTTGTTGCTTCTATTGCTTTTGTAGGCGCAGGCTGAGGCTTCTAGCTAGATGGGTGAATATGAGCTCCATACTCGGGTCGTGTCGGACAACTGAAAAAGAGATGAGTTGTTGTTTCAGCTTCCGAGTTGCAGATAGGATATTGGTTTGTAGGGGTGATATACGTTGATGTAATATATCCAAAGCCGGGATATATTCTCATGTGACTTTCTAGAAAAAATATGGAAATTTTTGGTGGACATTTCATGTTCCAATTTTTTTATGGTCCAGTTGGATAATTGTGGTTGTTGGTAGCGCAAGGGATTAGATACAAGTATTGAGTGAGTTGGATGTAGCCTGACTTGACTGTGTAGTTTCTTGATTTTGAGTGTGGCTAGACATGTTTATCTGCTGTTGGGTATGTTGGGAAGTGGATGCTGAGTATATGATGAACAATGTGGGAGGGGAAGGTATTGAAGAGGAGTGCATGGTTCCATGTAGATGACTTGGGGTGAACGAATTAATCAAAAAGTGAGGTGTTGGGAATTTGTGGAGCATGATTTGATGGTTGGGTGGGCGGTTGATGGGGTATCCAATTGTAGATGATAGGTGTTGTTTGGCCATTATGAATCTGAGATAAACATTTATACTGCAAAACAAAGAAAATGTTAGTTATGTTTTTCCACATGGGGCTGGCTGAAGGGGTTGGTTTCAGGATGGGTAGGGAATGTGGGTTGGTTGTTCAAGTATGCAGCTGCACATATGGATGTCCTAATTAAGTCAGGTATTGCATGTAATTGTCAAACACGCTTGGGAAGCAAAGTTATGCTCTGTAATTTGCTCTTCCTGATTCCCAGATTTGTTGAATTTATCCCAACATATTGAGTGCATTTTTCTTGTTTGAGCATCACCCCCCCACCCACCCACCCACCCCC
>JAJJMB010010117.1:1392048-1424013 GCA_023531105.1 Papaver atlanticum | reverse complement strand
CCCACCACCACCCCCTACACACACACCCAAAAAAATAAATAGTCAAGTAGTTTTATCAATTTTGTTGTGAACATGAGATGGTAAGAGTTGGGTTTGCATGAGATGGTTAGTTGGAGGGGTGAGAGAAGTATTGACCAGGACAAATCTTCCAGCTTGGTTGAGACATTTGGACATCCACCCCTTAGCTTTACTTTCCAATATGTTCAAGAGTTCATTGAAGATGTGTGCTAATTGTTGACCTTGTTTGAATTAATTTCCCAAGTATACCGGTGCATAGGTAGTGATGTGAATTTAGAAGGTTGTGTGTAACCAGTTGATGATGGGTGGTGGAGGTTGGGATGGTGAATGATAGTTGATTTTGTTTTACTGATAATTTAGCCAACTGAGGTGGAATAAGCTTGTAGAAAAGATTTTAGTATGTCACAGATAGCTTGGTCTGTTGAGCAAGTTAGCAGCAGATCATCCGCATACATGGGATGCAAGAAGGGTGGTCTTTTTTGCGAAATTTAGAGACCTTTAGGTCTTCCTTGCTGCTCGTGCCATCCTGGATTAGGCGATAGGATTTCTGTACATATATGAAGATTTATGGGAATAAGGGGTTACCTTGGCGGAATCCACGCCGAGGGATGATATGCCCATGTGTAGCCCAATTGATGTTAATGGAGTATGACAAAAAAGTGATCCATGACATGATATATTATGTGAATACTGGAGGAAATCCCATTATACACACTTGTGGATGAAGGCCCAATCCAGGATGTCATATGCTTTTTGTATACCAAGCTTCAGTGAAATTTTCGGGACCAGGGATGGTTTGGTGGAGCGGATGTGATGAAGCAATTCTACTGCTATCACAATATTATTATGGATGACAGGATTGAGAACAAAGGCACTTTCAAATAAGTAGGTGGGGAATTAAAGTATGAGCCTTAATCAATCAACTAACATTTTGCCTATAATTGTATACACCATATTGCACGGACCAATTGGTTGGAACTAGGTGAGTGATGATGGGTGGGTTTTTTTTGTTTTGGGGATGTGGGTGAGGTTTGTGTGGTTCACTGGTGGTGGAGGCGGTGAGTATCAAAAAATTGTTGTACTATCGTGATGATTTGTGAGCTAGTGGTGTCCCAGGAGAACTTGAAGAACTTATTAGTATATCCATCTGGGCTTGGTGCTTTGTTAAATGTTTTGATTTCCTCAGTGGAAAATGTTTTCATTAATTGTTCAGCTCGGGCTTGTGTAACCCTCTCGCGGGTACAGTTGAGTAAGTTATCATCGATGATTGTTGGAGGAGTTGTGTACAACTTCCGGAAGTGATTGATAAGCATCTCAATAATTCCGGGTTGGTCTTATTCCCAAATTCCTTACTCATCTTGTAATTGGTATATATGGCTTACACTTCGGTGGCAGCAATATGGAAGAAAGTGGTATTGAGTTCCCCTATATGTAGTCATTGAATTCTGGATCGATGTTTTCAATAGGCTTCATTACATTGGGATAATAGCACCAGGTGGGTATTCCGACAACATTTCTCTTGATTAAGCGAAAACTGAACGTTCCGACCCATTGGATTGACATATTTTTGTTGGGAAAAAATTATTTATTCTCCGCTTCTCTGATCAAGGATGGTATATGACCAACCGTGGTTAATGCCACAACCGTATTGGCTAGTTTGTTGAGCAGATTATGGATTGGGTGGCAGTGTTTTGAAGTCTCCCAAGCATTTTGTACTACTTATGGCATGTGTGGGTGGAGGAAACATAAGTGTTATATTCTAAAATTATTCCCTACAGGTTTTAGAATGCCCATGTTCTTGGAGGAGCAAAGGTGTATGATCAGAAGCAATTCTTGGAAGATGGGTGATAACTGAATGTGGCTGGTTGGTCAACCAGGCTTGACTGGGAAAAAAACATATGTCTAATCTTTCCATGATGTAATTTGGTTCCAATTATTTATTTGTGTATACAGGTTTTCTTGGATCCTAGGTCAATAAGCCCATTAACATTGCAGTTCTTAAAATGTTGGGCTTGTGTGGTAGTGACAGGTCTACCACCTTTCTTTTCTTTTTATGATATAACTTCACTGAAATATCCTAGCAACATCCAGGCGTGATTATATTGTGGGATGATAGATTGGAATTGGTTCCGTAGATCCCATCTCGCCGCTGGTTGTGATAGCCCATATGTAGCAGTAAACATCCATGGTTGTTGAGGTTGTGCAGGAACAGTATACACATGAATTAAAATTTGATTAACAACTAAGTGAAAGTCCCCTTTTATGACCATTACAAGGAACTGTAAAAAGATGATCATAGCCTGAAGTAGATTGGAATAACAACATATGAGAGACAAACGCTAAAGTTTTTTTATAAAAAAACAAAAACAGGTTTAAACACACGCGTGAGCTCACGCAATTTGGAATCTGTCAATAGCTTTCGAGCACCCTGACAATTACATGTAATATAACTCATTATGCAGGCGAGTGTTCGTCTGAGCCAACATTCGCATAGAGTGTGTTTCAACTTCGACTTAAGTCTCTTCTTGGAAGGATAGATGCTATGCTGGTAGGGGTAGGACTTGGGTTGGGTTAACCCCACCCAACCCATGTCCAACCCGAACGTTGGACGGACATGGGAAACATATTTCAAAACTTTGGGCAAGCTTGGGCATAAATTTTATAATCCCAAATTAAATTTGGGCAAGCATGGACACAAATATTTCTAACCCAAGCAACCCGCCCAACCCAAAGAACTATGATATAGTTATATAAAAATATTTTTATAATTTGTATTATTATATATTTAGAGTAAATTTAGATATTATATTCAAATCCAATAATGGAAAATATAAATTATATCTCTCATTAATCATTCAATATGAAAAAAGTTATAAATAATCTTCATTTATTCGGAAATTTAAGATAAATGGAGCAGTTAAATCTTATTATTACTTAAAATTTGTTATTACCATATTAACAAACTCGTATGTCAAGTGAAACTTGTGCAAACCCGAGGAACATAACTTGGGCGGACTTGGGTAGTGCCTCCATGGGTTCCACGGGTTCGATGGGCAATCTGGGCAAAGGAATCCTAGCTCGGGTCTGCCTCGGCCAAGCCTTCTAACCCGCCCGCCCAACCCAAGTCCCACCCCTACATGCTGGTTTGGTTTTATCGGGGTTATTCTTTAATGATTTTTGGGCTCTTTGGGTGATAGATTCTTTAACTGCAGTCGGTGTTGTGTAGTTGGTATTGTAACTTTTTGGGTGATGGGTTCTCAGAATGTATCTCATCCGAAACGAGTTGGTCTAGGAGTGAAGGAGTGGTCCTGTAATGTGGGGATTGAGTTCGGGCTTATTTAAAGTTCCACGAATTTGAACACTGATAATTTTTATATTTTAATAATAGGAAATAATTTATCTGATGTAAATTTTCATATAAGGTTATTTGTATCGTGCGTGATACAAATATTTTGATAGGGTGGATTAAGGACTAAACTCCAAATAGTGGGTAGGGATAAATATAAAATATGAGATAAAATGAATAACTTAATACAAAGTTTTTATATTTTGAGGGGTCTAGAGTCAGGATTAGCATACCTTTAGTTCCTCCTTTAGAATTAAGCCAAAACCTTGACTTGCCTGGAAATTACTATGGTCGATCATAATTTGAAGATTAAATAGGCTATTTGTTTCACTTGAATGCATATACTAGGTTTTCAAATGGACTGGCTTAGCTGCTATAGGTCACACATTTCCCTTATATCGTCGTGTTTTATACTTTACCCGATTTAGATATATAGAATGAATGATTTTATACTTGAAAAGACGAGGGTACCGAATACTCCATCAATTCTTTTGCAATAACCTATACGAGACACATCATGTACAAATTTTTTCGGTCTTATAAAGACTAAAGTTCAAGTCAGCAAGGTGATCACGGATATAATTTAGATTCCGATCAAGGAATTAATTCAAGGGATAGATCCAAAAAAAATTTAACGTTCAAGTGTATTTACTTTAATTATATAACTGTGACAATTAAAATGCGGAAAGTTAAAGTAAATCACACGCCGCAAGATTTTGTTAACGAGGAAAACTTTTTGGCGAAAAAACCTTTGGGACCTAGTCTAGTTCTGAATACTCTCAAAATTATGTCGGTACACAAATACCTACCCGCACCTCGTGTAGTTGAGATCGATAAACTAAACCAATTACTCAGTTTTCTCAGTACCCATGCGCCTACAACCAATCTAGCATACGTACACGAATTACCCAACATAATCCACTGACAAGTGTTTCTCTACCTCTGTAAAGACTTCTGTAACCCAATTATTTAAGGACGACTTACGAACAACAAGGAATCTAACAATTTTCTAACTACTCAAATCCAACCATCCACAAATACAAATATGTTAGATGATTAATTCAGAGTCAGTGATCTTCTGTTTAGATCTATAATACCAAGATAACAATGGAACCAAAACTCCTTGATAAAATTAATTACTGTTTATGATAACCGAAGTAACCCACTCGATTTTAAGAGTTACGTTTATGATAAATCACTAACAACCTATCGAACCACCAAAATTATGTTTGTTGAAATAAACAACTTGTTTGTCCCTTACAATCAAGTCAAGCAGATAGTCATGTCAAGATCATAAACATAAAAGAACTCCAAGTCTTTGAAGTCTTCAATCTTCTTAATCTTAAATATCAACAACCTGCACCTGATTCCACTAATGATTGTCTAGAATGAAGTCTATCAATGTTGAAAAATCAATAGTTCTATCAATAGATTCAGAAGCATTCAAATCTTCTATAGTCAAATCTTCAAAGTCTTGAGTGCCCTTATATCATAAGAGAAGGACCATAAAATAAACAAGAACTTATCTAGAAGGTAACTACGATGTTAGTCTAAAAACAAGTAATAAGCACGAAAATGAAAGTGTGATTCTTAGTTTCCACCAACAGTGATAGGCTCTTGATCCCAAAGAAGACTTTAAATTAGTTATAATGCTTTTGTCTAAAACGAACCAGACTTACACGTCAGTTTATTTGAATTAACTATCCACACGAGGTGCGTTCTGGGATGAGTTTTCAATAATATAAGCTCCACTATTTATAGTGTTATGACCAAGGATTGTTTGGAAAACAAGAAAACTAATTTCAAAAATTCTCAAAGATATTCAATTAATATTATTTCCAAATCTGATATATTCTTGATATTCTTTCAATATTATTAACAGACAATGTTGTAATAAAACCTTAGAATATATTCCAATTAAGATATGGGAAATCCTAAGTATGACATTTAATATTAACTAGTGAAAATCCATGTACTTTGCTAATTGGTAAACTATTTATGTGAAATATTTTGGGAAAGGAAAACACATCTATTTTCGATTCCAATTACAATAGAGAAATTGATTCTCAATATTAATTGGGATCTAGCCTTGAGTATCAATGGAATAAACATGAAAAATAATATATCTGAGTTAAATACGTGTTCAATGTTTCCTAACATATAAATTTCATAATCTAACTTGCTTATCTTATGAATCTTAATGATTAAGAATGTAAAATTGAGATTTCGGAATTTGCAGGATGCGATCGGTCTTGAAACCTGTTAGACACTGTAACTTAATTCTAGTCTAAATAAACTTCAAAGCATGTCAATAAAAAAACTTTTTTTAATATAAATTCAAAGTCTCCCGAAAGGTCAACACTAATCCATGACAAAAGTCATATTGTGTTATGTCGAAATCATGAAAGTATAGAAAACTATAATCAAAAGTTAGTATGATAAGCTGTTGAAACAAGCACTGTATATCCTTTCTTTTGATACTTAGATCATAAAATACTTAAAGTTAACTAAAAAACTAAATCCATGTAAAACAAACTTCGCATATAATGTTTCCAATGAATACATCTGTAAGAACTTGATAGAAAATAAACAAGTCAAAAGTCAATGTATAGATACTAACCTCAATCTGAAGAATGATGTCTTCGTTTGTCTTCAATACGCCTCCATCTCTTCGATGAGTAACTAGATATTGTATCAACATTTCTATGTCCTAAGTGTAATCTAATGAAGTTGACTTTACTAAGCAATTCAAGTGACTGAGTTCTGGAACTAAACTTCACAACCAAACTTGAAATACCAACGCTTGGTGGGTTCAACCAAGCAGTGCTGTAACAATACCCACATGGTGAAAATACTGAAAAAAACAATCTAGGCATTGGTAATTCCTACACGAAAGATATAAGGCATCTTTTAACGTGGATTGCCAATTTAGCAATCGTCATGTATGAAAATTCTCAATTGGATAAAAGTCTATTTGGCACATCAAAAATTTGGAAGGCGGATTGAAGCTAAGGATTATTATAGTTGGGTTTGCGTGTTTGGTACATCTACTTTGGATTATTTAAAAATTATCCCATGCGTTGAGTGTTGCCCAAAGGTGTTTTAGGAAGACAATTGGTTTCAACTAAAAATTATCCCATGCGTTGTGGTTTGCATTACAACCATTTATCCCGAGCCTAATATCTTGGCTATAGGGTGTTATGGTGGAATAAAAGAATATCATTTTACCCTTTGAGTTATTAATATACACTTATACCCATTTTTTATTAATTTATATTTTCAGTATGAAACGAATTAATTCTGGTTATAAGATGGTGTTACTGGATCTTCATTAATTTTACCACATTTTTATTTATATTTTTTTATTGTAAGTGTGATAACATATTGGCTTTTGATTTGAAGAGATTAAATAAGTAATGTTCATATGAATATGATTGGAAAGTTTTTTTTTTTTTTGATTGAGATGTTAATGATGTTGTTTGGGTCTTTAATCAAGAAGATGAATAGATTTGAGGGATTAATGGATAGATCTAATGATGATATGGTGCTAATAATAATTCTTAATGGATCAAGATAAAACATCACGAACACAGGAAGTATCTCAATCATTTTTTATTTATTTTTTTGTCTTTTTTCCAAGAATCTGACAAAATACGAAGACCGCAATTAAGAATAATTACATGCCTGAACTTTTGATTCGGATCATTAGATATAATAGAAACTCGAACCTCATCCTTTTTGTTATTTTAATTGATGATCGAACTTGAATTTGTGAATTTTTGAAGTCTAATCTTGAGATTCGAAGAACTAAGAAAAAAGTTGTCTGGACCATTTGAAATGGATATTTTTGTTACTTAATCATTCTATGATGTTTTTCGTTAATAAAGCAACGCTTATATCTGTTTTAAACAAAACCGTTGCCGAATACCTTAGAAACAGACATATCCATTTTAAAGATTGGTGCTTCGTTAACAAAGCAATGTTATATCCGTTCAAACGGTTCATGCACATATTTTATTAAGCTCTCCGAGTTTGTAAATCAAATTTCACAAAATTATAAATCTTTTTTCAGCGGTAAATAATAATAAAAAAGTTCGGGAATGTAGCTATTCTTGATTGTTTTCTTTGCGATAAATAATGATTATATTTTTCAAAATGGGATGTTCTTTATCGTGTTCTTGGCAAAAAATACTCATTAGGAAATTTTATTACCATAATCTCATATTGATAGGTTTGAGAATTTTAAAATTTGAATGATTTCAAACAAGAAAATTTGATATGTTAATCTTATGATGCATCGATGAAAATATATAATCATTAGAATTGTTGAGCAAATTGTAAAGGGTAAAAAATAGAATATGGTTAAGGGATGATGAGTAGGTTTAGGGCAACCTCCCTATTTTGGACATTACTGGCTGTAATGCGAATCAGGTCACTTGTAACACAAATCATTTGTCTTTAGGAATGCAAGCCTCATATTTTTGGTTTTTATTTTTTAGCTAAAGAAAATTTATCAAATAAACTAGGAAGTTACATGGTGATTATCCTTCGCAAGTAAACAATGATCCATGGAGCAATACCACAATACTCCTTTACTAGTTTTTTTTTATCTCTTTTAACAACTTTAGAAATTTTATCAGCAACATCATTGCTCACCCGACTAACATAAGAAACTTCCTCGGAATGAAAAGCTAAGAAACAACTATTTGATGTCTCTAGTTAGAAAATTATTCTCCCATCTAAGTAGATAACAAGACTCATCACTATTACCTCTTTTAAACATTGTTCAACTACACCTATTGGGTATATAAACCAAACTCTTTTCTAAAGACATTGTTCACCTCTTTAAACTATAATCTAAATATTCATCACTATTACCTCTTTAAACATTGTTCACCTCTTTAAACGTGTCATCTAGGTTTATCTTAATATGAAGACACAATGTATCTGGATTTTCTTTTTTGATAAAGATTTTGGCAGACTGTGCTACTAATATTTAATGAATTTAGGATTCAGTCCACAAGTTCAATATCTGTCTTTCCTTAGTTGGGCCTGATTCACAAGACTGAAGAGCTACTCGACCCACTTTTCATGTAGCAAACTACATTGTACGAACATCCCTGGAACAACTATGTCGATATTTATCCAGTCACCCCCAAAAAATAACATTAATTAAGTAAAAAACTAAATAAACCTTAATTATTCCACAACAACTAAACTTAAGTCGACACATTTTTGTGTCTGAAGTGTTCTCAATTTTCTGTATTTTTAGTGCTCGATTTTGTCTTTATTATGGTGTTTTATGTGGGTGTAGGTGTTTTTGGAGAAATAAACTCTTATGGAAAAATTGGCTCGAAAAGTGATGTTTTGCACCCCCAGAGAAAATTACTAAAGGCACCCCAGAAATGCGTTAAAGGCACCCGTAAAATATGTCGAAGGTACCCACAAAAGTGATAAAGGCACCCCATAAAAATGATAAAGGCACCCCTAAATTACTAGGGGCGCCCCTGTTGATAAGGGCACACATCGGTTGGTTAAAGGCACCCTTTTCTTCCTCGTTTAAACAAGTTTTTGGAGGGAATTTTCTTATTCACCTGAGGAATTGTCAGGTTATGATTTGGACGAGTTTTTGTTGGATTTTCTCATGGTTTTGGGTTGGTTTGGGCCTATTTAGATGAAACGGGGTTGGTGTAGGGTTTGTTAACGAAGAAAAAGAAGATTTCCATGTGATTTGAGTAAAACAGGGGAGAAAGAATATCTCAGGTTCTCTTCATCCTTTACCGAGTATAACTAAGGTTTGGGTGTGATACAGAGATTCTAAATCAATATATATCGTGTAAGTAACGTGTTGGGAGAGTGTTTGCAGAGATTTGATGCGTGAAGACATAAAAAAAATGAAATTATTTCCTGTGGCCTATTGAAAAAGGAAAGAGGAGTAATTGCGATTTATTTTGGAGATTTTGGGTGCCTGTGGAGTATTTAAAGGTTGCTGGAGACACAAAGATGGTTCATCAAGAGTCTGGGGGACCTAACAGAGGCTAGAGAGTCGAGAAGAAGAAGTTGCAGAGAAGTTTTTCTGCTGGTGCAGAAGATAAGAAGATGAAGAACGTTTAGCTTCTTAAGTCTGTCGCAGAGAATTGTCGTTTTTCAACAGTACTCGTAACAAACTTTTTGCAACGCTTATTTTCAATTTGCAACACTTTCTCTGTAACGGTTGATCTGTCGCCATTAAAGCGTTGCAGTTTCTTTGTTTATTTATTTTTTTCTCTTTCCTTCTATGTAAACACCATTTGAGTAATGAAAAATTATTTTAAGCGTGTTTTCACCATGTGGAGCTAGACCCCATTGCTGAGGCGATGAAGGAAGCCATTTTTTCAATAAATATGTGGTAAATTTTATTTAAATTAATTTCTGCAATTCTTTTATGATTATTTGCATCGAATGAAAATTAATTAAATGGTTTTTATTAATTAGTTGTATTTTCTCTTACTGATGCATGCTTAGTCTAGGGCTTTTGATGCGTCATGCTTGCTATTAATAATTAATATTTTGAAAATCTAATATAGGCAATAATTTAGAATCAAATCAAATGTATGAATTGCATGATAAAAATTAATATTGAATCACATGAATATTGATGAATGGTGGAATCTTTAGCCTCAGTACTCTCAATTATCTTGATATTATTTTCAATTAGTTTGCTTCATTAGTATTATAATTAAATCTTAAACAAAAAATCTTCACATGTCTCAACGAACCTTTCTTACCACTGTAAAAATTCGAACTAGTCCTATTTCTTTCCCAATATCAAAATCAATCTTCACCGTTTCATAAACCCAGATCAAATCGTAATTTAAATTAATTATAATTATTTTGTTATCATTCTCAAAAATTAACCCAAATACAGACCATAATCCCTTCTAAATTAACTCGCTCTACTTATGCATTAGTACTTCATAATAATGCATGTAATTTTTAAGGAGTAAGAGAAGGACCTTCAAATATATCTACTCCAGAAGAAGCATAAGCTAAAGCAGTAACTCCATTTCAGGCAACAATTTAGGCAAAGAAAAAAGAGATCACTAAATTTTACATAAAAAGAGACTGCAAGAGCATTTTGGACTTCCTAAATGGAAGCAATCCAACAATCAATTGGCAAAACCGAGTCATCTTGCATGAAGCACCGAAGATAGTAGATTATGCAAGGGGTTTCATTTTTACTCTCAGAAAAGAAAACTAGAACATATGTTATAGCAAAACAAGCAATGTCGTATCAATGTAAACTTAACTGAGAATTAGTCCCACCTTTTTATATTAGTAGCAAATTACAAGTAGCTATATCAAATATTGGACGACTTACTTTATTTTTTTGATGTAAGAATGCCTACTAACTATTTGGTTAGTGATTAATAAACTCTTCTCATTTTAAAAAAATAAAATAAAAATAAAAATATGTTTTTCTACCCATAAAATGAAAACCTATTAACTTTGTCAATGAGGGTCGATGGTTTTTTAAGACGTCGACCAACAAGTCGTAGGTTAATTATCATAATTAATACTTTCTTTATCTAACCTAAACAAGCGTATGTAGATTTTTCTTCATATTTTTCAACTTTGGGTTTGTGAGGTGGTGCTGGCACAGAGATGAGATTTAAGGTGGTGATGTTGTCGACAGATTTATAAATAGTGGTGATGGTACTGTCGGCGGAGTCGTAAATGGTAGTGGTGGTGGCATATGTGTGATAAGTTTGGATGATATGGTTAGTGAAATGACTTCGAATTTGATCAAAACTGATTTCGGAGAAAATCAAACTTGAGGTAGTGTCAATTTTGATACTAAACTATGCATACAATTGTGAAGATAAAGATGGGTTAATTGAAATCAATACTTCTTGACACCAACATACGGGGCCATTTTTGATGATAAATAAGATAGTTCAAAAGGATGATGAATATAGAGCCCCGTCTTGACCCTTATGTATGGCCAATTCTATGTACGTCCATCCGAAAATTCCGTATATATACGAAAATTTCGTGAAATTTTCAAGTTCTTTTGAAATTACCAAGCTAACTAAGTAGCAGAACCCTATAACGTTCATTACATAAGGACAATTCCAGGGCTTTGTGAGAAACCTGGCGCCACAAGGCGAGCCTTGATACTTTGAGACTTTATTATTCCCACTGTTCTTTATGACAAATAATCATGTATGTCCTATAGGCTTTACACTTGGTTGGTTAGCACTACCACACCAAATACCTATATATTTGTCAATGAACCAAGTTATACCTGGATTGTGTAGGCCAAATATGCTCTTTGTTGACATTAAACAATAATAAGCATGGTTCGATCTCATCGTGCTCTATTTCCTTGAGCAACAATATATAAAAATGATCATTAATATGATCGCATGATCTTTCCATCGACTCGTGTTTGTTATCATAATCCCTTAGGATTTCATTGTTCTCTGGAATCATTAAACTTCAGAGCGTCCTCCAATATTGATTCATGGACATAGTCAGAGTCAATAAAATGAGATTATTTCATTAATTATACAAATTAGGTTGTGCCTTACTCATCTACTTCCTTTCTAGTTGAGTATTGATCGAACCTGGTGGTCTCTCCATCTTCCTTTGTGGAACCACGGCCTTAACTACACTTCCACCAAGTGTAGTTGTAACACCTTAGTCTATGGTGTACCCCATACTGAGGATTTCTAACCTTACAGGAACATTTGCAGCTGGTATGTGTGATCTTGTCACGTTGCCGATATCAGTGCACTTTCTGAAATCGATTATTCTATGTCACTTCACATTTACATTTGTGGGGTACAAGAATCAATATGAGACACAGTGGGAACACATCATGACAATTCCTGTCGTTTCCTTAGAAAATACTTTTTCTTATCTCCCCCAAACGACGGGAAGACTATCTCATTAAAATAACAACCCGTAAATCTAGTGGTAAGAGATATCCTGCCAAAGGTTTTAACACGCGAATAATTGTTGGGAGAAAATATCAACATAACTACTTAATCGTTTTCGCAACCCATCATAGTACGATGTGGACTCGTAATGGCACATATATAGTGCAACCAAAAATGCGTAAGAACACGAATGTCATGCTTATATCCAGTTACCAACTGGTACGCAGAAAATGTTGACTAATATTGGGTTCTAAAACGAATTAAGTAAAGATGCGTTAATATTGCATATCCCCAAAGAAATAAAAGGTAGGTTGGTACGCATAACCTATATCTTAGACATCATCCGTAACATTTGATGATAGTTTGTGCGAGACCATTGGGTATAAGATGCTCTACATTGATCCTATTAAACATGCAATATTTATCAAGTCCCTTTGATGTACACTGGCTAGCATTTACAAGGGGTGGTTAGCCCTTACATGTATGATATGTGCTAGTAGTTTTCCAAACACAAAATTTCTTGGGAACTATAAGTAGTCAAAAATGTCTAAACATATACCAGAGCCATCAGTCACTTAATGGTCCGCATTCTGCATGGATATTTTTCTAAATATCACCTTGTTTTCTTTGTAATATGGATTGTTTACCATTTGCATCTTAGGATGGTCTCGATCCTGTTTTACTGAAGACTTGGTGAAATGAGTGATATGCTCTCTCTTACTTAAAAGCATAATGGGAAAGGGGAGGTGGGATTTTCGTATGAGTCATTTCAAAACGATCATCATGTCACAACCAAAGTGGCTTTTTGGTTATGCCCAAAGCCTGTATGAGTTGATTCCCAACATTCATCGTCGAAGTCAATATGGATTCAATAATCCAAATACTATAAAAGACTAGATTTGTGCCCGTGCTACGCACCGGGCATATTTTTTCTTTTAACATGGTGCGCGCGGGGCTTCTCCCCGCCCTGTGGTAATTTATTTTTGATTTAGTGTGGCGGGGCAGATATATTAAATAGGTGGAGAATATGTGCAGATTTTATATATTTATCCTTTTAACTTGGTGTGCGCGGGGCGAATGGCAATGCATTTTTGATTTGGTGTGCGTGACGATTTGCCCCGTCCCGTGGCGATGCATTTTTTATTTGGTATGCACGGCTTCGACCCGCCCCTTGACGATGTATTTTTAATTTGGTATAGCGGAACAAATACATTAAATAGGCGGAGAATATGTGCAGATTTTATTTATTTTTTCCTTTTATTTTCGCATAAAATATGTGGATTTTCTTTCCCCCTTATATACTAATTAGAAAAAAAGAGTAAAAATATAGTAGTTACTCGATTTCCAAATTGAATTTGGACTTCCATAAAATTCCAAACACGGTAAGTTAGGTTTTCCTTTTAAGTTTGTAATTTTTAAACCAATCATGCATTACCAAGTGTTCTCACCTAAATATTGTCACGTCATGAATTTCAAATTGAATTTGTTTTTTTTTTTTTAATATTTTCCTATTCTTTTTAAACCAATCATATGTTGGCAAGTGTCCTCACCAAAACGCTCGTTTCACAAAACTAAAAAAAGACCTATTTCGGCCAATAGGAAGCGAGGGTTTTCTCACCGTTCAACGTGAGAGCTTTATTTATCTAGGCCTTTAAGTCTTTAGATGCAATCAATTACATTCTCATCACTGTGAGTTTCCGTATGATATCCACTTGCATGGGTTTCTTTAGAATTTAACAAGGTGTGATTAGCTCTCGGTACATATAGAGCTTTTGTGACTTTTAATCTTTGTTTCCTCTTGGAAACAAAGTTTAAGCAGTGCTTCGCTTGATGATCCGATCATCATAGTCATACTAAATTATATGGAATTAGTTAAATAACTAGTGTATATTCCTTAAGTTAGTGGAAGGAAAAACCACTATCAGTTAGACATCGACCCTTTTTCAGAGAGATTTAATAAGTGGTGTGGCCTTATTACGTAACCAAAGGGTATTTATCTCAAGTACTTTAGAGTGTTATGATTCATGTGGATGAAATGCACATGATGATACTTATACCTCAAGTGCTTTAGAGTATTTTTTGTCTCATGGTAATGATATACTTTTCATTCCATAAGTAAAGACGGTGGATCTAGTTCAATCAAATGAGATAATCAAATTTGGGTAAGTCTATTGGTAAGGCAAAGTTGTTCTTTCCATTAAAGTTGATGTCTACAGTATGACCTGCCTCCAACTCTTTCACATGTTCTAGTATACCAATATTGGTATGATTTAACACGTCTAACCCTCTGTTCTTCGAGGTTCTTACCATATTTATCCTTGGCACAATTACCTCAAGTTGAGAAAATTTATTTATCCCGATGTAAACATTGTTGTTTAAGAAAATATCGCATGCCTCCCAACCACTTACATCGGGTTGAATAGCTTACTAAAGACAGTGAATCTCTTGTTAACACACTTCAGCATCTACTGTTACTTTAGTATAATGGATGAAGTTGAAAAGATAATAATGGAAAGATTTTTAAGACCCATGTCACCTTTTGTAAAACCTTTGTAGACACAAATGACTTTTGTATCAGAGGCTCCTTAATGGCGCTCAAGTACTTCTGAGTCCAAAAGGTCAAATTCTAATCGAGTTGGTTTAGTTAAAACCCGGTAAACGGTTTGGTCAAGGCCTGGTCCATATGGTTGACTAGGTCATGCTTAACAAAAGTCCACACATATGGTCAATTATATATGAAGTACTCAGGCCAATTGATAATAAACTTGAAACTATTATCATAGAGCCCAAATATATTGTTAACCTTAAAATTGGAAATTTCATGACCCAACTGTGGTGATCAAAAACCAATTATAAACATATCCAATGATGATGATATTTTTACAGAGGATTCGTCAAAATATTTCTCTAACCATAACAAAATTTCAAGATAATCCAACGGCTAGATAAAAAAAAAATACATGACGCCGTGTGACTGTTCCAATTTACGTTTCTGTGGACACAGCTGGAAATATCACGTACTTTTGAGTACTTCCCATGGTTGGATCTTTATGAAATTTACAAAGTCGCTCAAAAAGAAAAATATATACTCCCTCTGTTTCAAAAAGACAGTCCGCTTTGACTTTGTCAAAATATTAAGGAGACCATAGTATATTACTTGACTACCCTTAGTTACTTACCTAGTTTATTTTAATAAAAATATTAGCAATAAAAACTATCTAAAATTGTTAGGAGGATTATAAATACGAAATATAAAAGGAAAATCAAAAGATATCGAATTTATGGTATATAAAGTTTATAAGGAATTTAATTTTTGGATCTAAATATATATTCTCGTAAAAGGAATGAAAGATTAGATCGGGTCCCGTTAAAAATAAATTTATTAATATAAAAAATAAGGGTATATTAGAGAGTTCATTGGAAATATATGACTATAAACAGAAGCTTGACACAATTTTGAAACAGACGAAAATGGAATATAGGACGGTCTTTTTGAAATAGAGGGAGTAACATGTACCAAAAATACAGCATAATCCAACGGTTGGAATTCTTAAAAACTAAGTTTTATTACGTTGTTATAAACTAGGGTTTTTCTGAACATAGACAGTTTCATTAAAATCAAGTTTTGGAGATTGCATCTTATTCCGATTTGATTGAAATTTGTATAGGATATGTAATACCTAATTGGGTTGAACAAATTCAAATTTCGTGAAAATTTAATGGTGAAATATCTTTGTTTGACAATCATATAACCCTACAAAATATTATGAAAACGAAATTCTTTTGTTAAAAAGAAATACCTGGTATCGCATCCATAATGTTATAACAATAAGATCAGAACCTCGCTAATCTTCAAGAAGTAATCCATCACAGTTCTCGAACGATTAAAAAATTTGCATAGTTGATAGAGTCGTGTTGATAACGTGTTTAAGGGTAAATCGGGAGAAGACAAAGAATAAAAGAAAAGGGGAAGGAGATCTTATTGATAGATACATCATTATTACATAGCATAGTGAGGCTTTATATACAACCATATGGAAAACCCTAACTATCTAGATAGGCCGCACATCTATGGGTCGTGGGCCCTGTAACACATAAAAAATTATCAGAGTTAGATTCGGGTATAAGACGTTGCTATTTCACGTAAACCGTGGAAAAATTTTATTTTCCAAATTCTGCTAACCGTAACAGATATTTTTATGGCAATTTGTATTTTCCACGATGTCAGCCACGGTTATTTGTGGCAATTGACACATGATCAGTTGAAACGATGGATACCCATTGCAATTCAGGCACGGTGAAAGAGTCGTAATTCATTCTAAGTTTGGGTACTTACTCAGTACTCGGTGGCAGACGCGTATGCTTTCCAATCATTTAGACCCTAGAATCACTAAAAATATTGGCGTCACCACCGTATCAACAACCAATACTTTCTACTCCCTCCATCCCACATATAAAGAAGGAGAATGAGTCTTCTTTTAGAATAGGAAAAAGTATTGTTTTCATATATTTTCTCCTACTTTCCTAATTTACCCTCATCTTATCCCTATACACATATTAAATAATCCTAAATTCATGTATCTCATCTCATATTTAATTAAAATGTATGATATCCACGCACTATAAATAAAGGTGTGTGTGAAAAAAAATATTCTTGAAACTGGAACTCCGCCTATCTAATGGGACTAGAAAATCCTAAACTTCGCCTTTATAAGAGGGACGGAGGGAGTAATTGATTTTGACCTAAAAAATCAACGAAAGAATTGGGTATTGTGAATCATGATGGTGTTGTTTGATGTTATCGAATTGGTTAATTTGAGTAATTTGTTGGACACTGAGATGAATAAAAATCATCATATAGTTTTCAAGTACGTGTTCAATCCAGTAGAAGAAATCCAGCTCATTCGATTAAGAAGTTTAGGATTTACATGACAACAGAAGAATGATAAGATGATTTTAAGAAATCTCATAAATTTGAGAAACGTAATGGTTGCGGTGGCTGTGGTGCGGAATTTCAAGATAGAAAGATGATGTTGGTGGTGGCGGTGTTGTGTTGTGTTTCTTTTCTGATAGCAACTTTCATTATTGGTGATGTGTTAGTGGTGGTGGTGGTGGTGGTGATAATGATGATGAGGAAGAATCAGTCTTGATGGCGTATCACTATGAGCTGTTTTCATAATCTCATATGCATCTTGATAAGGAAGAATTGGATGAGATAATGGTGATATGGAAGA
The DNA here is from genome assembly GCA_023531105.1 of Papaver atlanticum. NCBI lineage: Eukaryota > Viridiplantae > Streptophyta > Magnoliopsida > Ranunculales > Papaveraceae > Papaver > Papaver atlanticum. The sequence goes on along the minus strand of JAJJMB010010117.1, from coordinate 1,406,491 downwards.
ATCAGATGACATAATGGTGACGGGGAAGAAGAAAGAATAATGATAGACCTACCGAGAGATTTATCCCACAAAACCTATCGAGTATCGACTCTCACATAATTGGGGCCACTACCCACAGAAATTAACATGGGACCATTTTCTAAATAGCGAGTCCCATAATAATAGCGTAAGTGTCGATGAATATTGCGGGATAAATCCCTCGGTTCGTTTAGCATTTTCGAAGAAATTTTTTTAATATAAATATGGCAACATAAAAAATCTTAATCTTAAATCCTAAGATTTTTTTTTTAATAAAGGGATAGTTCATTGATTTAAGCTCCCAAGAGCAATCACAGACCCTAAATCCAACTTACAACACAAATGGCACCGTATTAGTGATCAACAGACCAACAAACCTTTAATGTATTACAATTGGAAATCCTCATGGCTTACCAACTGAAACTCACACAAAAAATCTGCTACAAAAAACCAATCGATACATCAAACACTAGTAACACAGAAGGTCTCACATCAACGTCCACATATATCCTAAGATGCGTTTCGTCAATGCTCGAATTTTTGTTGACTTTGAGAAAAAGATTTGCAAGAGGAAATAAATAAGAGCAGTGATGTCCCGCACCATTTTGCGGGAAGCTATACCGCTCAAGCGGCTTCTTTACCGTTAGATCACGTTAAAACCCAGATCCAACAGCCTTGAACCCTTTAGGGGAAATGGTGAGTCTTTTCCTGAAAATGGTGGGTTCTTTTCTGAATGTGAATATAACCGTTGATTTGATCATCTAACGATAAAGAAACCGCTTGAGCGGGATAGCTTCCTGCAAAATGGTGCACGATAGCATTTGTCAATAAAGAATGAGAAAAAGATGGGCGGTCTTGTTATTTACAATAAAAACAAAAAAATATCTAATGCAGCGTGGGTGATGGGTGCCACTGCCATCTTGTCACATTTGATTAGCTAGTATGGCTACTACATATTTCTAGCCTTAGGGTTAATAAGTAGTAGCACTACAGTACTCATCCATGAGAATCTATCAATCTTCTTTAAAGAACAAACAAATGGAAATGTGTTATATTAAAGAACCAAATCCATAGAGTAATAGATTGCCAACCTTATAAATACAGTTTCAATTCTGATATGCGATAATCTTCTCGAATCGGTAAAAAGCACAATTTATGCGTGAGAAAAGGCAAGGCTGCTAACGGGTACCAATTTGCCTGGGTGTACCAATCCCAAGACAAATATTATTTTGTCTTATTTATAATTTGGTATATCCCAAATAAACCTGTCCCCCTATTAGCAATCTTGAGAAAAGGCAGTGGACTGGAGACTAGAGAGTGATGAGTGCGAGTTGGGCGGAAAAAGTAAAAGCGTAATCTCGTAGGGCTTGTTTTTTCTTATCCCTGTATTTACTGTAAAGGAAACATGTTTCCAGTGTTCCCTCTTCTGTGTGCCCCCTTCTCCCCAACAGCATCTCCCCCAACCTATACCCCAAACCATACTCTCATTCTTTCTATATCTAGTCATGCAGATCTCTCCACTTTTTAGTTTAAATGACAATACATTTGTGGAATGATATACCTTACTATCTCTCTCTACTAGGCGCCTCTAGAGTGGCTGCTACACAAAAGCTCATTCTTAATCAACAAGAAGCGAAGTTTTCATTACAATAGGTAGGAGCTCTACTCCTACAGAGTTAATTTTAAGAGAATGTAAATGACCTTTTATGTCGTATATATCAGCAAAGACTAGAGTTACGTGGATGGTGAAAAAAAAAAAAAAACACATGAAAAGTTGCGATAGAGATAAATGGGTATGGTCCGTATGGACATTGCCCTTCCTTACTGCTACAAGTTTCAAGTTGTCTATTTGAAAAGAAAAAGCAACTGGCAAGATCTCTTCATGCATCGGAAAACGAACACAAATTCCCATACGGGCAAAACTGCTTTCACTAGGAAAAGGTTATGAGTACGGATATTGTTGATTTATAACCCTTGGATTGTCAACCTCTTTTTTTTTCTACCCTCGGAAGTTTGCAAGTGAATATGAAGTCAAAATGTATAACTTCTTTGAAATTGAAATGATGGATGGAACTTTCTTGATTGAATGGTACTGAGTCTACTTATCGACTAGTCTGAGAGTGGGCGTTGGAGTTCAGCCACCGACCAGACTTGATAACTGCTATTACTGCTTGTCACTTGGTTGTTTCTGCAAATTTTAATTTTCAAAACACTAAAGAAACAAACAAACAGATACGAGGGTTGCATTTGGGGGCAACAGAAACAATAGGCAAGCCAGAGATCGTTTCCACCATTTTTTCATGACATCAACATAAATATCACCACATAGGATGAATACCAAGGACTACGGACCATGTTTGTTTGATTATGTTTCTCGAAGGAGTTTTTAAGTGAGAAAAGTGGAGGACAATGTAAATACTAGTCGTTTCATTTGTAAACACTGTTCCTATGCGTATTATTATGCTGTGGTTCATCCTAAAATTCATATTCTTGCAAGGTTTTGCAAAGGCGGAGATATGCTGCTGCCACATAACAAGCACCTCTTAAAATGACCTTGTTTCTAAGCGAGTTCTTCCCGGGGTAAAAATATGATGGATGAAAGTGAATGACAAAGATGAATGTAACAAGTTGCTTTTCTTATTTGGGGGTATGGGGCTAGGTTTAATTGCCAGTAGTAGATAGGCTTTCTGACAGTACACACAGTTGATATACGGATGGATAGGGAGACAAGGAATCTTTTTCTTTTCCTTTTATGTCTTCTTTTTTTTGTCTTTTTTTTCTTCTTCTGGGTGATGGCAGTTTAAGGATCAACTAGATTTGTGTCATTGCTGCGCTTTTTCGCATTTTTCTTCTTCTTTTAATTTGGCGTGCGCGGGCTTTGCTCCGCCCCTTCATGATGCATTTTTGATTTGGTGTGGGTATGGGGCAAATACATTAAATAGGTAAAGAAAAGATAGGAAATATGTGCGCATTTTATTTATTTTCGCAGAAAATATGTGTGAAATATATGGGGTATTTTTTTTAATTCGGGGAAAAAGTCCTAATATGGTTGGTACTCAACTTCCGAATTGAATTTGGGCATCCATAAAATTCCAAACACGGTAAGTTAAGTTTTCCTTTTGAGTTTGTAATTTTAAAATTCCTCACCAAAACTCTCGTTTCACAAAACTCAAAAAAACCTTGTTTCGGATAATAGGAAACGAGGATTTCCTCATTGTTCAACATGGGAACTTTATTTGTCTAGGCCTTTGAGTATTTAGATGAGGGGTCTCTCTGGTTTTTCATTGTTCAAGCAAAAACCCTATTTGATCCCACCATTTTTAAGGATGGTCTCGAGGATTATTCCAAGTCATCCGCTCATGACTGCATCGATTATAGGTTTTCTTATATAGCTGGCGCTTTGACGGTGTATAACTATATGTCGAAATGGAAATGTCCCTGCCTCGTGTCCTCTTTATTTATTTTTATTTATTTTTGCGTAAGTTGCTTGGTGGCCTTAGACGGGGTGTGAGGTGAGTATTGTGTTGCGTATATCTGGTTCGAAAGTGTGCAAAACATTTTTAAAGCTAAACCAGCAAATTTAATGACCGTAAAAATAATAGAATCAATTTTAAAATTGATTCACAACAAGTAAAACTAGCTGAAGAAGAAAATAAAAACAAAAAATAAAACTGACACTATAAAAGCGTGTGAATTAGTATTGGTCCTGTCGTTCTTCTCTAAATCAAAATCCAAAGTCTTTTCCAATAGCAAGTACCGGGTCGACTAGAGAATATCTCATAAAAGTATAACATAGTTTTTACGCCGCCTGTCAGAGCCTTGCACAACTTGCACTACGACAAGCAAAATACTTGATGCTACCCGCGCCGCGTTTTATTTTATTTTTGGACCAAATGGGAAGTAATCACCGTTTTTATGGGATTACGAATTCTCGACCATTAATGCGGATATGTTTACACCATGTCCCTGTTGCAGAATCTACGGGGGTTTTCCCCTTCACAATCCTGCCAACTGCAGCGCTACAGGGGGATTCCCGCCTTCACAGTCTGCAGGGTTTCCTTTATGTGTTCGCTGGTTGAGTAGCAAAGAAATTGACGAGAAATAAAGAAAAGGGGTTTGTTAGTCTTCGTACCTGAAACCTACCTCTTCCACGCGTATCGCCGCCCTCCATGTCTGTCTGTCTGTCCAACGCCTGCTCGTGTGACAGATTTCGGTTGCTCAAGTCCTTCTTTACGCACTCATCCCAAGTTAGCTTCGGTCGGCCTATGCGTTGCATCCTTCCTTCAGCGCGCCTAATGCGACCTACTCGCACTGGAGCATCAGGCGGTCTTCGCTGGAGATGCCCAAACCAGCGCAGCCGATGCTGGGCGAGCATCTCCTTGACTGGCGCTACCATAAGTTTCCTTCGTACGTACTCATTCCTGATACGGTCATGCCTCGTATGTCCGCATGCCCACCTCAGCATCCGCATCTCGGTACTCTTCAGCTTCAATATGTCCCGGCTGTTCGTCGCCCAACATTCGCTGATTTGTAAAACTTACCTTTGAGCTTTAGCGGCACTTTTCGGTCACAAATGACGCTAGAAGCCAGACGCCATTTCCCCCCAGCCAGATTGAGTTCGATTGCGAATATCCTCCTCGATTCCCCCATCACTTTGGAGCATCGATCCCAGATAGCGAAAAGAGTCTTTCCTTGGTACAGGTTGTCCATCCAGCAGAATGTCCCCTTCAACTGCCCCGGAGTCGCTGAGATCGCACTTCAAATACTCGGTTTTGGTTCTACTAAGTTTGAAGCCCTTCGATTCTAGAGTCTGGCGCCACAATTCAAGTTTTTCCTCTACAACTTCCTTTGATTCGCCGATAAGCGCCACATCATCTGCAAAGAGCATGCACCAGGGGATCTCACCCTGAATGTCTCTTATAACTTGATCTATCACTAAATCGAAAATAAATGGGCTCAAAGATGATCCCTAGTGTAGCCCTATCCTATTCGAGAAATCGCCTGATACTCCGCCGCTCGTCCGGACACCGGTAACTGCGCCCTCGTACATATCCTTGATTAGGTTTATGTACTTCGGTGAAACCTTCTTCTGATCGAGATCCCACCACATTACTTCACGTGGTATTTTGTCGTAAGCCTTATCCAGGTCAATGAAGACCATGTGCAGGTCCCGCTTTTGCTCCTTGTATCTTTCCATAAGTTGTCTTACCAGGAAAATCGCCTCCGTGGTCGATCTTCCTGGCGTAAATCCAAATTGGTTTGGTGAGACGTTGGTTTCTCTTCGTAACCGCCGATCGATGACGCGTTCCCACAGCTTGAGTGTATGACTCATCAGTTTGATTCCCCTATAGTTAGAGCAGTTCTGAATGTCTCCCTTGTTTTTAAATAACGGGACAATCACGCTTCGACGCCACTCGTCCGGCATTCGGTTTGACCGGAAGATATTATTGAATAACTTTGTCAGCCAAGTTATCCCATCATCTCCCAGGCATTTCCACACCTCAATCGGGATGGCATCCGAACCCAAGGCCTTCCCTAATTTGGTCCCTTTCAAGGCCTCCTTGACTTCACTCTCGTGGATGTTACAGACCATAACGTCCTCGAATGATTCCACACGCTCTGCAATGCCCTCAAGGGTGGAGGGTGGTGTATCGCTTTCTGCATTGAAAAGGTTGTCGAAGTATTCCTTCCAACGAGCCTTGATTTCTACGTCCTCCACCAGTACTCGGTCGTCTGAAGCCTTAATACATTTGACCTGTACAAGGTCACGAGTCTTCCATTCGCGCAACCGTGCAATCCGCAGTTCTTATCGCGTCCTTAATACATTTGACCTGTCGTTCTTATCTATCACGCCGAATCATAAAAACTTGGTCAGATAGTATTATTGAAAAATTGTTTGACCTGATTTTATTGAAGTTAGAGAAGTTCAAAAAGAGATCAACATCATCTGGGAAAAAGTACAAAAAGAAAGAGTTTAAAGTTATGGGTCATAACTTTCAATACCACAAATGAGCAAGAAGAAGTCATTAAGAATTCTCCCAGGATAATCAAGGGTTAGTTATTAGTTGTTCAAGCTTATGAAGCGAAAATCCCTCTAAAAGATATGAAGTTCACCCACCAAAGCCGGACAATGAAGTTTAGAAATCTTCAACTTGAACACCTAAATGTAGGTGTAATTGATGAAATCATCATGGATCTGGGTGAAAAGATTTTTATTGAACCTCTAGATGCACATCATAGAGTTGGTAGAATGGTGAAGGTGAAAATCAAGATGGAGCTAACTACACCTTTAAAAGGAGGGTCCTGGTTAAGAACTGCTGATGGTGGTAAAGCATATGCGAAGTATCACCGGGAAAAACATCCCTATAACATATTTGATCAATGTTTTTTAAGCGGTCATTTTGAAAGAACTTGTGACGCTATAACTTATCAACTCCAATATGATGTTATGTCAACATAGGATTATGAAGAATAGAGTAGGGAGAAAGACACTATGCAAAATGAAGATGGTGGCCCTTATCAGACTGGTGATGGGGAAACAAATAAAACTATTAAGAATGAACTGGCCACAAAAAGTGACAAAATGGTTGTCGTTAACAATTTTGATGTTTGTGAATGAGAAATGAAATCCCTAAAAAGGAGACAGGTATTGGTAATGGGGAAAATCTTAGTTATGCAAACTCTATAATCTCCAATCTCATCATAACCTATAACCCAATTTTTGAATCAGCTAGTCAATTAGGTGATACTGAGAACCAATTTTCAACCGGGATTAATATTGAAAGCATGGAGGGAGTTGAAATGGATGGAGGAATGAATGGACATATTGAAAAAAAACATCTCACAATAGAGGAATCCAACAATGCTACTAATCTGGTAAACAACTCAATCCTTTCCAAATTACACAAATACTTGCATAATTTTTTAAGTTTCAAACTAGGGATACGGTAATGCAGCATACCTCAAAACCAGGATATGGTAACAAAACTCTAAGGGGGAATATCGGATTACCATATCCCTGAACATTCGAAAGATATCAAACAACTAGCTACAATTTACACAGTTAACACTACAACATGAAATTTTTAGTTGAAAAACAGCTTCATACCGAAGGGAATATGGTTCTGAATGATCCTATGATTAGTAACTTCCCAGCTCAACTTGATCATTGATAGAATATTGAAGATGATTTTTGGAAACAAAGAGCAAAAGATGATATATGATCAAATTGGATGATAGGAATACTATTTTCATTCTAGAGCTAATTATAGGAAAAGAAGAACCCAAATAGAAGCAATTCAAGGTCCCACTGGAATCCTGGATAACTGAGAGAGTTGATAAGTTGTTAATTTTCTCCAGCATTTCTCTATTATGGAGATATAGTAATCATGTTAGTGATAGTAGATTTTTTGAATGCACTTAGCATGCATAACTGATTCTGACAATTTTGGTTTAATGAGAATACGTTCTTATGATGAAATTGGAAATATTGTCTTTAATAGAAGCTTTGGACCTCTTCAGGTCTAGATGGATCGCCAACTGGTTTATGTCAGAATATGTGGGATATTGTAGGTGAGGATAGTATGAAAATAATGTAATCCTTCAATTTTATGGCAGATCTTGTTGAATAAAATAATCGCACCTTCTTATCTCTGATACCTAAGGTTAGTTGCCCCAAAATCCTTCAGACTCCAGGCCCATTAATTTCTGCAACACCTCTATAAAATTATATCTAAGATCATTGCTAATAGACTTAAGCTACTTACAAGATCATTGGCCCTACCAAGCTGTGTTTTTCCGATGTAGACTCGTGACATATAATATTGTCATAGCACATGAACTTGTAGATACCACAAAAAAGTACTAATTTAAAAAGGCGACTCCAAAAGAATTAGGGGCGACATAAAAAGACAAAAAAGGTCACCCAAACGTAAAATGTAACCATCCCTTATCTCCCGTTTTTTTAATGGCCAAACTACCCTTTACAATCGGTAGATAACTTTACAATCGGGAAGTTAATCAACAATCGGGAGTCAATTTAGTTTATATAACTTCCGAATATAAAGTATCCCCAAAATAAAATCCTCTATCTTTTGGATTTTGATTATCCTATAACTGGTAGTAAATAAAGTTATCTTGACCCCCGATTAAAGTAGACCTTTGGCTAAAATGCTACCATAATCGGTAGTGAATTTAGGTTATTTAACTCCCGAATATAGAGTAGCCCCAAAATGAGATTTTGCAAAAAATTCTATCTTTTGAATTTTGATTATCCTATAATCGGTAGTAAATAAAGTTATGTTGACTCCCGATTAAAGTAGACCTTTGGCAAAAATGCTACCATAATCGGTAGGGAATTTAGGTTATTTAACTCCCGAATATAGAGTAGCCCCAAAATGAGATTTTGCAAAAATTCTCTATTTTTTGAATTTTGGTTGAGCCTATAATTGGTAGTAAATGAAGGTATCCTGACTTCCGATTATACAGTAGACCACTTTACCGAAATCCTAGCATAATCGGTAGTCAAGATAGTTCATATAACTACCGAATATAGAGTTGCCCCAAAATGACATTTTGCAAAAATCCTCTATTTTTTTAATTTGGTTGAGCCTATAATCGGTAGTCAAAATAGTTCATATAACTACCGAATATAGAGTTGCCCCAAAAATGAGATTTTGCAATCGGTAGATAAAAAAATAAATAAACTACCGATTATGAAGGGACATATAAGTATTTTCAACCTATTTTGTCTTATTATGTCGCCCCTAATTCTTTTGGGGGTCGCCCCTAAATATGTCAGGCTAAAAAAGGGTTGTTAGCCATAAAACTTGATATGTCCAAAACCTTTTATATGATAGAATCGACCTTTTTATTGAAAAGTTTGCAGGCTCTAGGATTCTGTGAGTAATGGTTCCATCTGATCAGTTAATGTGTGACGATTATCTCTATTTTTTGTGTTTCTAAATGGCTCCCTGCATGGTGGACAGTTTTGGTCATCCAAAGGGTTAATACAAGGAGCTATCTTGTCTCGATACCTTTTTATTCTTTGTATAGATGTGTCTTCTAGATCTCTTATATCTCATCTAACAATTCGATTAATAAAAAGTTTTTAGTTCTACGCTTGCTGTTAGTCACCTTTATTTTTGCAGATAATTATCTCATCTTCATAAAAGCTAACCTCACTAAGGTAAGAATGCTCAACTCAATTGTTGAAAATTTTCGTAAGGTCTCTAGTCAAGCTGTCACTTTTGACAAGTCTTGACGTGCTTTTAATCCTAGGACTGATAACCAAGTTAAGTTAGTTGTTACGAAAAGAATTGAATTGCAGTCCTTTAGCCTCTTTGAAGTAATAATATATGACAACAATATTGGAGTCTCCCCAGCTGAGTTTTCAAGACTCCATATATTTTATCATTTATGTTGCACAACTCTATATCTCTCCCTGTATTCAAAATTCATTTGAAATACATCCCTGGTGCTTGTTGCAACTCTTCCCAGATGTTCATAATAATACAAAATGATATTCAAAATGAATATGATGTTGCTACCATCTCATATATCGATTCTCAAATCAATTTAATGCTCCTAGACAGATTGCTTCCTAGTATAAAGCGAATAATATGCTATATTCATCAAACGAATTCCTAGAAAATACATTTTCACCCTAATATTTTATTACTTCTATTCATGGTTGTTCTCAGTTGAATTCCATGGATTAGTAATTAATATTCACCTTTCGGGCATCAGGCCACCACCAAGTAAGTGCCGAGAAAAAAAGGCGGGTGTGTTTAGTAATAATGCTCCAAAGAGCACGCAAAAACATGGATGAAAGAGGATATAGAATACTCATCAAAAGAGGAAAGAGGAGAGAGAAATAATAATAACGACTCAAGAATTGTCTGGCCAATAACGACGCTGATTGTGGTGCAAGCAAGTTTTTATTTCATAGAGTAGGTGTGGCAATCCAAAAAGGAGTTGGCGCCCAGCTAATAGCTAGGCTACCAACTAACTCTGTGTAAAACACTTTTGTTCAGTTTAATAGATGGCCTGGAGATGCCCTAGATGGCCTCTTTTTATAATAATAATAATAATAATAAGTATCTCCTGGAGATACTTAGTCTGGAAACTCGAAGCTAAGTAGCAATATGGAATAGTATCGGCCATGGTATAAACTCTGAGGCCACCATCTCTGATAGGGAGAGTAGCAATGCGCTGTTGTATGGGTCCAAAACCAGGTCCGCATTTCCAGATTGCTTTGGACAACTACATGGAAGTGTGTGGTTTAACTTCCTCTACTTTCAATATCAAGGACACTGCCCCACAGCCTATGCATTTTCTGGCAGTTCGCTTCTTTGATGCTGTTAAGAGGACCATATCCAACACTTTCAACTTGTCAGAACGCAACTCTATTCTATGGCAGTGCAACAGGCAAGCACATGCTCAGGACTATCTTAAAGCTATTCTTATTCCTTGACTTAATCAAGCTGTTGGGCCACGTCAATTCAGGTCAGTATTACAATACAGATTAGGAATACCTATTTTGGAGGAGATAGTTCTTGTTCATGTTGTCATAGAATCATGGACCGGTTTGGAGATCATGCAATCCACTGCGCAAGTAAGGTTGGTCAGAAATTTCGACACGATATGGTAAGAGATTTATTTGCAGATTTATGCTACAAAGCAGGGGTTGCTGCTAGAAAGGAGGCGGCATTAGGTTTTTCATCCGATACAAACTCTTCTCTCAAACCAGTTGTTATTCTTGTTTATAATTGGGAGAATGGAAAGGACATATGTTTTGATGTCACCGGTGTTTCACCCTTTTCTAAGGGAGGAAACCGCAGTTTCACACCCGGCCACGCTATTTCGGCGGCTATTACTCGTAAGAGGAACAAATATGCTGCTATATGCTCGTCCAGTGGGTATGGTTTTGGGGTTCTAGTTTTCTCAACATTAGGGGAGTTGGGAGATGATGTAGTTGTTCTTTTGAAGAGATTGAAGAATTGTATGTCTAGTCACGATGTTAACTCTACTTTAGGCAGTTCTCTTTTTTCTAGGCTAGGCATTATTATTCAAAAAGGCGTGGGAGCACAAATTGTTGCTAGACTCCCAGCCAGATCTGTGTAAAAAATATTTTATTTTTAATAAAAGCCTTCGAGGCAAAAAAATAAAATAAAAAATAAAATAAAATAAATAATAATAATAATAATAGGTTTCCCACAGAAAGTGACAAAGAGGTTTGCAGAGGAAGAATCAAAAATATTGAAAACTGCTTTTTTACATGGGAAAGGGTTTTGAGCGGTATGCAGAGTTGGATGTGCATTAAATGCATGAACATCCATGCATGGAAGATGGCTTGCAGATCCTACAGACGTCATAACAGGCCCTTTCAATGGAGTAGGCGCGGACTTTCTTATTTACAGAGCTGAGAAACCACATACTGAGATTCCTGTCACAGTAGATAATGTCGTTCCTTGCAATCCCAATGATGATGAAACAATGGGCCTCACGGTGGAGCTACTCAACAAAATTCTGCAGAAACAAATCACCACGACTGATAGTATCCCACCACCTTGCAGGCTACACTTCTCACGCACCCTGAAATCTGCTTTGGATTTTGTTCTTGCAAACCCCTTGAATCTTGCTGCTTGGATACGACTGCTATTATTGCCTGCTTGTACTTTGAATCTGTATGTGCCTAAAAGCTCTAGTGAGGAACGCTATGGAATTAGAAAGAAGTTGCAGATGGCTACAATCAATACAGCATTGTTGAAATGGAAGAAACCATCTGGTTGTGTCAACTTGGCTCAACAATTGCTAGGCCTAACCAAACAAACTCGCAAGCAACAGGCTCCGTGTAAGAAAAAGAAAAACAAGAATTTGATGGCTTGCAGGAGGAAGTTGAGTTATGGCCACTATACTGCAGCCATTCGTATTCTCTCTTCAAATGGCGTTGCTTCACCAACTCAAGATACTCTGTTCGAACTTCATCAAAATTTCCCTTTTGCTCGGCCTCCAGTTATACCTGCTGATGATATTTCATCTCCTGCCTTATCTATTGAGGCTAAGTATGTGCTTGTGGCTCTCAAAAGCTTTCCCAAAGGTACGTCTTGCGGGAGAGATGGCCTCAGGGCCCAACATTTGCTAGATGCCATGAGTGGAGCCGGTGCTGCAGTTGCTGAAAATTTCTGCTATCTATCGCCGGAGTTGTGAATCTGTGGCTTGCAGGAAAATGCCCTCCCATTCTTGGAGAATTTGTTGCTAGCGCCCCCTTGACTCCATTGCTCAAACCTGGTGGGGGTTTGAGACCAATCGCTGTGGGCACTATATGGCGTAGACTATGCTCTAAATTAGCTGCCAGTTCGGTTTGTAAAGAAATGACATCTTATCTTGGCACTTATCAATATGGTGTTGGCATTCCTTACGGTGGGGAGGGGATTTTGCACTCCGCAAACATATTATTAGAGATGCATGGTTCTGACAACACCAAGTCTATGCTGCTAATCGATTTTTCAAACGCTTTCAACCTTGTTGATCGTTCTACTATAATCAGGGAGATAAGAGCACACTGTCCAAGCATCTCTTATTGGGTTGCGTTTTGTTACATGAAACCATCCAGGTTATACTATCAAAATCATGTTCTTTCTTCGACACAAGGTGTTCAGCAGGGTGACCCTCTTGGTCCCCTCCTATTTGCATTAGCTTTACACTCACTGGTTGAGAAGATTGCAGCTAATTGTGCACTGGATTTCCATGCCTGGTACCTTGATGATGGTACCATTGCAGGCGACACCATGGAGGTGTCTAAGGCATTGAAGATCCTTCAAGAAGTAGGGCCTGACTACGGACTACATTTGAACATATCGAAGACTAAATTATTTTGGCCTTCGTACGACCTGAGAAGGGATGTTGCTGATGATTTCCCTGATAATATAGGAAAGCCGATGGTTGGTGTAAAATTGCTTGGTGGGCCGGTCAGTTTAGACTTAGATTTTTGCAACGCCACTGTGCTGAGTAGGGTGGACAAAACCATAAGCTCATGAACAAAATTCAGGAACTGCAAGATCCTCAAAGTGAACTTTTGCTACTTCGTAGCTGCACTGGAGTTTCTAGGTTATTTTTTGCACTACGCACCACTTGTCCCAAGGCTCTTCAGTCAGCTGCGAATCATTTTGACGATCATCTTATGCAGTATCTACGGCGTCTGGTGGTTAGAGATGGGGATCGTTTTGGCTTATTTCAAAAACGATTAGCCACTCTCCCCATCAAATATGGTGGTCTTGGTATACTCACTATGGCAGATACTATGAAGTATTGCTATCTCGCATCTCAGGCCCAGACTCAACACTTGCAGGAATCTATCTTGAAGCTGCCGGCAACAGCAGACTTATGTCAAGGTTTTCATCATGCTCTACAGGATTTCACTCAAGCTTGCGGACTCTCTCTACCTGGTTTTAACATCAAGGATGCTGCCCCCCATTATATGAAGTCATTGGCAGCTATCCACTTTGGTGTTTTCCGGGAAAAGATACCCTCTAACTTCTCTCTATCTGTGCGTGAGGCTACCGTATGTCAATGCAATAGATCGGACCATGCTTTGGATTTCCTTAAAGCGATACCTATACCTGGGCTTAATCAAGCAGTTGGGCCTAGGCAGTTCGCCTCTATACTCCGGTACCGTTTAGCCATACCCCTTTTTGCGGAAGATAGTAAGTGTTCTTGTTGTGGCAGGCCTATGGACATCTTTGGGGATCACGCCATTCACTGTGCCAGTGAGGTGGGGCTTAAATTTCGACACAATTTGGTCAAAGACGTCTTGGATGAAATGTGTTACAAAGCGGGTGTCACTGCTAGAAATAAGGTTTCTTTGGGCATTTTTTCTAATGACAACAAAGACCTTAGACCTGCTGATCTCATGGTTTACAATTGGGAGGATGGTAAAGATGTTTGTATGGATGTCACAGGCGTCTCACCATTCACCAATGCTAGGAATCTTAACTTTGCACCGGGCCATGCTATCTCTGCTTCTATCACTCGTAAGAATAACAAATACTTAGATAAGTGCACTGCACTTGGTTATGGGTTTGGTTTGTTGGACTTCTCCACCTTTGGTGAGCTTGGTACGGATATTGTAACGTTTCTGAAGAGATTAAGGAATTGCATGGCAAGACATGATGCTAATTTCAAGATGGGCAATTCTCTTTTTCATAGGTTAGCGATTGTTATTCAAAAAGGTGTCGAAGCCCAGCTTGTTGCTAGCCTGCCCACCATCTCTTGTAACGCCGATTTTGATTTTGATTTTTAATAATATTAATAATATGCCCCTGGTGGCTCCTTTTTATAATAATAATAACAATAATAATAATAATAATAATAATAATAATAATAATAATAATAATAATAATAATAATAATAATAATAATAATAA
>JAJJMB010010117.1:1377071-1392038 GCA_023531105.1 Papaver atlanticum | reverse complement strand
AATAATAATAATAATAATAATAATAATAATAATAATAATAATAATAAACGGGTACCTAGCTCAGCTGGTCATCCCCGTTCCCCAAAGTTTCATGCTTTCCAGGAGGTCCCTGGTTCGATCCCCCAATGGCGTAATATTGCGGAAATTAACATGGAAGGTAGAGTTAGTTTGCCCCCCTTGTGACACAATCTCATCCCCCCCATCCGCTTCGGCTCCCTTGGCTAGGTTACCCATGAGGCTCGCTGGTAGGCTAACATAGCAACCTGTTCAATTAATGTAGTAGTATGTTGTTGGAGCTTAGCTTATTAGGCTTCCAACTAGTTAATGTAATACTCTTTATCCAATAATAAAAAATATTTAAAAAATAATAATAATAATACTCTTTATCCAACTAGTTAATGTAATACTCTTGAACGTGATACTATACTTTGGCAAAGCAACATGCTTGACCACACTCAGGATTATCTCAAAGCTATACCAATATGTGGACTTAATCAGATACTCGGGCCTCGCCAGTTCAGGGAAGTTGTTTGCTATAGACTTGGTGTACCTATTTTTAACAATATTGTTGTTTGTGCTTGTTGTAAAAGGAACATGGATGTCTATGGCGATCATGCACTTCATTGCGCAAGTGAGGTGGGCATAAAGTTTAGACATGATTTTGTTAGGGATGTTATCTCGGAAATTTGTTACAAGGCCGGAGTTGCAGCTAGAAAAGAGGTCAATCTTGGGCTCTTAACTGATGATACCAAGGCTTTAAAGCCTGCGGACATTCTTATCTATAATTGGGTTAATGGTCAAGATTTTTGTTTTGATGTTACGAGTGTTTCACCTTTTTCTGGTAGTAGTGGTCGGGCTTTCGTTCCGGGTGTCGTCATTTCTAATGCTATTTCACGCAAGCGGTCCAAATATTTGGATAAGGTGTCTGCTCATGGGTATGGTTTTTGCGTCCTTGCTTTCTCCACTTTAGGTGAACTTGGTGAGATATGGTGATTCTTTTGAAGAGGTTGAGAAATTGCATAGCTAATTATGACCTCAACTACAAAATAGGCAATTCTCTTTTTTATAGATTAGGTATTTCTATTCAAAAAGGTGTAGGGGCCCAACTTGTTGCTAGGTTGCCCTCCATCGACGTTGTACCTATTTTATGATTTTTATTTTTTTGGCCCTTGGTGGCTCCTTTTATAATAATAATAATAATAAAATAATAATAATAATAATAATAATAAGTATAAGTATAATAAAGTAGGAGGGTCTCTTTTTCATAGAATAGGTATTATTATTCAAAAGGGAGTCGGTGCCCAGATTGTTGTTAGGCTGCCAACACCCTCGATGTAAAAACTTACTTTGTTTGCTTTCCATTATATAATAATAATAATAATAATAATAATAATAATAATAATAATAATAATATAATACAGTAAATGAAGGACTATTTTAGGTAGAAAGTTTAAATTACAAACTTTTGGATGGCAACCTAGCAACAAGCTGGGCTCCAACTCATTTTTGAATAGCAATACCTAATCTATGAAAAATAAAGCTACCAAAACCACTACTAACATCATTACTCACTAAGCAATTCTTCAGATGCTTGAATAAACATAAAGTATCCTCACCAAGTTCCCCTAAGGTAGAGAAAGCTAGAACACCGAGACCATAACCATGTGATACACACTTGTCCAAGTATTTAGTGCGTTTTCGCGAAACAGGCACTAGAGATAGCTTTGCCAGGAACAAAAGAGCGAGTACCTTCACCTGTGAAAGGAGAGACCCCTGTAATATCCATGCAAACATCTTGACCATTTTCCCAGTTAAGAACGAGGATATCAGCAGGCCGTAAGTCTTTATCATCGTCTGACAGAAACCCAAGAGAAACTTCCTTGCGTGCAGGCACACCAGCTTTGTAACAAAAGTCAACGATTAAATCACGTACAGAGTCATGTCGAAAGTTAGTTCCAACATCCTTAGCACAATGAAGCGCGTGATCACCCAAAATATCCATATATCAGTTACAACTTGAGCATCAACCATTCTCAACAATCAATGGGATACCCAGGCGGAAGCAAAGGACAGCTCTGAACTGTCTCGGCCCGAGGCATTGATTAAGCCCACTAATAGGTACAGCTAATAAATAATCTTGTGCATGCTTAACTTGGTTACACTGCCACAAAATGGAATCTATTGCAGACATAGAAAATTGGTATGGGATTTGCTTCTTAATTGCATCAAAATAAGTAACTGCCATGGAATGCATGCAAGGGGGGGCATCATCATCGACGCAATAAGAAGAAGGTAGTCCACATACCTGAATGAAGTTCTGAAGAGCCAACTGATAAACATAACCTTTGTTTGTTGAGGATAAGTTACCAAGGATCACCTTTTGCACTGAAGCCGTCTGACTTTGAGAAGCAAGGTAACAGTAGGTGCGGATATCTACCATGGTGTAGATGCCTAAGCCACCATCCTTGATGGGCAAGGTAGCTAATCTCTTCTATAAAGGACCAAACCCCGAGCCATCACCAGTGACAAGGAGTCTCAAATACTTGAGCAAATGATCGTCGAAAAGCTCAGTGGCCTGTTGAAGGGCTGCAGGATTGGTAGTTCGCAATACAAAATATAATCTAGAAACACCGGTGCAATTGTGAAGTAATAGCATCTCGCTTTGAGGATCCTTGAGTTTTTTTTATGGCAGTCATAAGTTGAACAGTCTTGTTCACTCTACTCAACATCATATCACTAATAAAGTTCAAATCCAGACTCACAGGACCCCCCAACATCTATCTTGAAATAGCCATCAGTCTTAGACCCTAGCTTCAGATTTCAACATGCTCTGCAGTCTTTTACTAAAATTTGTGGTCTATCTGTCTCTGATTTCAGCATCAACGACGCTATCACTCAATACATGAAGACCCTGGCAATAATCTACTTTGGTGCCGTTAAAGAGAGGATACCAACCAACTTTTTTCCTACAAACCGGGATCTGACCTTATGGCATTGCAACCGCACTCCTCATGCAATGGAATTTCTAAAATCCATTCCTATACATGGGCTAAATCAAGCTATTGCTCCTAGACAGTTTCGATCAGTTCTAATGTATCGACTTGGGACACCTCTATTCAGTAAAGACAGTATGTGTTCTAGCTGCAACAGACTTATGGATGTGTTTGGTGACCATGCAGTTCACTGTGCTGGGGAGGTGGGGCAAATATTTAGACACGATCTGGTGAAGGATGTCTTGGAAGACATGTGTTACAAAGCTGGAGTTGTTGCAAGGAAGGAAGTTTCGTTAGGTTTCTCCTCCAATAATGCAAATTATTTACGGCCCGCTGATATTCTCGTCTACAATTGGGAAGATGGGAAGGATGTTTGTATGGACGTTACCGGGGTTTCCCCCTTTACAAGTGCTAGAACTCGCAATTTCACACCTGGTCATGCTATTTCTGCGGCAGTCACTCGTAAATGTGATAAATATCTTGAGACGTGTACATCTCAGGGTTATGGCTTTGCTGTTTTATCCTTTTCTACTTTGGGTGAGCTAGGTAGTAAGATGATTTCTTTCTTGAAAAGGCTGAGAAATTTCCTTGTGATCCATGATGCAAATCATAAGATAGGCGATTCTCTCTTCTTTAGACTAGGTGTTGTGATTCAGAAACGCATAGGAGCCCAGCTTGTTGTTCGGCTACCTGCGCCTAATGTATAGTTTTTTAATTAAATAATAATAATAATAATAACTTTTAAAAAATAAAATAATAATAATAATAATTTCAAATTTGGTAATTATTTATTTCATAGACTAGGTATTATTATTCAAAAAGGTGTAGGCGCCCAGATCGTAGCTCTGCCTACTATCGCTGTGTAATGAATCTTCCGTGGTTTCCAATAATATGCCCTCGTAGGCTCTTTATAATAATAATAATAATAATAATAATAATAATAAGGTTTGATGCGGGTAGCTAGCTCAGCTGGTCATTCCCGTTCGTCAAAAGTTTGATGCGCTCCAAGAGGTTCTAGCTCCGAGTCCCCGATGGCGCAATACTGCAGAATTTGACATGGAAGGTAAAGTTAGCTTGCCCCCCTTGCGACATAATCATCCCCCTATCCGCTTCGCTCCCTTGGCTGGTTTCTCATGAGGCTCGCTGGTAGGCTTACACGGCAACCTGTTCAACTAATGTAGTAGTACGTCGTTGGAGCTTAGCTTGTTAGGCTTCCAACTAGTTTCATGTAATAATAGTTATCCAATAATAATAATAATAATAAGGAAAATGTATGGGTCCAGCATGGCCGGACGGCCGGGGATGCCACCGGTTTTGGTCAGTCCCCCACCTACTTTCATTTTTATTTGTTATTTTAATATTCTATTATTATTATTCCTTTATCAATGACTTGCTCTTTCAATCAAATTTTCGCATATTTCCATATCTTATCAAATATTGCTCCTTAGACCATACGGTTTACAAAGCAAGTGGTCCCATAACTATTATGCTTTTAAACTATAAGAATATTAAAATGATATTATTTTAATATTTCCAAATATTGGTCTTCAAAGTAAAAAATATACTTCCTCTTCAAAGCAAAATCAAGAGTTTCGGTCAAGTTCATACTCTTCTGAAAATACCTAAATAATGCTCGAATGACCACACAAAAAATGCCAGAACACTCAAGAATGGTCTGCGGACAACATGGTGGCTCATTAACCATCATGACCGGTCATGGTCGGTCCCTTGGCCACCAAAAGACGGTCTCACTCCATACATTGATTAATCATTTAAATCAATCCTCTGCAGTCCATATTTGATTCAACCTCTTTACACCAACTTGGATTATCATCCATGACCACCTAGTTGGTACCACCACCACTAATGGTCGGTCCCTCTCTCTGCCATAATTAGGTTTTACTACCTAATGCTTTGCAAAACATATTTTAATTATGATTAAACACTAATTAGTCATCCTTACACCAAAGCATGTGCAACTGACTTTGGTGAATCATTTAAAAAGCACTTGGGCGCCACAAGCCACTGCCACCAATGGCCGGGTCGCCTATACCCATTGTTCATGCCTCTCTTAATTATTGATTGGTTTATTGGTCTATTAAAATTAGGGTTTTAAACTTAATGCTCTGCAAAGCATAATTCTGAACAGGTTCAAACGCCGATATTTTTCATATTAATCCAGTTATATTCGGTCCAGTTACCAATATTTTAATTGATTCAATTATCAATATCTAATTGCTCTACTAAGAAATATTTCTCATATTGATTCAAGTATCAATATTCGAGAAGCAATATTTCATATTGATTCAGCTATCAATATTTTATTGGTTCATCAACCGATATTTAGTTGGTTCATAAGTCAATATTTTATTGGTCTGTCAACCAATATTTTAATATAATAATCTTTATCATATAAATTATTCATGATATATGGATCGAGGATGACCCTTTTATAATCATTCAACAATGTTCATCTCTATATGACTTCCTATCAAATGCTTGACATATCGAAATACATATTGGTCTATGATCAATCCAGCAATCACATAAGATTCATACTTATTAATACAAATCATTCGAATATTGTTGCTGCTTCAACTAGCACAATGACATGAGACAATCATCAGCGATCCATCAGACTCAACCTCTATAGTCCATAAAGCATCGTTGTTGTCTCAGCAGACACTTCATGCTTCATCCATCGTAACCATGTATTACGAACCATGTTCAATTCATTAATTAAGACTCATAATCTAACTAGGTCAGCGATTGACCACATAAATACACGTCCGCAAAGTAGACTTCACATGAGACATCAATTCGTGTAATATGGGGTGGATATTCACTAGGGTTTTGGTCTGGCATCCTACAACATGTGCGATATAATAATACATCCATAACGAGAAATATAAGTAAGTCATGCTGGCAGTTGAAGGAGAAAATGGAATAGTGGATGGATAATCAACCAAGCCTCTCACACAAAGTGGAAGTGGTTTACACACGATTTCCCACTTTCCCATTTTCCTATCCTCTTCAACCATCACCATTTACAGGAGATCGATGTGTTAATTACTTCTACAATAAATAGGTTTCTCAACCTATGATTTGATAACTTAACAAGACTTAACTAATTAAACCTCAACTTACGATAGTCAATAGTTAATTACACACGCAAGATTTCTTTCGGTTTTACACTGAGAAATCACCTTCAAAGAAGTTCAACACATTACTCACAATCAATCGATTTCCATTGATCTCTACACATTCTCAGCTTCTCTTCCTACAGATCGACCCTTCTCCTTCATTGCGATCTAATTGTATCTGGAACAGCCGTTTCTTGGTTTATGCTATAGGACTATAGATTAGTCTCTCGAACTCAAAGTACTCACGTGCAGTACATTTGTTTAAGGGTTTAGATGATTTTCTTCATCGAGCACTTGCCCACTCCACCACTTTTACTCATTAACTAGTGAAACGTTTTTACCCGCGAAAAATTGGCAACCACAGTGGAATATTAATCCCTCGATTGCAAACTAAATTATTCGAAGATGGTCGGCCTTAGATCTGGTTCAACGACCAACACTAATATCAATGGTTCAACTACCAACCCCAATCTCAACGCAAGTACTATTGGTGCTACTAGTACCACTCATCCTATCAACAACATTGGTATTCCGGGTACCACTCCTCCTCTTCCAAATGTTGGTGCTCCGGGCACCTCCCCACATGTTAAAAATGATGATGATAATACCAATACCGATCTTGGCAATGCTCTTCTCCCCAACCAGACCACTGAGGAAATCAGGAATATCTGCTTACCATGGCTAATCAGATGAAGATGCAGGAAATCCTCGCCAAGACCCAAGAAGACATGGATGTAAGGAAGAAGGAATTCCTTACTTATCTGAAGACCTTAACAAAGCAATTTTCATCTGATCAACGTCAGAAATGGAAAGCTAAGGAAACCTCAACAGATGAACTTGGAACCTCCGAGATCCATACTATAAAAGACGATGAATTTCGTGATATTACAGATCACTCATCAGTGAAAGACCGATCAAAGTTCATTACCCGTGAAGATTTGGAACGCTTCTTGGAAACTCGTGGAAAGGAAAATTTATCCTATGTCCACCGATATCAGCCTCAATATTCTCCTGATTTTCGAAGGGTGTCTCTTACCAAGAGATACACTTCTCCAACGTTGTCGATATATGATGGAACCGGAAACGTATGAGAACATGTTTCACGATTCCTGGAATCACTAGGAACACATGAATACAGTCATGTCCTTCGTCTCAAATAATTTTCTAAGTCCATGACAGTCAGAGCCTGCATGTGGTACAATAATATTGCACCAGTAAGCATTGCAAGTTGGTGTGACATGGTTAACACCTTTTATATGAAATACTTCTTCGTGTTAGAATAGATCACCCTTTCTGGTTTAGGAAGGATGTTCCAGAGGAGCAACGAACATCCCAACGACTATGTGAAGAGGTTCAAAGTCCAGGCCTTGGATTTCCATGATCCAAATGTCACTGAATAGAAACTTGTGTAATTATGCATCAACGGGATGATTTCCTTCTACAGAGCATTATTGGAAAACCTATGTTTCCAAATCTTTTCAGAGCTTCACGAAGCAGCCAAATGGTGCGCTACCACAACACCTGTCTTACTAGAAGGGCCAAACCTACCAAAGTCGAAATACCACGTAAGACCCGTGACAACACATGTCTTACTGAAGAATGAGAAAGGAAAGCCACCTCTTCAGATGTGCCACAACCCAAACGCATGGCACCACTATCATCTCCAGCACCACAAGCATTGATACCACAAAATAAAATCAAGTCCAATATGCACTATCTTCGGATAAATGTCAACAACAACAAATAAAAGACGCTCAAACAACTCCAAATTTCCCTCTTCTTATAGAAAAAGTAATTGAGTTGCTGGAAGTATGGATACGAGATGGTGCGATTAAGTTACCTCATGTCAGACGTCCACCAACTGAAGAAGAGATGGAAAATCCTAAATACTGCCGTTTCATTTGTGAATCACCCCACAAGTGAATGAAATGGTCTGAAATGCATTTTTAAAGATAAAATTGAATCTGGTGAACTACACTTGGGGACTGAAATAATCCCACATAAACTCTTTGCTTTCAGGAGTTTCGCTTTCCCTGAAAAACCTGTCAACTAGGTTGTGCAATCTCTGATGAAATACATGTATTAGTTGTTACACCTCTCAAAAGAACAATGCAAAGATATGTTCACCATATTCAACCATGTCGTGTCGGGCACACACATGTATTTCCCTGAAGAAGATGAAGCATCTTCTGAATCGGCCAAAGACAAAGGAAAACACGACTTGGGACTTCTTGCTACATCCAGTCTCAAAAAATACAGAATTTGGAAGAACGTTGATTGATGTTGGTACTGTCTTCAACATCATTTCTTTCAAAACTCTCAAAGCCGTGGGGATCGCTTGACAATAAGTTGGTCACAATCCAATATCGATCAAGGACCATCAAGGAAAATCCAGAGATCCTTATGGTCATATCACCCTGTAGATAAAGATGGGTTCTGCCAAGACAGAAACCAAACTTTACATAATTAGGAAGGATCTTGGATATAACGTGATTCTAGGTAGATCATGGATGCACTATAATAAGGTAATCTATTAAAAGATACCTCCGTATTTATACCTCTCTGAAGAAGGAAACCCAAATCCATATGATTTGGTAGATAATCCATCTCTATGCGACATGAAGGAATTTCAGACTCTGATGACGTTGAAGGAAGAACCTGAAGAAGATTTGAAATCATACATCAAGAGGTTCCACAATCAAGCAAGTCTCATTCTATTCACATCTCTGTCATTGAATTTACCACGCTGTTTCCAAGCATGTGACTCAATTTTGCTAACAATAGCACTTCTGATGTAGCAAGCCGTTACGAATAGATAACCCCACCTCTACAATATTTTATTAAGTGAAGAAACTCAATGCTTATCCAACAAAAGCATTCTGCTGAGCCATTCACTACTCAAGTAATGTCTAATGACAGCATATACTATCATGGATACTTCCCTGTGACATTACAGGAATGTCCACATGTGCCACAGAATCACTACAAGGAAATACCAACACACGCCCGTGTATGAAATGCAAACGTTGGAGCAAAGATGAAGGAAAAAACCAATCAATAGAAGATATGGAGAATTTTCCAAGATATGAAGGATTATCCGAGTGGATTAAGAAAAGTGGGATCGTCCGTCCATGGCGGTCCAGGGCCACCATACCGACGTTCGTCCATTCTTGAGAATTTAGGTATTTTTGTTGGACATTTGTGCAATATTTTGTATTTTCAGAAGAGTTTTGATCTTGACAGAAACTCTCAATTTTTGCTTGAATGAGCAAGTAGGGTTTTTGCTCAAGCGTCCAATCTTTTAGAATATTAAAATAATAATACTCTAATATTTTTTGGTGAAAAAAACCTAATGGTCGTGGGACCGTTTGATTTGTAGGTTTTTTGGTGAATTGAGGAATATTTGAGAAAATATGGAGAACCAAAGGTTTGCTCGAATAAGGGAGTCAAGAATTTTAGAAACCAAGGAATAATAATATAATTTAAAATAAAAAGAGTGGTAAAGTGTGGGATCGGCCACGACATGGATGGACGGCCGGTGGGCCCGATCCCACGCGCCTATTTTTCTTTCTTTCTTATTTCCTTTTTTGCTTAGATTTCAATATCCTCATTCGTCCATATATTGAGTGCCCATTTGTGCATTATTGCTAAGTACACTCGCACCATTTGCTCGGTGCTTACTCTGTGGTGACCCATATTCCCGAAAGGTGAATATCTATTACTAATCCATGGGATTCAGCTGAGAAAAGTCGTGAATTGAAGTAATACAAATATTATGGTGGAAATAGAATATTTTCTAGGAATTCAAGTGATAAATACCACACTAGAATTAATTAATTGATGGTTCTATACTAGTAGGCAATCTGTCTATGAGAATTATATTTATTCGAGAATCGAGGTATGAGATGGTAGAGGCATCATACTCGTTCTGAATGTTCAGCATAGTCAGGGAATATTTGCGACATCCTGAAGACGTTATTGCTCTATACTAGTGGTAAATCCATCAAGGAGCTGTCCAATCATTCTCGACTCTATAAAGAAGTGTATAATGGAATTGCTCAGTATAAATGATGAAATATGCAGAATATTAAAATCTCAGCTGAGAGACTTCAATAATTACATATTCATGCATGCTCTGAAGAGGCTATACACTCAGACAGAGATCACCGTGATATGAACTTTCATGTCTAAATCATAAAATATGAATTTCATATATTCATCCGAAGCTAGGTTAGAAATATACAAAACAATAATTTTATCCTTCGTCAAAAATCCACCATCAACAATCTCGAAATATGATTCAAGCGTATATGTTCAAAGGTCCTTAGCAATATTAGTTCGAAACAATTTATTATTCAAGAATTAATTTGTGGATCGATTGAAAATTGCCCATGCGAACGATTTTATCATTTGGGAATGTTTCAAACATCAAAAGAGATAAATTCAGAACTTCTGATATTTCGACTCAGGGTAGGTTGGCAGTTCGCAAACCATAAATACCTGAGTTTTAGAAATACAGGGAATGTTAGCGAACTAGTTGGAAAACCGTAAGTTCAATTAGGGACAATTCACGAACCGTGGTTATTTCAATTTTTCAAGTTGGTGTAAAAAGATAGTAGTTGGCGAACCCGGTTCATGAACCGAGTCCATATGAGTTCTCCAGCCGAGTACGGTTGGAGAACCTGGTTCACGAACCATATAACACTGACTCGTGAACTTGCCTTACAGTCCAGTAACCGTTTCACCAACGGTCCCAGTAGCATTTAGCAGATGCTCAAAGACTTTTTTTAAAAAATATGTTTAGTATTGTTATGACTCTCATAAACACCTCTAAAACATCATTGATCACAAAAAACTTGTGTATGTGTATCATGATTAAATTCTTAATTGTTTAAATGAACATCAAATTGCTTATAGTTCATAAGGCATATTTTCCAAAGAACGATCATTATACACGGTTCTGTAACCAAACCACTGTGTATATTCTTTTAATGTGATTTCAAGACTGATTGTCACATGCTTATTTGAAACCCTAATTAGAGTTTCATCTAAACAGAGAAAGTGTTTGACTTGATTCTCAAGTTATCTTAGCTTGAATTCTAAACAACCCTCAGTCTGGAAAACCTATAAATAGAGACGCTCTTTCAACTGGGAAAATCAATCCCTGACACTTTGTGTCCTAGTTTATAGCTAGAGTCGTCCTCTATTGACCTAGTTTTCCTCTGAGAAACATAATTAGGTCTACGATTAAAGACTTCTCTATGGGGATTCGTGAAGCCAGGTCCGACTATCTTTATCTTGATAGTTCGTGTATCCTGATCTTACTTTTATGTTATCGAGGTTCTCGTAATCTCTTTCAGGCAAGATAGATAGAAATCGCAAATTTCTTTTCATCTCAGACTTTGTGATTCCTCAAGATAGATATCTGAAAATTATTCTTAATAAATAAGTTGAAGATTGTTCCTGAGAGGTGGTAAACATTCCAGGCTTGTCATCTAAGTAAGTGTAAGTGTTCTGGATTTGTGAGGTTTGCTAGCTTTGTCTATTGCAAGCAGATTCCCAATCCTTGATCCTTGATCTAAAGAGAAATTAAATAGGCTTATCTGTTGAGGCAGATTAGTATCAAAAGTATTCACTTAAGTTTAAGCAACTCTTAGGATGTAAAGGACGTCAACTAAGATAATCAATTGCGTAGAGCCTTGCGATGTTCAAGAAACGTAAGGAGCGCGACTGTAACTGAATTGCTTTGAGGGTGGATTTGATCTCAACTACATTCCAGTTCAAAGACTGATAGTAGGATAGTGTTTGTAGCGGCTTAATACAGTTTGGTGTTCAAATCTAGACGAGGTCCCGGGGTTTTTATGCTATTGTAGTTTCCTCATTAACAAAACTCTTGGTGTCTTCTATTTTTCCTTTTTCCGCATTACATTGTTTATCTTTATAATAGGAGTTACACAAGTTGTACGTATTCAATCTTAGTAGATACGTCCATATAATTGTGACTAATTACGAGACTTATTTCTTGTAGAATTCGTACCTTGAAACATAGATAAATGGTTTATTACTTGACAAAATTCCGATTGGATTATTTGGATACGACTAGATTGATCTTGGATATTGATTTTTGGGATCGTTCAAGTACTCTTCTTAACAATCAGGTTCACGGAATCCACAGTCTATAAGTTCTAATAGAGAAGAGATATAGATATAAACTCTACATACATATTTTCAAGGATCATTAAGTTGTTCTACTGCCGTTTGTATTAGGTTTTGTCCATAAAGGTTTCCGAACGAAAAACTTGGTGGTGTACCCTTTCCTTTTGAAAAACATTCTAGGATTTTCATATTTCGTTTGCAATTTCAAGTCCTCCAAAACGTATGCAATAATTAATTGAATTCACTTGCAGCAATCAATCTCAGTTTCATTCATTCAAATCAATACCTCTATCAAACAAAAAGAAAATCCTTTCAATAGCAATTTTCTAATTGCCTAGCTGATCAAAACCCAAGAAAAATCAAAATCAGATAAAAAACTTTTCATCTCTAAAAAATCCAACGACAGAGTTCTGGAAAAACAATTCGAAAAGTGTTATTTTCATGCTTTCAAGAGCATTCTTTTCCAACTCCAATTCTTTAGTCAACCTTGCAATCCTTGCTTCGGCTTCCACAACAGCATCACTGAAACGAATCACGATAAATTTCATATGGAACATGAGTCTTCGAAGAACCAGCAAATCAACTTACAGAAGCAAATGCATCAAGTGTCACTTCATCAGCACCAACCCGTTGTTCTAGGGAGATGAAGATCATACTGATGACTACATATTGACGATCAGAATGTAATTTAACTACATTCGGTGGATCTTCAGTATCCCTATTACAAGACTCCTGAAGTAGGTGCAACATATTCATCCATGGATGTCATGAACTCTTTCAGCATATATCTTTCTACCAAGTGACTGAACACCTCTAGGTTGCGCTTGGGGACTTGATCTTGTTGGAAATATCAATTCAAATCTATTTCAATAAATATGATCCACATTGCAAGTCATTGAAACCTGATGTGATGCATGAAAGAAACAAAATGTCATCAACGGAACCTCTTTACATCACAAACCCCGCACGACTGAGAAACTTCCTCTCCTTAGCGATCACATAGAGAGTAAAGACTGTACCTTCATTGTTCATGTTTGCCTCAACAACATCAATTCTCCAACGAAGTCATTTCACATTAAAGTTATGTTGTTCATACGATTCAAAGATCCCATTAGATAGAGGAGCAAAGACTACGTCAATGTCTATTATCACAGTTTCAACTCTTTTAATCTCTGGAGCAACTCCATTTGTAGTCTCAGCATCAACAATGGTCTTAGGAGCGTTTTCCTCAGCTTCATCATCAACTGTCCATTTTCTACAGCCTCAATCTGCTCCAAGCATAAGGGACTCATATCAAGTGTAAATATGAAAATACATATTAATATAAATGTTAGAGCATAGCTCGGTTGAACCCACCAAGCGTTGGTATTCAAGTTTGGTTGTCATATTTTAGTGAATAAAAACTCATCTAAGAGTCGCCTGGTTATGTACTAGAGACAACTTCGTATAGGTTAGACTAGAAAGTCTAGGAATATGAGACATACAAGTATTACTCGAAGACCTGAAGAATGTGAAGAAGTAACGAGCTACAACGACGACATCATCCTTCCTATTGAGGTTAGTAATATTGACTTTAATTGTTTCATTCCTAACGTATCTTTCAAGTCGTACTATATTGAAAACATAACTACGAAGCTGTGAATGAATATTTTACTCTAGTAGTGAGACATGATCATATGATCATAGTATTAAGGAATAAGACTACGAAGTATAACGCTTATCTTTTGAACTTCGTAGATATGACATCGACATAATCTTATGAATGCTATTGTGATTATGTGAATGGGTACGAAGGTGAATATTTCATCCTATGAAACAATGTTTACATTTTTTAAAGGAAGTACAATCGCTAGGCTTATTGGTATTGTTATTCATTGCATATCTTTGGATTACCAATATGTGTGAGATGGTAGAACCGATCATAACTTGTCATGTATCTTGGTATAACTAATCACCATGCATGACTTATGACTTGGTATGACTAGTTTTGATTAATTAGTGTAACCGATCCTAAGTAATCACCTGAGATGGTATGATCGATATTTGCGATTGGTGTGACCGATCCTAGTAATTGGTGTAACCGATCCTGGTAATTGATGTAACCGATCCTAGTGACTGGTGTGACCAATCACAAGTAATGCCATGAGTATATGGTAACTAGTCCTTGTAATTGACGTAACCGATCCTGGTAACTGATGCAACCGGTCCTGGTAAATTGTGTTACCAATCACAAGTGTTCCATATTAAGGTATAACCGATCCTAGTGATTGGTAGAACCGATTAAACCCATGAATGTGATTTGATATTTGATCAATCACATAGTTGTCTTGGAATACAGATTAACCAATTCTAAACTTGTTTGGAAGTGTGGTATAATCGATTCCAAGATTGTAAATATGAATAAGGATTTACAAAGAAAAGATGGCAACATACTTTGAACACGAACAGTAACTCTTATCTTTTATTGTTCAAAGATATTCCTTAATTACTCAAGGAGATCCCGGTCCGAAATAAATTAAGAATCTCTTAATTAAGGTTGTTAGTTTTTTATGCTTTAATTACCAGCAATTAAATGCATATCTCTAGAGAATAAAATTCAGTAATGTGCATTTACTAATTGGAGATTTACTATTGAGAGATTTCGGAAAATATTGGACAAAGCATTTCCTGGAATT
>JAJJMB010010117.1:1345996-1377061 GCA_023531105.1 Papaver atlanticum | reverse complement strand
CTTGAGAATACTTTCGGTTTTGGAAATTCCTTGGTGTCCAAACATCCTTGGTCTATAAATACCTAAGTTTGCATTTCTGGTTAACTATCCTAAGAGTCAGGCAAACTTCATCTTTTTGTTGTTTCTGGTGGAGCCGTCTATCCGGAGATAAAAGTACCCTAATTAGGCGAAATCTCTTACGACCGCTCGTTTAAAGACTTTTGTGGGATCAAGAAGCTCTACGAGTACCGTTGGTGGGAAACTAGATAATTACAGTTTATTAATTTTCGATTGATATTATTGACTAACGGTTGTTGAACTTTGATTGCACCTAGTTTGTTTATTCTTGAGAATCTTCTCTTCTAATATAAGATTCACTCAAACTAAATCGAAGTGTCGACGGGATCTTTAGAACTGTTTGTAGATCTAAAGACATCTTGTGATAATCCATTGTTAACAGACTCCATTCTGTGCGTGATTGATCACAAGAGATTCAAGTAGTGTTGTGCAGGTTTAATTGAAGATTAAAGAAGATTTGAAGACGAAGAAGATTTCTTATTGGGTTCTCATATCTTTGTGTAGCACAAACCTTGATCGACTGGGATCCAACTGGAATCAGATTTATTCGATTGATTAGTTGCGTGTGATCAGTAACACCTAATTTTTCTCTTGAGATCTATTTTGATTGTTACAAATCCGAATCTTATTGCTTAGGTAATAGAGATTGGATTGATCTAACCAGGCAAAGGAGTTTATTAGTTTAAACGGAAGAGCCTTTGTATATGACTTGAGATATCTTTATCTGGAAAGAACCAATAGAGTTGTTACCAAACAGATTTGTTGTTCCTTACTGTTTGGAATACGATCCAAATGAATTGTTCCAGTGCGTGCACTTATTGAATGTCAGAAGCGCAGGGATACTGAAGAAACTAAGTGAATTAGGGTTAGTTGCTTGGTCTCAACTATACGAAGTTGGTTTAGATTTTGTATAGCGGCTTAATTCTGAGAGTATTCAATTCTGGACTAGGTTCCGGAGTTTTTCTGCATTTGCGGTTTCCTCGTTAGCAAAATCTTGCTGTGTCATTTACTTTATCTTTCCGCAATTATAATTGTTGTTATTATAATTTAAAGTAAATTACACAAACATTAACTCCGCTTTACTTGATAGTGATCCTTTAGAGTTTGGTTAAGTCCGAACCTATTATCAAGTAATCACATTTTGATTGTTGTATTGTCTAGATATCGTATCCATAGACGATCACACAAAGTGTGAATACCGATTTGTCGTATTGTCTCGACTTTGTCCATAGAAAATCACTTTCGGTAAGAGGACTTATAGGTGGATAATTTAAAGATCGTGGTGTATTTGGGTACCCTTGTCTTTTCAATAAACTCATCCCAAAACTTCCATGATGGATGGGCACAATTCAAAGTCTTCTACAAGATGTTCTTGCAACCCCTACAGATGAGATGTGACACACTTCAGGCCATTGATTCATGTAAATATGCCAATAGGAGAGGAATCAGACAATGCTTCCTTAACGAATGGTGTTTATCTATATCTCTACTACGTCATACCAAAAGGACGCATCAATCGGACATACGAGCTGAGAGATATGGCCTCCACACTCTACCCTATGAAATCTGAAAAATTTGCACGGGATTACAAATTGCAAATGTGCATGCGTCGTTGACTTGCCTAGACAACTCCAAATTGAGTTATTCTTTTTGCATATGATAGATTAGCCTCTTATATTCAAAAGGGGTCAAGCACTGAATTTTGACATCGTATGAAGTTTCCCCAACTTCCAGAGTAAACGACATGTAAGCAAAAATTTCTAAACGGGATTCATAACCTTCACAGTCGATCGACGTTTACCTAGGTTTTTCCACCAAGGTGCGAAAAAGGGTATATAGGCAGACGTAATGAGTTGCAGCATTAGTGGTAAAGCACCTTGTCGCTCATATCATCTAACTACGAGGTGATTGCGACATTTTGGTAACTCTTATCATCTGGCTCAATTATGCGAGGCAAGATATGATTGTTTACATACTTGATGAGGTAGTTTCAGACCATTTGGTGGATGCGCATACTTCCTATCAAGACATTCGACGTAGGCATGCACCAGTTGTGAATTGGGCATTGCCAAATAAGGAAGCTAAACCGATATCCAAGTTAGGGGAGCTTGCATAAGCCAATTGCATCACAGGAACGATATAAGGCATGGATGGGATGAATCTGGCTAATGCACCCTTCCCATGAGCAAGAACAGTGCATGCTTTCAATAATTCCGAAGCGAAGTAAGAAAACTGGAAATAGGCTTGCAATGGTCTATATACAACTCCAAGGCATGTCCTATGCTTTGACAAGACTCTGAAGTCAGTGATGCATGCAAAATGCATCAGCATTGACTTTATGGCTTTCCTTCCCTTGCTGAACATGGATGAATTGGAACGGTGTGGAAGCTAAGTTTAAGGCATCATGCTTGCAAAGCTATGCTTTATGCATTTTCCTGGTGAGAAACAAAGTTGTACGACCCGGTTATTGCATCATGAGTAGAGCGTCGGGGAGTTTCGGCTTGCTGGGCACAGCGCCGGTTGGGTAATTTTCCAGTCCGTCATAACAGTATTGTTGGGAAGTGGTTAATTAATAGTTGTGGTATTCGGTATCTAGAAAAATATTTTTATTGGTAGTCATCTCATCTAGCTTTGCTTCTAGCAATATCGGGTTTGTCTCTCAACTGATTTATTTAGTTACTAAGAACGGGAATCTTAATATGTTAAATGTTTTTTTTAAAAATGAGATTATTGAGCATATTTTGTAGAATTAGAATTCATGTTATAGAAAAATATCAAATAAGATGGACAAGTTCTAAATCTAGAAATTTTGTTGTGAAATATGCTTATAACATACTGCTCAATAAATCACAACAGAATAATTCAGTTAATGTTGGTAGTTTCCCATGAAAAAGATTGTGGAGAGTTCAACTTCCTCTTAGAGTCTTTGATTTTGTCTGGAAATATGCTAAGTCTTGTTTACGTACCACAGACATAATAGGTAGATTTGCTACTAATATTAATACCTCATCTTATGTGGGGCTAATGTAAAGAACAATCAACACCTATTTTTAGATTTTTCCATTTCTAAGAGAATTTGGTTTGCCGTGGATAGTTCTCTTGTAGGAATGATTAGTAACGCAAGTTTTAATCAACGGTTAAATGACTTGTTTCTATCTAATCAATTTCACAAAGGCTTTTTGCAGGAAAGGATTAGATTCATATGTTGTATTTTGTGGTTTATTTGGAAACACAAATACTCAGTTGTTTTTGACAATGCTCAATTCAAACCAGTGCAATTCATATTAGCTTTGAAAAAGTTTATTTCTAAATGTGAAGGTACAATTATTGAACAGACTGTTAACATGGATAGTGTATAGGTTCTAATATGGAAACCTCTAGATGAACCAGCCATCAAAATAATTTTGATGCTTCCTTTATTAATTACAATTTACATATTGGAACTGAACTACCAGCGAGATGTGGTGCGGGTACCTTTCGAGCTGTAAAAGGATGCGTATCCAAAAATATTTAGTTGCACTAGAGGCAATAAGATGGGCAACAAACAATTCAGTTCAAGATTTATATTTAGAGGGCGATAACAAGAACATCATGTATGCTATCAATGGTATTTTAGGAATTATCAACTAGACAACAAATAGTGTTATGCAGAAGTGTATTCATTTTCTCAAGTCGTTTAGTAGGTGGTCATATACTTTTGTTAAGAAGGAGGCTAATGGTATGGCTGACACCTTAGCTAGGCATTCTAGATTTAATGGTACTTGAAAATATTCTGTCATTGTTCCATAGTTTTTTATATTTAATCCTTGGCAAAGGATACCCAGAATATAACAAGTTAACATTCTTAATAAAGCGGGAGGGATCCCCTCACACTTTTATTATCACACTATCTCACACGTTGGATGTCTTTTTTGCGAATAAAAACCAAACCGTAACGAATTTGAAGATAATATTTTGGGGATATGTTAATATTATATAGCTCTACATTCCTCCTGAAAATGAACGTATTCCGAGACGTATAACACCACCATCTACTACTTTGAAAATGAGCCGTTGAAAATCAACAGATTTCTGGCCGTCAAAATTAAGATCGGTAGATTGTGAGGTTTCATATCTAGGAATGTTCGCATTTTTGGTAGGCATGTAGAACTTGGTAAGAGGAACATACCCTCAAAATATAAGCTTCAAATCCGTTACGGTTTGGTTTTTATTCACGAAAATAACGTCCAACGTGTGAGATAGTGTGATTTTAAAAGTGTAGAGGGATCCTTCCTCCTTAATAAAAGGTATAAAATAATTTTGTTAATGGAATTTTTTTTTATATGGATGGGTAGATTTGCCACCTGGCTAAATTGGGGCCTAGGCCAATTATTTGGGGCCTATCAAATTTCTCTCCTAACTCTACCAAATGGCTATGGGGTGCCAAACTTCTTAAAAAGTCTAATTTACCCCAAATTAATTCCTAAAACTAACTCATATAAATACTAATCTTTACCATTTTCAGCAAAATCCAAAAATATAAAAACCAAAATCAGATTTTTTTTCTATTTTCATCCTAATCTTTCCAAATTCTCAAAACTCTAATAAAAAAAATCATTCTCTTCTCTAACGATCTGCGATCCAACCAAGAAAAAGGTAAATCTCCATCAATTCGTTGTAGTATTCACCTTTCTTCATTGATTGAAAATCAAAATCTCTGATCAACCCAGAATCGGTTTATGTTGACATATCGTATAAACCGATTCTGGATTTTGTTCTTCAGCCATGAGAGAATGCAAAGTAATCGGTTTATATGATGATTAACATCGACCGATTCTGGGTCTGAAATCGGAATATGAAAAGACATCTCCAGAATCGGTTTATAAGTGCATTAGCATAACCCGATTCTGGGTACTAATTTTTTTTTTAACTTTGCGATTCCACAATCGGATTTTATTTGCTTGTTAATGTACCGATTGCGGAATTGTCTCTTCAGATTCCATTTCATAATCGGTTTTTATATATGCATCACATCAACCGATTGTTTAAGTTTGACATTCATGTGTGTTTTGTTGTTGAGAATCGGATTACATATGTTTAATTATGTACCGATTGTTAACTTGTTTTTTTTTTTTTTTGTAGATATGGACTTCGGACACCTAGCATTTTACTCTCGAGATCTCACCCATGAGGACATTCACAGGGCACCACAACCCGTGCCAGAAAGAAGCCTATACAAGTTTACTTATGGGCGTGAGCCCCTTCTGGAGAAAGCACTCGCACTGGTAGACAAGCTTGCATTGGAAGAGCTCCATGAGGTCATTAGGTTCGCGAGGAGAAGTAGGGATTTGATTTCAGCTGAGAGGGATCGCCACAGACATTTGGAAGCTATGTTTGAAGAAATGGCTGAATATCAAGCCATGGCTGATGCAGAAGCTGCTGCTCTTGATGCTGGTGCTGCTACTGCAAATGTTCCTGGTGTTGCTGCTCCTGATGCTGGTGCTCCATGATTTATAATTTTAAGTTTTAGGTATTAAAACTTAAGGTTTTAAGACTTGGTTGTTTAAGTTTTTAACACTCTTTTGGCATGGTTAAGGTTTATATTTTGGATGATCCTGGTTTGAACTTAATGCACTTAAATTTATAATTATAATCTTATGTGTAACAAACAAGTTTATGCATGCTCAATAATTTTGTTACCCAAACACATGCCAATAATCGGGCTACTCGATATGTCAACATAAACCGATTGTCTAGGGTCCATAACAGAATCGGTTTATGTGTGGGGTCAGTATAATCCGATACTTCATGCCTTAGAAATGCTATTTTTTCTGTATGTTTTTCAAGCTAGAATCGGATCACATGTGCATTTATATAAACCGATTAGTGTCATTGAAAATTCAAAAAATTTACATGTCTTTAATCGATTTTGTTGGTCACAATAAAGACCGATTCTTGGTGGCATAAAAACTTAATCGGATTTTATGGACCTTCGAGAAGACCGATTGTTCCAAATTATTTCATTTTTTCAAAAAAATAATAGTTGTTGGGGCCTTTCTCTATATATAGAGAGCTCATCCTTGGACCCCATTTGCCCCAAAATTGCTCATTCTATTCCCTCTCACTCCATACCTCCACAAAACAACTACGCCTATAGACATATAGTCTCCAAAGCTCATATCATAATATACTCTTTCTAACTCTCCCACTACCTCTACATACAACAATGGCATCATTTGATTCAAATGAAGATTTATCCATCACCAAAGCATGGTATGCCGAAACTCGAATTAAAAAGCAGTCTTCCGTAAGGGTAGATGCCGAAAACTTTTGGACAAAGGTACATAACAAATATAGGCAAGATTTTGGAAATCCGAATGGAAGAAGTGTTCAACAAATCCATGCTAGGCACCAAGTCATCGAAAGTGCGATACTTGCTTATTTATCTATCCAACATCGGATTTTGAACGCTAGCCACTTTATCTTGTCCATTGAACAATTTGTAAGTATTTTTGTGGATTATTTTACGTAATCCATGTTGTTTTATCTCCCAATGAAACACCACTAACTAAGTAAGTTTGTGTTGTTTTTTTGTAGCATGAAGTCGTGAAAGTGTGCTACTTGGAAGAAAAGGGGGAAGCATTCGCATTCGATGCAAGCTATCACTTCATGGTATCCAAAATTCCGGAGTACGGCCCGAACTTTATGGTGGGTGAATCGGACTCGGATTCCTCCGACGAAGATTGATGGTTTTAGAAGTTTTTGTGTAGGTTTTGTGGGTAGACCTCTATGTAAACCCTCACAAGACTATAACGAGTCCACTAGGGTCACTAAGGGTTCAAAGACTTGATGCACGTGCTAAGTGCATCCGTGATTCCTACGAAAAGGAGTAGATATGAAATGAATGAAAAAAAAAATTCTTATGAAAAGGTCACAATCGGTTTATATATGACTCAAAAGATCCGATTGTTAGAATCGGATTGTATCTATGCTTACTTAAACCGATTCCTTAGGACCTCTATTAATTTCGAAAACACTACCCAGAATCGGTTTAAAAGTGCATGAAAGTAAACCGATTCTGGGTTGTGTTTCCGAAAAAAATTACGAAAATTCAGTTGCTTGATTCAAATGAAGATCGATTTACATTAGTTGATCTCACATCTAAAACGATTAATTAACACCTAATATGATTAATTAACGTTAAATAATCAGGGGTAAAATGGGTAGTTAGATAATATAGTTGGATAATGGGTTGTGTAAAATTTATTTATAATGACCTTTTTTGTCATCTAGTAACAGGCCCAAATAAGTGGACTAGGCCCCAAACTAGCCAGGATTTGCTAGAGTAATTTGGCCATTACCTGCCAGTCGACCCAACAATGGTGGTTATTTACCAGTGAGTGGCTGGTCGGGTGCTGGTTTACATTGACAGGCCGGGTTGATCTGGCGGGTTAGAGTCGAATCTGGGCAGCCCAACTATTATCGCTCATTGACATCCCCGATTCCCCGGGAAGAGTGAATACTCACAAGACACAAGTTCAGAACCAGCAATCCAGGAAAGTACGGGCGAAACGCTCACGCATGTGAGAGGGCACGAGTCATGACTTTATCCAACGGACAGTAAAACATTTTAGAAACACGTGATAGCTTGTTACGTCATGAATTTCTTACCGATACCCGTACGATCTATTAGTGGAATTATTATCTCATTTTCTGCACCAATTGAACAGTTTCTTGCCATATTTAGCAAAACTGTATTAGCTGAGTGAGAGGACCTTTACTGAGTCTACTGAGTTAGATATCTAGGTCAGATTTTACTCGGTTTAGGGAATCAGAAGGCGTGGATTCTTAGTAAGAGTACTCGTACAATGTTCAACTTTAATGTTGCAGTTGATAAAACCAACTTTAATGAATCCTGTTTTCTTCTGCACACGTTTACTCTACCTCTATTGAACACCATTGATGATCATATCCATACATTTATGATTCATTGCCAACCACTGTTGATTATATTTTTTAGCCAATCGAAGATATCTAATTGTTTTTTTAGTTTCTTTAAGCTACGGATCTATAATGGGCCATTTACTCCTGATAGTAGATGCATTAAGGCAGGTTTTCTTTTCACGCTTGCTGCGCAGTTTATTCTTAGGTTGTACCAGCCTTCACGCAAGGCACACGATTTATTTATTTATTTTTTTGCTGAATCATCTGATTTGTTAAAGTGAACGCACATATTTGGTTCACATAGGGTAGAAAAAAAATCTGCCTGAAGCCTTGAACGTAAAAGACGAGTGTCTTTTTTTCTCCTTCAGTGAGACTTGATTCACTACGTAAGCTCACTGCTTTCGGTCTGACTAACTAGCTGGATGACGCAGAGAAAAAATTGGCAATCTCAGAAAATCTTTAGGTATTTGGAAATGTGTTGACATATTCTACACAATTTTCTGAAATTTAATATCCATTCCTCTAGAAATGGGAACTAAATTCAGCCATGCTAGTTTTCAGTAGATTGGAGAAAAGATATAGGATAGTATTCTTGGACACTTAAACTTTGTAATGCAAACTATTCTTACATAGGACGTAGACTCGTAGAGTTGAACCAGTGCTGCTAATGGGATACTGGATTCCACGGGAGGGTACCAAAATGCATATAAAACAAAATAAAAATTTCTCAGTCTTATATGCATTTGGCACCCTCATGTGGAATCCGATACTGAGTTGAACTGCTTTTTCTTTTATGATCATCGGTCGAAGGCTTTGAAATCAACTTAATTGACTTGAAGTATTATGCTGATGCAAAATAAAAATAAAATCCAAAAAATGTTTGATTATACCGACAGATGTTTTAACTTCACAATCATCACATACAATGCCAAACCAAAAAGAAATGATAACATACTCGCCGATGCTCAAGTATTTCGTCATCCTAGTTATAGAGTTAGGTCATAAATCTAGAGCACCTACTTCATCAAAAGATGCTGATGATGCTTCATTTGACGTGTAATGTGATGAAACAGAGGCTAGAAAGAGAAAATGACTCCTTGTTATCATCGAATACGAACACAGAACTCCGTACGTATTCTCTCTAATGGGCTAACATTTAAGTGTTCTGACCATGGCAGTTCCCTTGTATTCCCCATGCATGCATGGAATTTGATGATGATCTCATACATTATATATGTTGATACTACTGCTACTTTTACTGTCAATCAATCTCATGGATGGATTCAGTACGCGATGACTTTTGAGTTGATGATGCATGACGAGTGAAGGTATCATATACATATGTACGCCAGAAAATGTATAGACCCCAAGAATAGTACATACCTATCTATATGCCTTCTCTGCGTAATTGGCAGTGATATTTACGTGTCACAATGAAAGCGGATGGAAGCTCGTGTCGTTATTCAACAGTACTGGTGATTATTACGATGTCAATCGTCACGATCGTAGACGTATATCGGTTTGCTACAGTAAATTTAATTATTAGATTTGAATTTTACGTGTTATTGGTATAGTTTATAATTCGTACATGTAAAGGGAAAGCTAGCTATAATATGCATATTGAAGTACATACAGCATCCACCAATGATAAGACGACGACATGATACTAATGTTTTGAAGAGAGAAATTCGGTTCATACGTTAACTTCAACATATCTTAGTTGGTGATTCGTTAATTATGGTTCGATTTGTTTTCTACGATTTAACAAACACAAAGTTAACAACTTGGTTCGTTAGTTATTAATTTTCACATGGAAGATTTGGATTCAATCACCCAGCAGTCGGGTCATGGTTTTCTATATCACTCGGTAGGTAATAGGTATATATATATATCACTAGACATTTACATAAGATCTTTTCTGGATCGATATCTCTTTGTATCAGTTTGTCGTATCGGTTTCTATTATTCTGTTACAATTGATGCGCCAAATGCATCGTATCAGATACCTGATATTTGAGGTGCATACTAGCATACTTGTTATGCGTTTTGGTGAGCACGGATGCCCAATTAGGCACACGAATGCGCATTGATTGAAGTGGTTGATGTCATAACGCATTACTACCTAGAGTAGAGCTACACCCACCAGTGATCAATGATAAATAAATTATTGATAAATCATAGTCAATCGTGAGGATGGGCTTTAAACTTCACATATACAGAAATTGATTGCTTGCTTGCTTATGAAACAAGTCATCAGAAAATCCATCCATCAGTAGATATTGAAATAAAAGCAGATAGAAAGGGGAAATGCTGCTAAACTGATGACTGACATACCCCGCACGAGGTAATGGTACTAGTTGAAGGTTTTAGGTTGAGTCAACAAGGCAAG
Source organism: Papaver atlanticum (assembly GCA_023531105.1). Classification (NCBI taxonomy): domain Eukaryota; kingdom Viridiplantae; phylum Streptophyta; class Magnoliopsida; order Ranunculales; family Papaveraceae; genus Papaver; species Papaver atlanticum. Next base: position 1,366,692 of record JAJJMB010010117.1, on the reverse strand, counting down.
TAAAGTCAGAAGTGAATCTTTACTTTCCTGCTTTACTATAAATGTTCATCTCGCGTGTGCATAGCAGTTTTTCTAGTTAACTACTCTTTCCTTCTTGGTGCACTAAATAAAATACTTGATGATGATGATTGTTTTTCGTTGTTTTCTTTCTGTTGTACTGTACACTAATATTAAGGGTGTAATGTGAGCCCATTAATAATAGGCCTGAAAAGGAAATCCATACCCAATAAGGCCACCCACTCCCTCTAGGGCAAAGGAAGTTGTGCCTGTCGTTATGAACCCTGTTTTAGGGCATACCTAAAACTTTCGGGGCATATAAACCAATAATCCCATCTAAGGTGTCCTTATAAGGGGTATCCCTTGGGTAGTTCAATTACCCATATACCCTTCAACCATTTTAATTACTAATCTACCCTTGCTCTTAATATAAAAACCTAAAATCAGTTTTAAGAAAATCAAAATCAGTTTCTATATAACTTCCTCATCTTCTCTAGCCGAACCCTTCTTCTCCCTCGCGAGAAAAAAAAAATTCATTGCCGTGATTAATCGTCGATTCGCGAAAATTTGATCGTCGATTAAACTTAACTATATAATGGGTCGTACAAAGGAAAAGGCAACTGGTAGGCGTTCAAAATCGTCTTCAAATCCCTCAATTGAAGAAGAAGAACCAATTGAACCTGAAATTGAACCACAAAATCAACCAATCGAAGCACCAACTCCTGAAATGAGGATAAGAAAGTAAGTTCTACAAACCCAATCTCTTATTTGATGTTTTTAATCGATTCAATAGGGTAAATTCCAAAAAACTTAGGGTTTTAGACGGTTACAGAACATGGATCGGCGCATAATGTAGTTGCGTTTTGAGCCGAACTGTTCTTCAAAATTTCAATCTGAAAGTGTATATGAAGAGTTCGGCTTGAAATAGTATACCAATATACGCCGAACCTAGCACATTTACAAGGTTCGGCTATTACGATATTCACAATATGTGCCAAACCAGTACAAAATTCTAAACCCAACAATTCTCAGGAATATAAATGATAAGGTTCGGCTTGTATTCTACTTATGTAAAAAGCTGAACCATGTACTTCCATAAGGTTCGGCACTTACGATTTTCACCATATAAGCCGAACCTTCAATAATTTTTCTTCCAGAACATACAGGAGTAGGTTGGCTCCTTATGACATTTTAAAAGAAGACGAACTATAGTCTAGAAAGTGGGTTCGGCTCATAATCAGAACACTTTCAGCTAGCCGAACTGTTCATTATTTGTCAATAGCCAGGTGGGTTCGGCTGATAATTTAAGCCGAACATATTCCAGACTCGCCGAACCTTAGTGAAAAAACATGAACTTTTTATGATTTTAAGCTACAAAAGTGAGATTAAACATCAGATAGAAGTGTACCTGTGTATTAAAAGCATTGGGTTCCTCATATATGTATTCATCATCCGGATTTGGCTCATAAAAATCATCACCTTGAGTTCGAGTTTGAGTTTGAGTTTGTGCTTGAGTTTGAGTTTGAGTTTGTGTAAAATCATTCTCATATTCTAAGAAATCAGCCATTTCCGGATCATTGTTGTAATTGATATGTATTTTCCTAGGTTTTTAGATGAAGATTGACCCTCATACATTGAAGCAAATACAAGTTTTTTTCTCACTTTCCCCTTCTCCTTCTCCAAAAAAACCAAACTTTTTTTTTTCTTACTCAAAAATTTTCATCTACACAAATTTATAACTAAATAATCTTAATCACTAATCACTGATCAGAATAATTATAACTAATCATTAGTATTAACATTAATCCTAAAAGGGCAGATTTGCCATTACTAAAAAATATTTGGTTAAGGGGTTATTGATTTTGATATTTACAACCAGTTTTTGTCTTTATTCAGTATGCCCTGAAAGTTTTAGGTATGCCCTAAAACAGGGTTCGTCGTTATACTCGGACATCTGTTTCTGGGCTTTAAGTTAGTTTGGGAACTACATAAGGTAACAACTAACAAGGGATATACAGATTTTGTTCTTCCCCAACAAAAATGAAAAATAGAATTACCACTAAAAATGAAATAAAATGTTTATTTTGTTGTAGGGCTTTGTGTGCGGCCCGTATAGAAGTCTTTTTGTTTTTCCCTTTTAAGTCTTTTGGTTTTTCCTTTTACTAGGATACTATGTAGAAATCCTTATCTTTTTTTGTCTCTTTACCTTTCTCTACATTTCCACTACAATATGTTATCGGCACGACTCTATCAACTGTGCAAGTTTTTTATCGTTCGAGAACTGTGATGGATTGTTTCTTGAAGATTAGCGTGGTTCTGATTTTTTTTTTTTTTTTCATATTATGGATGCGTTACCAGGTATTTCCTTTTAACAAACGGTCCGCGAGTTATAACCCCAAAGGTGTCACTATCCATCCACAAAAAACCCATCAAAACAAAAGTAACACAAAAACCCCATCAAAACAAAAGTAACACAAAAACCCCATTCATCATAAAATTTGATGAAACCAATTTTGGTTTCATCATAAAATTTGATGAAACATCATAGAATTTGATGAAACCAATTTTTAAATTTGGGGTTTTTGTATCAATTTTGTTTAAGATGGAGTTTTAATGGATCCCAACATTTGAATGGGGTTTTTGTACCACAAGTTTGGTCACCTTGGGTTTTTATGACTAGTTCTGTTTAACAAAAGAATTTCGTTTTCATAATATTTTTTAGGGTTCCACAAATATATGATTGTCATACACAGAGATTTCATTGTTAAATTTTCACGAAGTTTTAATATGTTCAACCCAATTAGGTATTACATACTCTATAAAAATTTCAATCAAATCGGAATATGATGCAATCTCCAAAACCTGATTTTAATGAAACTGTCTACATTTAGAACAACCCTAGTTTATAATAGCGTAACAAAACTTAATTTGTAAGAATTACAACCGTTGGATTACACTGTATTTTTAGTATGTTTTACATATTATCCTTAGTGATGCACTGTAAAATTTTCATAAAGATCCAACCATGGGAAGTACTCCAAATTACGTGATATCTCCAGCTGTGTCCACAAAAACGTTAATTGGAATAGTCATACGGCGCCATGAATATCTTTTTATCTACCAATTGGATGTCTTTGAAATTTTATTATGTTTGTCGAAACATTATGATGAATCTACTGTAGAAATTTCATCATCATCGGACATGTTTACAATTGTTTTCTGATCACTCCAGTTGGATGATGAAATTTTCAATTTTATGGTTAACAATATATTTTGGCCTCTATGATAATACTTTCAAGTTTATTATTAATTGGCCTGAGTGCTTCATATATAATGGTCCATATATGTGCACTTTTGTTAACCATGACCTAGTCAACCTAATGGACCAGGCCTTTGTAAGATCTGCAACCAATTGAAAGTCTCTGGTAAGAAGTCATTTGTGTCTACAATGGCTATACTTCCATCATAAAAATCTTCAAAAGATGAAGGCATAACTTCTATGTTTTCAAGGCGGCATATAGACTTCATGCTATGAAATTCTTTGAAGGAAGTTTTTAAAACATTCATGAAATTTTCCCCCCGAAAATTCATGAAATTTAAAAGAGTTAATTGTTGCAAATTAGCACCTCAACTTTTATGGAAAAAAAAAAATCTCAAAAGGTGACATGAGTCAGAAAAATCTTTTCATTTTTATCTTTTCAACTTCATCCATTATAGTAGATGCTGAAGTATGTTAACAAGAGATTCACGGTCTTTAGTAAGTTATTCAACCCGATGTAAGTGGTTGGGAGGCATGTGAGATTCTCTTAAACAACAATGTATACATTGGGATAAAGAAATTTCTCAACTTTAGGTAACATTGACAAGGATAAATATGGAAAGAACCTCGAAGAACGGAGGGTTAGACGTGTTAAATCATACCAATATTGGTATACTAGAACATGTGAAAGCATACACATAATTATGGTAGAAGATACAAGCTTTTTTCTAAAATAGGACCAGAGATGTAATTCTGTCTCAAGTAATAACGATACAAAGTAAAATGTATCTACCGTGCATGAGACATAGATGTAATTCTGACTCATTTGAACGGGAGTTGGAAACTTGGTATAAACATATACTGAGAATGGTACAAGCAATATAATGCAGGTATCATATAGTAGCAACCAACTACAAGATATATATAGAGAGTTTAAAGGACAACAAACTCAATATATGTTAAAATAAGGTCGTACCCATGCTTGTCAACTTCAGTGGCAATAAGAAATTTGCCCATTCAAATACACTTAACCAATTTGATTGTTTTGGTATTCTTATTCAATCAATTTTTTTTTTGTATTTTTTGTTTCTAGATTTTGTATGATTTGATCCTAAACTATTGGTTACATGATAGTTTAACCAATAATTCGTCAACTAAAATAAAGAAATATTTTTTAGGAAGAATTATATATGTTGTCTGCTCTTATGGAATGAAAAGTATATCATTTCCATGAGACTAAATACTCTAGAGCACTCGAGATATACTCTAAAGCATTTGAGTTATAAGGATCATTTGTACACTATGAATCATCTTCATGAACTGTAACACTCTAGAGTAAATGAGATAAATTTTCTTTTGTTACGTAATAAGGCCACACCACTTATTACATGGAGCTCTGAAGAAAATATATAACTACTTGTTGAATTGTTTCCTTATATAATACCATGCGATGATTGGATCATCACAAGTAATAGTCGAGCGAAGAAATGCTCAATCTTTGTTGCCTAATTAGTATAAAGATTGAAAGCTACATGATCTCTGTAAGAACCAAGGGCTAATCACACTTCGTTAATTTCCTACGAGATCTGTAAAAACGGTTATCGTACGAAAACTCACTGTGAGAATGGGAATGCATCTAAAAATTACCTCCAATGAATGTGAAAATGATCACATTTTAGAGAAAAAAATGAGTCAAATAGTCTAGTGAACTGTAAATCACTAATACTTTGATACACTGACAATGTAATGTTGGGTACAGACTCATTTAGGTTTTGACATAACCATAAAGACATTTTGGTTACTACATGATGTTCCGTTTTGAAAGAACTCACACGGATATCATTTTATTTGAGTGAAAAAAAATGGGAATTGCAATGATTTAAAGAATGCAAAGTGACGTCGTCTCTCACAATCAACACTTTCTAAAGTACTAGAAACACCACCTTCCATCCCATTATGCTTTTAAAGTGATAAAGCATGTCACTCATTTTACGAAGTCTTTCTTTAGTAAACAGGATTGAGACCATCCAAAGATGCAAATAGTAAACAACCCATTCTTTCAAAATAAACAAGGTGATATTTGTGGACATATCCATGCAGAATGCGGACCATTCAAGTGATTTATGGCTCTAATGGATGATTAGAAGTGTTGAATTAATTATTGTTCACAGTAAATTATGCGTTTTTGAAACAATCCTAGCACATATTATACAATTTAAGGGCTCACCATCCTTGTCAATGCTAGATATTTACATCAAAAGGACTTGATGAATATTGCATGTTTAATAGGATCAGTGTAGAACATCCTCACCCCATGGTCTCACAAAGGCTACCATTATAGGTTGTAGATGGTGTCTAAGGATAAGTTATGTGTAACTACCTTCCTATAAATGCTTGGGGGATATGCAATATTACACGCATATTCAATTATTCATTTTAAAATCCCACAATTACTCAACCATTTTTTGCGTACCAGTTGGTAACTGGTTATAAGCCTGACATTTGTGTTCTTACGCATTTTTGGTTGTGATGTATATGTGCCATTACGACTCCACATCGTATTATAACGGGTCATCAAAACGATTAAGTAGTTATGTTGGATATGAATTCCAAACAATTATCCGTATTTTGAAACCTTCAACAGGAAATCTCTTATCCGTTATATTTACAGATCATCATTTTGATGAGACAATATTCTTGTAGATAGGGGGAGATAAGGAAAAGGATTTCCTAAGGGAATGACAGGAATTGTCGTGGTGTTCCCATCCTGTCTCATATCGATTCTTGTACTCTACAAATGTAAATGTGAAGTGAAAACAATAAATGATTTTAGAAAGTGCATTGCTATCGGCAACGTGACAAGATCACACATACTAGATGTAAATGTGCCTGCAAGGTTATAAATCCACAGTATGGGGTACACCATAGACTAAGGTGTTGCAACTACACTTGGTGGAAGTGTAGTTAAGGTCGTGGCTTCATAAAGGAAGATGGAGGGACCACCAGGTTCGATCAATGCTCACCTAGAAATGAAGTAGATGAGTAAGGCACAACCTAATTTGTAACATTAATGAAATCATCTTATTTTATTATCTCTGACTATGTACATGAATCAATATTGGAGGACACTCCGAAGTTTAATTATTGCAGAGAACAATGAAATCCTAAAGGATTATGAGAACACACACGAGTCAATGGAAAGATCGTGCAAGCATATTAATGATTATTTGTATATATATAGTTGCTCAAGGAAATAGAGCACGATGAGATCGAACCATGCTTCTTATTGTTTAATGTCAACAAAGAGCATATTTGGCTTACACAATCCAGGTAGAACTTGGTTCTTTGACAAATATACAGGTATTTGGTATGGTAGTGCTAACCAACCAAGTGTAAAGCCTATGGGACATACATGATTATTTGTCATAAAGCACAGTGGGAAAAATGAAGTCTCAAAGTATCAAGACTCTCCTTGTGGCGTGAGGTTTCTCACAACGCCATGGAGTTGTTTACTCTCTTGTAACGAACGCTATAGCGTTCTGCTACTTAGTTAGCTTGGTAGTTTCAAAAGGACTTGAAATGCAGCATTTTTATGTGGTCATTACTTATCTATGTAAGGACTAAGAGATAAATAAATTTACAAAAGTGTTTGACAACCTTTTTTCGCCCAAATCAAACTAGACCACGAAGTGCGTTTGCAATTAGATTAGAACGTTCACTTATGAATTGAAACAATCAGGCGGATTTGGTATACTCGTCTAAGTGACTATTTGATTAGGAATGGAAAAAAAAGAGTAAGTATTTTGTCTGCGTACTAAAAAAAATTCTTGATTTGGAATTGTAGCTATCTATGTAGATGATCTGGACATGACATGTACTCTTAATGAAATAAGAGATTTTACAAACTGCATAAAATTCAAATTTAAGATGAAAATCTGGGGAAAGCTCGATCGAACACCGAGCTTGTGGTATATTATTCCACCAGTTTGTATATGTCAAAAGTTGTCAGGCAATTTAACAAGGATATGCATCCTGCTAACACTCCTATGATTAGTTGAGGTACAAATGTAAGTAAATGACTATTTCGTCTAAAGGAAGATGACGAAGATGTCTTCAGAGATGAAATTCCCCTATCTAAGTGCAATAGACGCATTGTTGTACTTAGCATAATATACTCGACCAAATATTTCATCCCCAGTGAACTTGTTTGAACTTGTTTGAACTTGTTTGCTAGATATAGGTTAGCGCCGACACAACGTCTTTGGAATAATATAATGAATGTAACCATATACTTAAAAGGAACTATTGACGTGAGTTTGTTTTATCATGCCAAGACATAAAGAGGACTGCTAAAGGAAATGCAATCTAAAAGTTATTGATTATGAAGGTACAATAATCTCTTCTCCCATGAAAGTAATCAGGGGGAGACATGACTGACTTATTTACTAAGTGAAAACGTGGGGGTACCAAAATACACCACCAACTTTTTCTTAGGCAACCTATATGGACTAAACTCAAATACAATTATGAGAGTTCAACTTAATGAATCTCAATCAGAAATTATATGAAGGCCTTATATCTCTTTCTCTCACAATAAGAATGTTGACAAAGACAAGTCTGTGAACCTGATTATTCTGTGAGAGTACTTGGACGATTCCAAAGATCAATATCCAAGAATCAATCAAGTCGTATCCAACAAATAAGGATGGATATATCTACTTTGATTGATTTACGTACAACCTGTGATATTTCAATTATAAAGATAAACAATATAACGCGGAAAAACAAATAACACATACACCGAAAATTTTGTTAACTAGGAAACCGCAAATGTAGAAAAACCCCGGGATTTAGTCTAGATTGAACACTAAACTGTATTAAGCCGTTACAGACACTAGCCTACTAGCAGAACTTCGGATTGGAATGTAGTTGAGACCGAATTAAACTGTCACATCAATTCAGTTACAGTCGCGCTACGTATGCCTCTTGAATCCCAGTAGGACTCCGCGCAATTGATTCCCTTAACTGACGTCCTTTACATCCTAAGAATTGCTTCAACTCAATTGAAGACTTTAAACCAATCTGCCTCCCACAGATAAGCCTATATGTGATTTCTGTTCTGATCAAAAATCAAGGTGAGGTGGGAAATCGATTGCAATAGACAAAGTCTAGCAAACCTCAAAATACGGTCTTATGACTCCCAAAGTGTGACAGCCCGTATTTTCGGACTTCCAGCGAACACGGATTCGACTTTGTGGGTCGGGTCCGATCCAGCTAGCAAGTCCAAATATCCGGATCGCCACTTGTGTAGGACCATTTTTTTTTTTTATTCTAAGGGCTCTCTCTTACGGCATCTTCGTGATAGAAATTTCTTTTCTGAAGAGAACAAAAGAAGATGTAGGGTTTTGATGTCCACTGATTTGTAGGTATACCTAGCTTGGGAGAGAGTCCTTCGTCAGGTTTGTATGTGGCTGTGTAGTAAGTGCATGCGCCTGCATGTCTGGAGGTTACCGTGTAAGGGAAAGTAAGGTGTTGTTCATGAGTTTATTGCCGGACCTTTTAATGGAGTTACAACAGACTTTCTCATTCACGGACTGGACAGGCCAGTGGAGGTCAGGGATGTTAGTGAAGACATTGCAGTGGTAGTTAGGGAGGTGAATGAAGACGAGTTGTTTTCTCTTTCACCGGAACTGCTGCAGCCTTTCAGAAGCATATTACCACTGTTTCGAGCATCCCCCATCAGTGTAGGCTTCACTTCTCAAGGGTTTTGAAGGTATGTCTGGACAGGGTGCTGGCTAATCCAGCTGATTTGTCTGCCTGGATTCGTCTCCTTTTACTTCCCATCTGTATCTTGACTTTGTACAGACCTAATCATATAATGGAGGAAAAATCCGGCAATAGAAGGAGACTGCAGGCCGCTGCTATAAACCAGGCTTTAACGTCTTGGAAAGAGAACGATGGTTGCTACTTATTGATTAACAAGTTGCTGCAATCGGAAGGCCATCAGCAAGATAAACATGCGAGTAAAAAGAAAACAGAATCTGCCAATTTGAATGCATGCCGAAATAAGGTAAGCCACTGACATTTTGCAGTTGTTATTCGGGTGTTGTCGTCGAATGGTATTGCCACTCACAAAGAGAACACCTTTACTGAATTACAATTGAAACACCCAACAGCTCCTCCACCCTCTATTCCACAAGAAGCTGTCGGCTTAGACTCTATCACGGTTGATTCCAAGGTAGTCCTTGGCGCCATCAAGGACTTTCCTAAAGTTACATCTTGTGGTCGGCACGGATTGCGGGCACAACATTTAATTGACGTTTTGAGTGGAGCAGCAGCGGCAGTTGCGGACGAGTTGTTAGCTTCGATTACTGGGGTTGTCAATCTTTTGTTGGCAGGCAAGTGCCCCAGTGCTTTAGGTGAATTTATTGCCAGTGCGCCTCTTACCCCCTTACTTAAACCTGGTGGTGGGCTTAGGCCTATTGCGGTTGGGACTATTTGGCGCCGTTTGGTTTCTAAGGTAACTGCCCACTCTGTCAGCAAGTTTATGACCTCTTATTTGGGGGATCATCAATTTGGTGTTGGTGTGCCGGTTGGGGTGAAAGTATTTTACATGCAGTAAATGGTTTGTTGGAGATGAAAGGTTATTCGGATAAGATGTTAATGTTGCTTATTAACTTCTCTAATGCGTTCAACATGGTATGCAGAACTCATCTCATCAGGGAGGTTCGACTTCACTGTCCATGTATTTCTCGTTGGGTAGAATTTTGTTATGCTAAGCCTGCCAGACTTTATTATGACCAGTATATCTTGTCTTTGGGTACAACAAGGTAATCCGCTCGGTCCCCTTTTGTTTGCACTTACACTTCACCCCCTTGTGAAGTCTATTTCCTCTCGTTGTAAGATTGATTTGCATGCTTGGTACCTCGATGTTGGTACAATTATTGGTCATACGCTTGAGGTGGCCAAAGCTTTGAGTATAATAGAATCTGAAGGGCCGAGTATGGGTTTACATCTCAATATTAAGAAAAATGAAGTCTTTTGGCCTTCAATTGATCCTCGAAGTACTGTTGAAGGTGTTTACCCTCGTGATATTTGTAGACCTGTTAATGGCGTCAAACTTTTGGGGGGACTAGTGAGTCTGGACTTGAATTTTATAAGTGACGTGATGTTGAACAGGGTGAACAAGACTGTTCAGCTTATGTCCTCAAAGTGAGATGTTATTACTTCGCAATTGTACCGGTGTGTCCAGATTATATTTTGCTATGCGAACTACCAACCCTGCAGTTGTTCAACAGGCGTCTGATCTTTTTGATGACCATTTACACCAGTATTTGAGACTTTTAGTCACAGGAGATGGAGCTAGTTTTGGGCATTTGCAACATAGACTAGATACCTTGCCTATCAAAGACGGTGGCCTTGGTATTTACACTATGTCGGACACTCGCAACTATTGTTACCTTGCCTCACAGAGACAGACTACTTCGGTACAAAAGGTGATACTTGGTAGCTTATACTCAACAAAGGTTCTGCCTATCAGTTGGCTCTTCATAACTTTATTCAGGTATGTGGATTACCTTTTAAATATTGCGTTGATGATACTGCCCCCCCCCCCCCCCCTTCTATGCACTCCCTGGCAGTCACTTGTTTTGATGCAGTCAAGAAGCAAATCCCCGTCCAATTTTCACTGTCTGCGAGAGATTCCATTCTATGGCAATGTAATCAGGTTAAGCATGCTCAAGATTATATTTTGGACATTCCCATTAGCGGGATTGATCAATGCCTTGGGCCTAGACAGTTTCGAGCGGTAGTTTGCTATCGACTTGGTATTCCTTTGTTTGTCAAGGATGGTTTGTGCTCTAGTTGCAATAGGCCTATGGATATTTTTGGTGACCACGCGCTCCATTGTGCTAAAGACGTTTGGCTCAAGTTTCTCCATGACCTTGTACGTGATGTAATTGTTGATATTTGTTACAAAGTTGGTGTGCCTGCGCGCAAAGACGTTGCTTTGGGTTTTTTGTCAGATGATAACAAGGATCTACGTCCAGCAGATATCCTTGTCCTCAATTAGGAAAATGGCCAAGATGTTTGTATGGATGTCACAGGAGTCTCACCTTTCACTGGTGAGGGGGTTCGTTCTTTCATACCAGGCCAAGCCATTTCGAAAGCGGTTTCACGTAAACGTACTAAGTACTTGGATGAAAATGTTTCTCATGGCTATGGTTTGGGTGTTTTAGCTTTCACTACTTTGGGAGAGCTTGGTGAGGATACTATGTGTTTTTTTAAACGTTTAAAGAATTGTTTAGTTAGTAATGATGCCGGTAGTGGTCTAGGCAGTTTTATTTTTCATAGATTGGGTGTTGCTATTCAAAAAGGGGTTGGTGCTCAGCTTGTCGCTCGATTACCAACCAAAGCTGTGTATGAATCCTTGTGATTATCGATAAATTAATAAGTTATTATTTTGTAAATAAAATATAAAATCCAAACTCAGATAAATTTTATTGAGTAATACTTTTGAAGTTACAAAACTGCGAAATAATAATTACGAATTAAAACAAACCAACAATCTGGATCAATTCAAAATACGCGAAGCCCAAATCCCCATAATATATAGTAATTTCTTTTACGGCTAGTTTTTCTTCATTCTCTGTGGAAAGGGGGGGAAAGGGTTAAGCAAACCACGACCCAGTAAGATGTCTCCAAAAATAATAGAGTGCATCGAAAAACAAACAAATGCAACAGATACAATAATTAAAACCATGCACGAAAATTCACAACAATACTTACGACATTCTCAACCACAAATACTTAACACTTTCTTACTCAAAATCTTCAATCTCAAACTCTAGATCCTTAAATTAGTTGTCAGGGTTGTTCCGGATACCACCCAACAGCTCCGAAGAACGACCTCTCGAGAGAATGCCAGCTTTCCTGGACTTTCTGATAGTTCAACAATCTTTTTTTTCTTTTTTTTAAGAAACTATTTAAACAATTCTGAAGCTTCTTTTCTTTCCAAAATTTCTTAATCAATGTAAGATCAATTCACTAATTTATTAAATTCACTTTCACAACCAAAACTCAACAATTATGCATTAATATAATTTGTATAATAATAAAGAAAGTGCATATGTAATTAGACAATCAATAGGCGATATACGCAACAAAAATATTTCAAATTAGTGTACATGTATACGAAAAAATGATTAATTCTTAAAATAAACATTTAAGATATTAAAAATAAATACAAATCACATAGTAGGTTTTTTTTTTTTTAATAACCATTGAAGGTGATGTTTTCTCTTTATTTCTTTTTGTAAACAAATAAGACAAAATAATACATGGAGCAAAATACTAAAATAAAGATTTAGAATAATTTAACAACAATTGTTAATGGATTATACACAAAACTACATCATTAAATCAATTTACACAAAACAAAACAAAAATCATGATTATTAACATAAGATTAAAAATAAAATCAATATAAAAATTTAATGCTAAATAAGATTTTGATTTTGATTTTGATTTTGATTTTGGTATTAGGTAGAAACCCCTACCTTTTTAGGAAATCCCAAACTCTTGAATTAATCCAAAACCAAACAAGGCAAGCACAATTTCCAAGAAGAAGAAGAAGGATTAATAGCTTAAGTTTTCTTTTTATTATTTAAGAAAAAAAAAGGTAAAGAGAAAAAAGTAGAAGGAAAGAGAGATGAAAGTGATGGCTAAAAGTGTTTTGGGTTTTTTGTTTCTTTTTCCTATATACGTATCTTTGTTAATAAAAAAACATAGCTTACTTTTAATCACCACTCAAGTTTTGATAAGGGATAAATTAATTACATAAATACACCCTACTATTTAGCTATATGCACCCAAGGCATACATTATTAATAGCAATTGATAGATGCACCAATTCTAGTAAAAAAAATATATACACGTCACATAGCATAATCACTACGTAATTAGAAATTATAATTATAATTATTATTTTATTTTTTTGGCAATCAAAAATATACTCAAAATTAAATAATTTTTATTTACAAATAAAGTATTAGTTAAAATCCAAATAAAATAATATGGATGAGTTTAAGGCGTGAAAATCGTATTAAGAAAATTATGGGGTTTTAAGCGAAAATCCAAATTAAGTATAGTTAAAATCCAAATAAAATAATATGGATGGTGTTAGAGCACTGCTCGGTCGAACTCGCAAGCGTTGCTATCTCAAGCTTGTTTGTCAATGTTAGTGATCAAAACTATAAGTTTTTATTTCTAGTCTACTTATAGTAATGTCTCGGACTAGGATAGATTGTGTAGTTGAGCATTAGACTTCACGACGTTCATCAATTGAAGACGAAGAACTACTAAGGCGAGCTTGTGGAACTTCATCAACAGAAGGTATGTGGAGACTAAAACTCATCTATCACTTGGAAAGTCTATTTCTACTCTATCTCCTATATTGAGACAAAAGTCGTATTACTATATAGTTGTCGATTATACACATTTGAGATTTCGAGCTCAGTTTAACTCGCTTATATATTTCTCGGAATATGTGTTGGCAAGCTTTCGCTTCGACCAAGTTCATCTTATATTCTTGACGAAAGTCAAAAGATGATCATGTGAAAATCGCCGAGTAACATCTTACATGGTTTGTGTGATACAATCATTTGGTGTAGACTTGGAATGTTTCGTTATGATTATTTCAATAACTTGAAAATTGCTTTGATGCTAATAGTGTTTGAAAACGGCTATTGTCATCCTCTAAGAAAGTTTCAATGATTGAAATAAGAGTTTAGAATACTTAACCATCATTGGATTATAAACATAGTGTGCATTCTTGCATGTATCTGATCCATGACCGGAACTAAAGTATGCATACCCGTATGTGTACTTGTAGTTGTGAAATTCCGTGTACCAAGTACACATACCGGTATGCATACTTGCGTAAGGTATAGGTCCGGGAATTTCTGCTGGGTTTTTTAAGTGTACTAAGTATGCGTACCCGTTTGCATACTTGAGTGGTTAAAGTTCTAAAATCGGTTGGCTCATGAACAAATACATTTATATATATTAAGGAATGCACTCTTTGCAAACAGTGACTATAATGTTCATGAATTGATTCGAGTGAATCAAACCGATTTTGCTTCAATTGTGTTCTTGTATACTTCTATGAGAATATAACAATTGAACAACTCTTTAACTAGTTTCATTTGAGTCATTTGAACTAGTTATTGTTAAGATGAATAAGGTTGATATGAGAGTGTTCATATAGCTAACCTCGGTTAACTACGGTTTAGCCAACATGGTGTACACGTTTAGGTACAGTTACTAAACCTAAATGAGGGTACATTTTATTTGTGTATAACAACCTAAGTTCGATCTAATGGTTGAAAGATATTAGCTCGAATCTAATCAGGTTTTCATCTAATGGTGAATATTGAATGCTTTGTTACCAACGTAACTTAGATTGCAAACCCTGATTTGAAAACTAAATAAAGGAGAACTCTAGCAACTGGGAAACCTAATCCCCACACATCCTGTGTGATACTAGTTATATAAGCTAGAGTCGATTCTCCTTTAACCTTAAGTTTTTCACGAAACCCTGTAGGTTAACGACTTAAAGACTTCATTGGGATTGTGAAGCCAGACCCAACTATTTTTTCTGTAGTTGCGTGATCTGATCTTGTTGTTTCTATCATGTTTGAGTACTATCTTCTTTAAGATTGGCTCGAGATTTAATCTCCGATAGGCAAGATAAAAAGTAGTCACAAACATCTTCGTCTCATCGTTTGTGATTCCACAATATCTTGTTTCGCTACCATACTATTAAGATTATTGTGAGGTGATTGATATTTATAGGTTGTTTTTTGGGAATATAAGTCTGGTATATCAATTGGTTCCTGTTCACCTTGATTTATCAAAAGACGGAACAAAACTCGTAGGTATTTATGTGGGAGATAGATTTATCTATTCCAATAGACTTTTCTGTGTGAAACAGATTTGTTTATCAAGTTTTCAACTTTGGGTCGTAGTAACTCTTGGTTTTGGGTGAGATCAGCTAAGGGAATCAAGTGCGTAGTATCCTGCTGGGATCAGATACGTAAGGAGTACAACTGTACCTTGAATTAGTGTGAGACTGATTAGGGTTCAACTACAATCCAGTCCGAAGTTCATTGGTAGTAGGCTAGTGTCTGTAGCGGCTTAATACAATGTGGTGTTCAAATCTGGACTAGGTCCCGGGGTTTTTATGCATTTGCGGTTTCCTCGTTAACAAAACTTATGGTGTCTGTGTTATTTCTTTTCCACATTATATTTTGTTATATAATTGAAATATCACAGGTTGTGCGTTAAGATCGATCAATTAGATAATCCAACCTTTGGTTGTTGATTTAAATTGATTGACACTTGAACACTTGAACATTGGTCTTTGGTCAAGTTATTTCTCTTATATTCAATCGGGATCGGAAATTCCTATTTGCTGATTGCAGATTGAATTGAGAGATAGAAATACAAAACTATTTGATATACTTTTCTCTAGATTGAGTCTAACTGTCTAGTTGATTCTCTTGAAAGTATATTGGAGTTTGTCTATTCAGATTACCAAACGAAATATTGGGTGTGATTGTTAGACCCCCGCTTTTTCAGATGGTACGTGTTCTGTACCTGTTCGTGAATATCTTTGTCATAGTATGTGTACCGGGTATAGATACCCTTAAGACAAAAACAAGTTTAAGAACTCACAGATCTTTTATGGTTTGCATACTGGGTATGCGTACCTTTTCGGTTTTGAAACCAACAAAAAAAATTCGGTTTGTATACTTGGTATGTGTACCTTTCCTGGTTCACGATCAACAGACTTTTTATGGTATGGATATCGGGTATGCGTACCAAAAAGTCGCTGCCGAACTATAGCTACACCGGTACATGTACTGCAGCTCTGGACTTATACCAGTTCTCCCAGTATGTGAACTGGTATGCATATTGTCCTTACTAGTGGAAAATGGATTTTTAACCACTTCCTGAGTTTTAAAAAAATGACTTCCTCGGGCTTGTGGTAATTATATTAGCTGTCAAACCCAGTGGTATTTTTAATAAAAATTAAACATGTTTCAGCCACAGTCGTTATATTAGGGGTAGTTTTGTAAATAACTAGTACTCCCTAATAGAGTATAAGAAATACTGTTGGAGCAACTAGTTTCTGTAGGCCCGGTTTTAGGCTATAATACCCTTACCTACCTTTCTCTCTTATCTTGTTCACAGACCAAGATCCCCCCTGCTTCAAAAAAAAAAAAATTAAAAAAATCCCCTTCTTCCCACAGATGATATCTCTTTCTTCGTTTTTTATCATCACAAATCATATCCCCTAATCATAAACTCTTTTGTTTTATCAATAGTTCAATTTTAACAAAATCTATTATTATTTTGTTCTCATCCTCAAATTCAACAAAGCCTCGAAGAACCCTAGAATAAAAATCCATTTTTCTCAATAATTAAGTTCAAAATCTAAGTTAGAAATCGAAGACAAACCTCTATTCTAAAAGTTCACTGTCACAAATCATAACTTGATTAAAACCCCTATCTCAAAATCAGAACACATGTATCAACAAAAATCTAACGTTGTAACCCTGGATCTAGTCTTTTTTCTCCTGAAATCATCAGAGTAATATGAATCTTGTTCTTGTTTGGTAAATTTTATATACTTTTTGTATTATTAACGATTTAATTTCACTTTATTTTCTCTCGTTTTTGTTTTTGTGGTAAGGTGTTTCCTTTTCTATTTTTACCTATAACATCTCAGAATGAAGATAGTGGTCTTTATGATTCAAAATCTTAAAATCTGCTAAGGGTTTTCGTCGCTTCGTTGATGAAGCTATCGAAAGGTATGCCTTTGGATATAAAAAATGCAATATTTTATTTTTTTTATGTAAATTTATCTGACTTTGAATATTAGGTCAGGAGAATTGGTTTCTTATATATCGGATGCGCCTTCTAATGTCGATATTATTCGAGCCATAGATGAGATGATACGGTAAGGGCTTGCTCATGTAATTGATAGATTTTTGGACTTAAATTTTATTGGTATTATTGATTGAGTACTCATATTCTAGTATGTATTAGGTATGCTCTATAGTGGATTCAGCGGAACTTTGTCGGAATACTCATCCCGATAGGTAAGCTGATTCTTTGAGTAACTGGTGTTTTGGTGTTGATCTGTTGTGGGTTTATTGAAAGCTCATCTCTTTTTCTTTTTTGGTATATAATATGTGGAGGAGGCTAATAAGGCGACTATGAGAATTCATGAATATCTACATGTGAGGTGATTGTTGTCTATGGGGGTGAACTGGCCTAACGTTTTTCTTATAGTCTCTGGACACTTGATGAGTGTGACTCTTTCACTAGTTTATCAATGCTTAAGTGGCATTCTTTGTTAAGTGTACTTTTCTACACCTCATGTCATTTCAAATCAGATTGTTTCCTCCGGTGCCACCAAAACTTGTAAGTTGACCAGTTTGTATGTGCCTATTTGGCCTTGATAGTTCATTTATTGATACATCTACTTGTGGTACTTAAAAAAACTAAAGAAGTTGGTCTAAAAATTATGGAATCAACTTAGTTCACGTTGTTTTTAAATTTAAGTATACCAATTTCATTTGTAGATATAGTCAGAATAGAACTACCTGATAGTATACCACCATCATACAGAGGTACAACCATTCGTCATTTTTACTTAGAACAACATTATCTGTGAGATTTATGGCGTTGGAGTCCCGCCGAGATTCGATGAAGGAAACAATTCTACTGGTATGTTTGTTTATTTTTCTACTTTAAATAGTGGGATCTGTAGAAGAGTTTCTAAGTAGTTATCGGGGTTTTACGATAATAAATGGCTTCATTTTACATCTATTGTTATAATACTTTTTCTTCATATGTTGTTTCAAACTCGAACCTTGCAGGAAGATTACATTTCACTCCAAATATGGGTCTCACAGAAAACTAGTGGCTTGTTAAATGAAGATCAAAGTGACGGTGTGCTCTTCCTCCATATTCTTTTTTACTTTGTTAGTCTTCATGTTAAGGCATATTAATGCACATTATATCACATTTCTAAGGTTAATCTTTATATCGTATCTACTGAACCAATTTGTGGAATTAGCTGACCATTCACCAAATTGTCCATGACCATAACAAGGGAGGCATGAAGTTTGAAAATCTTATTCTTATAATGCATTAGCGCATCTTATAAGTTTTTGAATGAAATGCTCAAGGAACACCAATTCTAACACATGAAACACTCAGTGCAAGGTCAAAACCATCTGGCATCTGCCATGTTGTACTTCAAACTGTTCCCCATTTCTATATAAAAAAGTTAATGCGTAAGAGATCCATAGTGTCTAATTGGCAATATGTCTGAAAAAAGCACCCACAATAGAATAGCTAATTCAGTTATTTGGCAATTTAAGATTACAATTGCCATCTATAATAACACGGTTTCTGAGACACTGTATGGTCCATGGCATTACTTTTCTTGCGCGCACATAGTTCAGGATTACGTTTGATTTCAAACCCACTCAAACTGAGTGAGTGCAAACTCATTTTCAGATCGAGTTTGACTCATTTTGGATGTCCATACAATTCTTCGTTTAGCAATACATCCCATTGGGGTTGTTTCTCTATTGTTAGATGCAAATTTTAGCAATTTTAAAGTTAAGAATAGTATTACGTATTGTGGATGCTCTCTTGCATCATTAGTCTCTGTATTACACAACTTCATTGCCTTCTTTTAAGGGATGTCTGAGAAACTGAAACATGTTCGTACTTGCATAGTCTTATACTACTTTCACAACATTATTATGTCAATGGTGTGATATAGTGACAAGTGACGACCAAATAGTTCAAAAACAAGAGAAGAAGAAAAGACTCTATGAACATAAACCCTCGAAGGATAAACGAGTCCATTGAATTTCTCAATGATCATTTGGATTTTTTATGCATCTAATTCAGAAGTATTTGCATTTATCTTATCCTGAAATATGATATCAGGAATTCATTTTCTCTGTGCCCCTGAACTTCAAAAATTCCTAATTCACATTTTTTTTTGCTACTTCATGTTGTGGTATCCGCATTTTTTACCTGGTTCTTGTTTTACTATTAGTAGTACAAGAACAAGATATATTTAGCTGAGACCAATGTTATGCTGTTTTGAGTTTTTGTTTGTTATGCATTCGATTCATTGTTGTTCACAGTGTTAGAGCACTGCTCGGTCGAACTCGCATGCGTTTCTATCTCAAGCATGTTTGTCAATGTTAGTGATCAAAACTGTAAGTGTTGATTTCTAGTCTACTTATAGATGTCTCGGACTAGGACATAGATTGTGTAGTTAAGCCTTAGACTTCACGGCGTTCATCATTTGAAGACGAAGAACTACTAAGGAGAGCTTATGGAACTTCATCAACAAAAGGTATTTGGAGACTGAAACTCATCTATCACTTGGAAAGTCTATTTCTACTCTATCTCCTATATTGAGACATAAGTCGTGTTACGATATAGTTTTATATTATACACATTTGAGATTTCGAGCTAAGTTTAACTCGCTTACATATTTCTCGGAATATGTGTTGGCAAGCTTTCGCTTCGACCAAGTTCATCTTATATTCTTGACGCAAGTCAAAAGATGATCATATGAAAATTGCCGAGTAACATCTTACATGGTTTGTGTGATACAATCATTTGGTGTAGACTTGGAATGTTTCGTTATGATTATTTCAATAACTTGAAAATTGCTTTGATGCTAATAGTGTGTGAAAACGGCTATTGTCATCCTCTAAGAAAGTTTCAATAATTGAAATAAGAATTTAGAACACTTAACCAATATTGGATATGACATGTTGTGTACTCTTGCACATATGTAATCCATGTCCGGGAACCATAGTATGCGTACCCGTACGCGTACCTATTGGCTTGAGAAATCCGGGAACCTAAGTATGCGTACCCGTTCGCGTACTGGCGTAAGGTTCATGTCCGAGATTTTCTGTTGGGATTGGAAGTACGCGTACCCGTTTGCGTACTGGCGAAACCCAATCTTGGTCCGGGTAATTCAAGTATGCGTACCCGTTTGCATACTTGAAGGTTAAAGTTCTAAAATCGGTTGTGTTCATGAACTTAAATATTTATAAAATAAGGAATGCAATCTTTGCAAACCGTGGCTATAATGTTCATGAATTGATTCGAGTGAATCAAACCCATTTTGCTTCAATTGTGTTCTTGTACACTTCTATGAGAATATAGCAATTGGACAACTTTTTAACTAGTTTCATTTGAACTAGTTATGGTTAAGATGAACAAGGTTGATATGAGAGTGATCATATGACTAACTTCGGTTAACTATTGTTGAGCCAACATGGTGTACACGTTTAGGTACGGTTACATAAACCTAAATGAGGGTACA
>JAJJMB010010117.1:1291115-1345986 GCA_023531105.1 Papaver atlanticum | reverse complement strand
ACGGTTGAAAGATATTAGCTTGGTTGAATCAGGTTTTTCATCTAACGGTGAATATTGAATGCTTTGTTACCAAGGTAACTTAGATTGCAAACCCTGATTTTAAAACTATATAAAGGAGAACTCTAACAACTGGGAAACCTAATCCCCACACTTCAGTGTGTTACTAGTTGTATAGCTAGAGTCGATTCTCCTTTAACCTTAGGTTTCTTTCGAGACCCCGTAGGTTAACGACTTAAAGACTTCATTGAGATTGTGAAGCCAGACCCAACTATTTTTTCTGTAGTTGCGTGATCTGATCTTGCTGTTTCTATCGTGTGTTGAGTGCAATCGTAAGATTGGCTTGAGATTTATATCTCCTATAGGAAAGATAGAAAAGTAATCACAAACACCTTCGTCTCATCGTTTGTGATTCCATAATATCTTGTTTCGTTAATCAATTAAGATTATTGTGAGGTGATTGATAATACTAGGCTGTTCTTCGGGAATATAAGACCGGTTTATCAATTGGTTCATGTTCACCTTGATTTATCAAAAGATGAAACAAAACTCATAGGTATTTCTGTTGGAGACAGATTTATCTATTCCAATAGTCTTTTCTGTGTGGGACATATTTGTTTATCAAGTCTTCTACTATGGGTCGTAGCAACTATTGGTTGTGGGTGAGATCAGCTAAGGGAATCAAGTGTGTAGTATCCTGCTGGGATCAGAGACGTAAGGAATGCAACTGTACCTTGAATCAGTGTGAGATTGATTAGGGTTCAACTACAGTCCAGTCCGAAGTTCATTGGTAATAGGCTAGTGTATATAACGGCTTAATACAGTGTGGTGTTCAAAGCTGGACTAAGTCCCGAGGTTTTTCTGCATTTGCGGTTTTCCTCATTAACAAAATTCTGGTGTCTGTGTTATTTCTTTTCCGCATAATATTTTGTTATATAATTGAAATATCACAGGTTGTGCGTTGTATCGATCAATTAGGAAATCCAACCTTTGGTTGTTGATTGAAATTGATTGATCCTTGAACATTGGTCTTTGGTACCGTTCAAGTTACTTCTTTTATATTCAATCGGGCTCGCAAATTCCTATTTTATTGATTGCAGATTGAATTGAGAAATAGAGATATAAACTCTTGTATATACTTTTCTCTAGATTGAGTCTGACTATCTGGTTGATTATCTAGAAAGTATATTAGAGTAAGTCCTCTCAGATTGCCAAACGAATTGTTGGGTGTGGTTGTTGTACCCCCGTATTTTTAATTGGTATCAAAGCAGGCAAACACATTAAAGACCTTATAAGTCTTTGTTTGTAGCGATCTGATATGAACAGAAGTGCTATCTCTGATAAACGCATCACCAGAAACAAAAGTCTTGTTTCCATAAAATCTATTAAAGAGAAAGATTTGTCAATCTCGAATATAGATGAACCCAGTGTTCCAATGAAACATACTTGCATTGACAAGTGTTTCACTGACTACCTTACTGACGAGTCTGACTCCGAAGTTGAAAGGAATGCAGCAAAAGAGAGTGCAGTGATTCTAAAACTTGTTAGAATCCAGGCTGATAGTGTCATCCGGTTGAAGCACAAAGTCAATGTTCTTGTTGGTATGGTAAATGAACGTGACTCGCTTCTAAAACCCCTACGTGAGGAAAAGACCTCTGTTTGTCCTTCACAGACCTTGCATGAGGGAAAACTCAAAGAGGATGCTTTGGAAACTGAACTTCTTTTGATAAACAAACTCAAAGAGGATGCTTTGGAAACTGAACTTCTTTTGAGTAAACTCTCTATTCAAGAATGTTCCAAAGAGTCCACTATACCAACTGCTTCTGATTTAACTGGAAAAATTTCTGGTTCAGAAGCAAAATTGAAATTCCTTCCTGTTGAAAAAGATGTGCCTATGTCTTCGTCTAATCAAGGAATGTCCACATCACATGGAAGGAAGAATTCTCCCAACAATGGTATTAAGACTGTTCTATCTAATCACTCAGGTGATCAGAAAGTGTGTCTCTTTTGTGATTCAAAAGGGATTGGTGAACAAAAGAGGAATTCTAGGTTGAATGACAATTCGATTATTCGTCTTCAACACACCTTAGATTTAATTCTCAAAGGTGTAACTGACATTCATATGTCTAAACCAATTGGTTTTAGTACTCACCCTGTGTACCCCACCAGGAAAGTAAGTTCAATGTGTTCCTCAAATGTTCAAATGCGAAACAGTCTTCCTAAACCATTTCGTCAAAGAATAACTCACGGATATTCTTCAATTAAGTGAAAAAGGTACCAGAAGAAGGAAGTAATGGAGAGATGGAAGCCAACCTAAAAAAGATAATTGAAGGATATAAAGATATCATCAACAGGCTATCAATTCCCACTGGTCAAAATTCTTCAGGTAAGAATCAACACTATGCGTCATATTTTGATGATAGTAAATTTTCTGATAACTTTTCACATCATAATGGTTTTCCTCCAAAGATCAGGAAAAAGAGGTTTAACCGAAAACAACATTTATTTGATGAGTTAAAGGCTAATACTTGTGCAAATTAATCACAAGGTTGAATTATCACTCACAAAAATCCTGGTTGTGTGAGATATGGTCAGGTATACTTTATGGCAAAGTGTTTCCTGATTCTCTGGCTATTTTCTTATCGTTCCTAGCTGGATTATCTTACAAACATTTTTGCATAAGTATTTGTATTTTGATTTGACAAGTTCTTTTTCTTCTCAAGTCCTTTTTGAAATATTTGTGTGTCAAAAATGCTACTCTTATGCTCTAAATTTTTCTCTAATGAGAATGTAAAATTTATTGAGCTTGTGAAATTTGTCATGTAGCAAAACATTGTTGAACAAACAGTTTTCCTGTTCTCCATTGTTCACTCTTGGGTATTGTCTGGCTATGGGTCAAGTTTATATTCGTACGGGTACCCACGTTACTTGTCACGGACTAACTTTGGAAACCCTAAATTTTGACTCCTTGAGAAACCATTTAAATACCAAACTCTATTTTTGAAAAGTACGCGTACTCCAGGCTACTTTTTCTGTCAAGAATGGCATCACCTCCGGGAACTTGTAATTTTCCAAGAGGTTTTCTTGATAAGGGTTTTGGTCTCACACTCAGGGAGGAGGAGAAAGGAACTCTCATGGAAGTTGATGACACGTCTTCTCAATCTCCTGATAACTTCTCAGATATTGAGGATGATGAAGATATTTCTAATGATGTTGTTCAAAACTTTATCAATCAGTTTAATAATGCAAAGCTGCTGCTTGTTAACACTCTGAAAGATTTAGATGTGTTAAGAACTGAATTGATAAAAGTCAGCTCCGATCTTACTCTAATGAAGACACGACTTAAGGATCGTCTCAATGTTGTGTCTAAATATTCAGTTAATTCTGTCTGTCACAAGCCTGAAGGTCTTGGAACCAGTGAAGTCTCCGTACCGGGACTCTGATCATCGCTTGTGATCTCTTTTTTTTTTTTTAGAGTTGTATTTGATTTTATGTCTAGAAAACTTCTTATGAGAATTTTATTCTTGTGTTTTTTAAGAAGGATAACTAGGGTTTGGAATAGCCATTATTGTGAGTACACATAGCTATGTCCAACGTTTTCATCTTCTATGTTTTAGATTTATTTATTTAAATTCTAAGTTATTTTTTGGAAGATGATTTTTGCAGTATTAATCTTTATGATTTCATATATTGCAAATTGTTATGGGATATGTTGTTTACGTCCGTGAACCTTGACTGTCCCATACTTGTTCAAAAGTTATCTCTATTATGTCGGTATGAATGTATTGATAAAAGATATAATGAACTTTTGATTACAAAAGTTAAGCCTTTTATGTCATTATGCAAATATTGATTGAAGAAAGGATGAACTTTTGTTTACAAAGATTAAGTCTATTATATGTCATTGTGCAAATAGTGATGAAAAATAGAATGAATCTTTGTTTATTCCGCAGTATTGGTCTTTCCCTGATCCACATCTTTTTGCATATACTGTGTTGCTCCGTAAGTTTTCTTATGTTGAGCATGACCAATTGAATTGATCATTTTCCTTGTGGTTAATTCAATTGAGAATTTTGTATACAAATTCATATTCTTATGTGATTTGTTAATGTCCAAAGAAAGCCTTCTTTTTTTGTAAATGTAAGGTCGCTCTTGTTGTTCTTTTGGAAATGACATTTTATGGGAGAGAGTTCTTAATTGAACTTGTGCTTAATTTCCAAATCTTTGTGGGGAGTTGATAGACGCATTATTGTGTCTAATATGTCTCAATTGTATATATTGTTAGTGTTCGATTTTGTATTTATTTTGTTATTTTATGTCTTTGTAGGTATTTTTAGAGAAATAAGCTCTTGCGGCGAAATTGGCTCGAAAAGTGGTGTTTTACACCCCAGGATAGAGTACTAAAGGCACCCCAGAAATGCACCGGAAGCACCCCAGAAATGTGTTGGAGGAACCCCGGAAAAATTACTATCTACGCCCAAAAATTACTATTTGCACCCCAGGACAAGTGCTAAAGGGACACCCGTGCAGGATTAGGGGGAGGACATGTTCTTCTCAAATTCAAAAAAAAAAATTTTTGGCGGGAAAATAAACTTATTCTCTGTCAAATTTTCGATCGATTTTTGGACGTGATTTAGTGAGATTCAATCCCTGAAACTTAATGGGTAGACGTGATATGACCATATAAAGCTGGTATGGGTGTCTGTTTGGATTAGAATTGGCTGTAATCATCGCATGGAGCAAAACAGAGTTACACACATTTTCACGGGATAACATGAATTACAGTGAGTTCGATGCCCGTAATGCACGAGTTTGGAGTGTGTTCGACCGTAATGGATACAAATAAGGAGATTGGACTTCTAAAAACGCGTGGAGGAGCTAAACAGAGAATGAAAATCTTGATTATTCCCGTATCATGAATAAAAGATATTGTGAATATTTCGGAATTAATGGAGGAGATTCAACGCCTGTTTTTGGTATAAATAGAGTCCCTGGGAGACTTAGAGGGGGTGTGGAGAGTTTGGGGAGCTAGGAGAGACAGAGAAGAAGAAATCACAAGTTGCAGAATTCAGTTTCTGCTGCTGCTGATGATGATGAACGCGAAGAACATTGGACGCATGAAGAACGTCGTTTTTCAACTGTGAAAACGACAACTGTTTGTGGGTCGTATTGCGACAGTGTCAACAACACTTCATTTTTATCGTTCTCTGTAACAGCTCGGTTTGTAACGAACAAAAGTGTTACAAACCCGGTTTTTATCAATTTTTCTCCTATTTCATCATTTGTGAACCATTTTTGAGCATTAGTGAAGATGAATTTTGAGCATGTTTCCATGATAATGATGAGCTAATTCTCGCGTAATCAAGGCACGGAGGAAGCTATTTATGCATGAATAATTGGTAACTATTCTACTTTTCTCTAATTTGTATTTTATAATTCACTCAATCACTACTTTGTAGAATTTTAATTGCTTGCATAATTTTTCCTAATTAGTTGTGATTCAATTAGATAGGTTATGCTTTGGTTAGATAATCTATGCTTAAGGGATACAATTAATGTTTGAGAATATGCTTGATAATTTGTGAATTAAGAAAAAGATATTTTAAAAATAATTAGAGTTTTGGAATTATTATCATCGTTTATTCATGTGTAATAGTGGAATCTAGTGTCTTGGTTATTTTCACTCTAAAAAAATTAAATCCTTAGTCCCAGTACCTCTTGCACCAATTGTAATATTATTGTATATTTTTATTAATTTTAAAAAACTCGAATCTTCACAAATCTGAACGAACCCATTCTTACCACTATTTAAAATTATATCAATTTTTGGCGCCGTTGCCGGGGATTTGTTTTTAGATTTAGAGTTTTTAGATTTTTATTCTTTTGTTCTTTTTTACGTTTCTTGGGTATTTGTCTTTTTGTTGCAGGTTTTGAATCAAAGAGGAATTGGAGACGAAAGACCTGGGGGATTAAAAGCTAGACAAAGCAAAAAGAACGGAGGAATTTATTTTCTGTAAATTTTTATTTTTGGACATTTTTATTTTTATCTTTGGGACATTGAACTTTAATTATTTTTAAACCCTACGGAAGGGTACATTTTTTTTTTATAAATATAAACTGTTTGCAGGGAAGGACGACGATTACGATATCGTCTCGGCCCCTCGGGTTCGTACATGACATAGGAATTACAATACGAAGTATTACGTCTATCTTTTGAACTTCGTATATAAGACATCGACATAATCGTATGAATGCTATTGTGATTATGTATGGGTATGGGTGAAGATTTCGTTCTAGGAAACAATGTTTTTACATTCGTTTAAAGGAAGTACAATTCATAAACTTGTGTTATGAATCGAAAGGGAAATCGCTAGGATTATTGGTATTGTTATTCATTGCAAATCTTTGGGTTACCAATATGTGTGTTTAGTATAACCGCTCATAACTTGTTTATGTATCTTGGTAAAACTATTCACAAGGCCTGACTTTTGTATTGGTATGACTTTTATTAGTGAAACCGATCTTAAGTAATCACCTGAGATGGTATGATCGATTTACTGTAATTGGTATGACCAACTCTAGACATTGGGGAACCGATCCTAGTAAGAGGTGCAACCGATCACAAGTAGGGGAATCGATCCTTGTAAGAGGTGCAACAAAATCATAGTTATTGGTAACCGATCCTGTGACTTGTGCAACCGAATACAAATTAGATACCATATATATGTGGTAACCGATCCTAGTACCTAGTCAACAAATTTTTGGAAAGCTAGTGTGACCAATCCTAGTACCCACATGGAGGTAGAACCGAAACTTGTTTTGGTAGAACCGTCTAAACCCATGATTGGTGATTTGAAAGGATAATCAATCACATAGTTCTTGTAAGTTAGATGAACCAATTCTAAACTTGTTTGGAAGTGTGGCAAATCGGTTCCAAGATTGTAAATATGAAAAAGGATTTACAAAGTAAAGATGTCAACATACGTTGAACATGTGCAGTAACTCTTATCTTTTATTGTTCAAAGATATTCCTTAATAGCTAAAGGAGAATCCTAAATCGAAATAAATTGAGAATCTTTTAATTAAGGTTTTTAGTTTTATATGCTTTTAATTTACAACAATTAAAATGCATATCTTTAAAAAATAAAAATTAGTAATGTGCATTTACTAGTTGGAGATTTTCTACTGAGATTTCGGTCAATATTTGGACAGAGCATTTCCAGGAATTATGAAAACCGTTTTTTTCCTTATTGCATATCTTTGAGAATATTAAGTTTCGGAAATTCCTTGGTGTCCAAACTTCATTGGTCTATAAATATTGAAGTTTGCATTTTGAGCAAACTAATCCTCAGAGCCAGCAAAACTACCTAGTTGTGTTGTTACTGGTGGAGCCGCCTATTCGGAGAGGAAAGTACCTTAATTAGGCGAAATCTCTTACGACCGCTCGTTTTAAAGACTTCTTTGGGATTGGGAAGCTCTACGAGTACCATTGGTGGGAAATTAGATAAATGCAGTTTATTACTAGTTTTCGATTGATTTGATTGACTAACGGTTGTTGAACTTTGATTGCACCTAGTTTGTTTATGCTTGAGAATCTTCTCTTCTGATATAAGATTCACTCAAACTAGATCGAAGTTTCGAAGTGGATCTTTAGACTGTTTGTAGATCTAAAGACGTCTTGTGATAATCTATTGTTAACAGACTCTGTTCTGTGTGTGATTGATCACAAGAGATTCAAGTTGATTGTGTGCAGGTGTTTATTGAAGATCTAAGAAGATTTGAAGACGAATAAGATTTCTGATTTGGGTTCATAATCTTTGGTGTGCACAAAACTTGATTGGCTGGGGATCCAACTATAATTTGTTTATCTTTGTGATAATCTAGATTGATTAGTTGAGTAGATCGGCATCAATACGTTTCTTTGTGATTCGAAGTATTGATTGCAAAATCTTGACAATTACTTTAGTAGTTGTTATTGGATAGGTCTAAGAACCTGACAAAGGAGTTTATTGGGATAAACGAAAGAGCCTTTTGTCAAACTCATATCACTAGATTAAAAAGAGTTGTTACCGAACAGATTTGTTGTTCCTTTACTGTTTGGAATACGAACCAAAGGAATTGTTCCAAGTGCGTGACTTATTACAAGTTGGAGGCACAGTGGTACACACGGAACTAAGTGAACTATAGGTTTAGTTGCTTGGTCTCAACTATACGAAGTTGGTTTAGATTTTGTATAGCGGCTTAATCCTAAGATTATTCAATTCTGGACAAGGTCCCTGGGTTTTTCTGCATTTGCGGTTTCATCGTTAATAAAATCTTGCTGTGTCTTTTACTTTTCTATTTCCGCAATTATAATTTTTTTATTAAATTAGAAGTAAAATACACAAACGTTAATTCCTATTTACTTGATAGCAATCCTATTGTGTTTGGTTAAGTCCGAACCTATTATCAAGTAAACATACCTCGTTGTTGTATTGTCTCGATCTTGTATCCATAGTCAATCACACAAGTTATCTTGTTATCGTATTGTCTCGATCTCGTATCCATAGACGATCACACGAAGTGTGAACCGATTAGTTGTATTGTCTCGACTCAGTCGATAGACAATCACTTTCGGAGAAAGGACTTATAGGTGGAAAAGTTTTAGATTGAGGTATATTTGGGTACCCTCGTCTTTTCAATTGGTATAAGAGCAGGCAAACATGAAAAGATCTAACAATCTGTGTTTGGTGCGATCCAACCTATAAGACTGGAATCTAGAAATGGTTTTTATAAAACCTGATAATGATTCAGTTAACGTAAATCAAGACATCAAGAGTTTCCTCGTTAACAAAATTCTGGTGTCTGTGTTATTTCTTTTCCGCATTATATTTTGTTATATAATTGAAATATCACAGGTTGTGCGTTGTATTGATCAATTAGGAAATCCAACCTTTGGTTGTTGATTGAAATTGATTGATCCTTGAACAATTGGTCTTTGGTACCGTTCAAGTTACTTCTCTTATATTCAATCGGGCTCGCAAATTCCTATTTGCTGATTACAGATTGAATTGAGAAATAGAGATTTAAACTCTTGTATATACTTTTCTCTAGATTGACTCTGACTGTCTAGTTGATTCTCTAGAAAGTATATTAGAGTACTCTCAGATTGCCAAACGAATTGTTGGATGTGGTTGTTGTACCCCCGCATTTTCACACAGGTCTATGTTAGGTAAGTATACAATTTGCATGTATATTCTCAATTTTGAAGGAGGATCCTATAAGTAAACAATGACAGATTTTCTTCTTCTTTTTCTACGTGTTCCGTTGTGCCCAAAGTTATGTAGCTTATGTTTCTTAGAGTTTAATCATTCAAAGTAAATATATATAGTTAGGTGTTGATGATTTATGATGTGCAAGGACAGTAACAATCAATCTTTTTATGCTGGATTTTCCTTACAGTTTCTGAATACAAATCATTGCCTATACAATGCGGTATTAAAGGTCGAGCAAGGTAGTTTGGGTACAAAAGAAGCTCAGAGGGCAGAGCATTCATTACGTGTTGATTTTGAGATGGGAGGAATCCATCTTCCTGCTGGTAATTTATTATTTGTGTCATGGTTTATTATTTCCTTCACTTTACAGAAAATTCATTTATCTTTTTCTTTTTTTGTAACTCCCGCTTTCATTTTATTGTTTTTCAAAGTTCTTTGTTCTAATGTTATGAGGTCGATGAAGGAGCGCGCCATTTGATGGAGTTCATTCCTGAGGTAAGCAAAAGTCTTATAAGTGTCATGGAAAGGTAGCATTGCGCGGTGAGGTTTGCGAAGGTCCAGAACTGCCTAGTTCACAAGGAAAACCATACCAGTTAACTTCCTTACAGCATCAACAATTTCGTCTTTGGGTATTGAGACATTCGGATGAACATACTGAATGGGAAGAGTAAGTAGAATCCTTAACTGTGTTTCTGAATAGTTTCTTTACACCACATCCGCCTCTTGACCATATAATTTGTATAGTGTGAAGTAACCCTGTCATGTACCATTGTCTTTGTCGTTTTACAGGAAATACAAGGCATACAATAATACCTTTAACCGAAGATCAAGGAGCAAGCGTCATAATTACATTCCCTGGTTAAGAGATCAACTTCTAGGCACTCCCATGATAGTTTTTCATAGGCTCGTACTTGGAGAGCTGAACACATGGTCGCCTCTCCATGTTATCAGGAAATAAGCAACGATTTCAGAACTGTCGTCGAGGTATATATCTTCTTTACAAATTATCGAACACCAATATTAGCAGATTAAAATTGCATTCTTCTCTGATTGATGCTTGCAGCACCTACTTGAATTATTTATTAACAAGTAAGATTTCCACTTCATTCCCCATCCACCCTATGACCAATTCAGAGTTTTGGTAGAAGTTAGTTTGCTTTGTCATTTATACTCCGCATGCATAATTAATACTTTTATGAAAGTGTTGATGGTGGATTTTCGACAAAGGTCAAAATCGTAAAATCATGATACTGCATGTTTCTGACCCGGCTTCAGGAACGCATGTGATGATTCATATTTTATGATCCGTGAACCATTTCACGATCTCTGACCGAGCGAACATTCATCTCAGAGCCATGATGAATATGTTTCTCGAAAGGCCTCCCCGGCTGAGCGTTCGATGTTGCACGTTTAATCATGACCTCTATCTAGAATCAAATGATTGGGCGGTTCTCTAGACATAATTGTTTGTTAGAGGGCTTAACGCTTACAGGACGTCAACGCTGCATGTTGTTCCCTGACAACATAGAGAGACCAACCTCTACATAGAATAATAATTGGGCGGTTCTCTAGACATAATTGTTTGTTAGAGGGCTTAACGCCTTCAGGACGTCGACGCTACACGTTGTTCCCTGACTATGTAGAGAGACCGTGTATAGATTCAGGCGGCTCTCTAGACATAATTGTTTGTTAGAAGGCTTAATGCCTTAAGGACGTCGACACTGCACGTTGTTCCCTGACTATGCACCCTTCAGAACGAGTATGATGCTTCAACTATCTCATATATCGATTCTGCAAATAGATTAATTCTATCGTGACATTCATCCACTGAATTCCTAGAAAATAATCTATTATATCTCATTACTCCGTTCCTGAATCCCCCGACTGGATTCACGGATTAGTAATAGATAACCATTTTATCTCATTACTCCGTTCCCTGAATCCTCCGACTGGATTCATGGATTAGTAATAGATAACAATTTTATCTCATTACTCTGTTCCTTGAATTCCCCGACTGAATTCATGGATTAGTAATAATTATTTAACAAACGGGCATCTCGACTATCACCGAGTAAGCCCCAAGAAAATGGTGCAGTGTACTCAATGATGATGCACGAACGAGCACCCAAATGCACGAACGAGCATTCAAAAATATAGAAAAACGAGGAAACCCACGCAAAATAGGAGAGAGAAAATAATAATAATAAATATAAAAGAGGCGCCTAGGGGCCGGGCCCACCGGCCGGTCCCAATGCCTCTTCCTTTATTTTTTCTTATTTTATTATCTTCATGATCTCATGAAGACTCCTTCATTCGAGCAACTTTCCTTGTTTGAGAAAAACTCATGGTTTCTCCATATTTTCCTTCAAAGATGAAAAATAATAAAAATAGGGGAAAGTGTCACGGGACCGGGCTACCTAGCCGGCCGGTCATGCCCTATCCATGGACGGTCCCACACTTTTCAATCCCTTTTTTCACAATTATTATTTCCCTCATCTCATGAAACTCCTCCGTTTGAGCAAAAACCCTGGTTTTTCCATATTTTCTCAAATATTGCTCAAACCATGAAAAAGCCAAAAGGTCCAATGGTCACATGACCGACTAGGCTACTCACAAAAAAGAATATTAAAATATTATCATTTTAATATTCTCATAATATTGATCAAATGAGCAAAATTCTACTAGCTCATTCGAGCAAAATCAAGAATTTCAGTCAAAGATCAAACTCTTCTGAAAACCCAAAATATTGCTCAAACACACATCAAAAAATACAAAACTCTCAGGACTGAGACACGTACATTATGGTGATATGGGAATGCTTCCTTGACCGACCAATATTTTAATTAATATTTTATTGGGTCACGTTACCAATAAGTCATTGAATGAGCAATACTTGCTCAATTGCTCGAATATTGATCCAACTGTCAATATTCAGTAATTTATCGAATTGAGCAATACTTTCTCAATTACTCGAATATTGGTCCAACTATCAATATTCAACAATTTATCGAATTTACAATATTTGCTCAAACGAGCAATATCAACATCATTCAAGAACTATACGTCTGACATGTTCAATCCATGAATCACTGAGCATTCGTCAATCATGCTCAATTCAACAAAACTTAGACTCACTGTCTAATCAAGTCAACGACTGACTAATCAAATACACGTCTGCTTTGCAGACTCCACGTTCATGAGACATTAATCACGTCACATGGGGGATATCAATTAGGGTTTTGGTCTGGCGTCCTACGACACGTATGTTCATCCACGATGAGAAACGTGAGTAAGTTTTGCAAGCGGTTGAAGGAGTTAGCAAAGTAGTGAGTGGACGATCAATCAAGTCTCCACACGACATGGAACTGATTTTACCACGATCTCCCACTTCCCCATTCTTTCACTCAATAAACCGTCACGCTTACTGGGATCAATGTGTTTACTATTCTGACAATATAAATAAGTTCGGGATCGATGACTGAAAAAAGGATTCGTTTACACACAATTCTCTCGATCGAAACTTATTTACACAATCCATATACTTGCAGAAACCTTCAACACATCCATAATCCTTGATCATCATTGATCCCACAATTCTCAGCTTCCCTCCTATAGATCAACCCATCTCCCTCTCTTTGTGACCGAATTGACTCTGGAACGTCCATTGACTTGGTTTAGGCTGGAGTCCTACAGATTGATCTCTCGAAATCAAAGCACTCCCGTGCAGTGCATCTGTATGAGGTTAGGCAGTTTGCTCGGTTGAGGAGTCTCGTCCGATCAGTCGTCTCTTCACTTTCCTAAAAAACCAGCAAATCGTTTTTCCCCATATACAGATTGGCGATCACAGTGGGAGATTAATCTCTCGGTTGCAATCTCAAATTCTCACAAAATGGTTGATCTTAGGTCAGGTTTAGTCACAAATCCTAACCCAAACAACGCTATCACTAACAACAATGGTGGTACTCCAGAAACTACTCATGTTTCCAACAACGGTACTGGCGATACCACTCCTCCGCTAACCAACATCGGAGACAATCCTCTATTCTGCAGGTCTCCTGAAGAAATCAGAAGAAATCCATCTACCATAGGTGATCTCATGAAGGTGCAAGAAACTCTTGCCAAAAATCAGATTGACATGGCTAACACTCAGAAGGAGTTATTTAATTATCTCAAGACTCTCACTGAAAAGATGTCAGAGAAAACTCAAGAGAAGGGAAAGACCAAAGAAACGTCTTCAGCTGATCCTGAAGTCACTCCGATCCATGTAGTAGATGATGATGAAGTCCACAAAGCTGCAGATAACCCACCAACAAAGGAACCTGCGGGCTTCATCACTCATGAGGACCTGGAACGTTTCATGGAGGATCGAGGAAAAGACAAAGCGCCATCTGTTTACCGTCATCAACCTCCGTATCCTGCTGCTATGCAAAGATTTCCTCTCCCGAAGGGCTACACCTCCCCAATGTTCACACTGTACAATGGAACGGAGAACGCTCGAGAACATGTCTCTCGATTCCTGGAGGCACTAGGTGAGCACGAACACAACCATGTCGTCCGTCTGAAGGAATTCTCGAAATCCCTGACCGGTCGAGCATACACATGGTACAACAGGGAGCATCGCTAGTTGGGGAGAGATGGTTAACGCCTTCTACCGGAAATACTTCTTCGTCTCAGAGCAGATTACTCTCTCTGACTTAAGAATAACGTCTCAGAAGAACAATGAACATCCGAACGACTATGTGAATAGGTTTAGAGTCCAAGCTTTGGATTGTCATGACGCGAATGTCACTGAACAACAACTGGTGGACTTGTGCATCAACTGAATGATCCCGATCTACAGATCCTTGCTGGAAAATCTCAGGTTCCAGACCTTCTAAGAACTTCATGAAGCAGCCAAGCGATCAACAACTACTGCTCCGGCCTTATTGGAAAGAACAAGAGCTATAAAAGTCGAGGAACCGCGAGAAACTCGAGGCAGTGCCAGACACCTAATCAACAAGCAGTACAATCTCCAACCTTCCATGAATGTTGCTGAAGGAAGCAAAAGGAAATCCGAAGGGCAGCAGCATTAGAGCGCTTCTTCAACATCCCAGGCTCCTCTGAAGGCGCAAATAAAAGATAACCAATCTGAAATGCACAAACCTCGACCCGGAATTAACGAATGGGGAAATGATCAAATGAGGACTCAAACTTCCCTCTTCCCATTGAATAAGTGATCATGATACTGGAAGTCTGGGTTCAATATGATGCAATCAAATTGTTGTTCATCAAGAGAGAGCTGAAGAAAAAATGGAGAATCCCATGTACTGCCACCTTCATAGATTCATCAATCATCCAACAAGTAACTGCAATATTTTGAAGAACATCTTCAAAGAAAAGGTTGATCCACAACAGCTTCAACTAGGGACTGGAGGAGTACACAAGAATCCTCTCCTAGTCAGAACCTTTACGCTCTCTGAACAACCAGTCAAAGAAGCAGTTCAATCGTTGATCGAGCATATCTGTGAAATTGCTCTATCTGTCTAAGACACAAAGGAAAGACATGTTCACAACACCGAATTACATTGTGTCAGACGTCTGTCCATCCCGGAAATACTCCTTGAACCTTCATCCACAGACAAGGAGATGCACGACTGGGGACTGCTTACCACGGTCCATCTCAGAGGAAATGAATTTGGAAGAATGTTGATCGATGCTGACACCGCCATCAACAACATTCCACTGAAAACCCTCAGATCCGCAGGCATCACTCGATAATAAGCTACTCATGATCCCATCTCAATCAGAGACCTTGAAGGAACGCTAGGAAATACTTATGGCTACATCACTCTCAAAGTGAACATAAGTTCAACCAGGACAGAAACCAAGTTTCACATAATCAGGAAGATCCAGGATATGACATGTTCTTCAGACAAGCGTGGATCCACGCTAAAAAGATGGCTACTGACGAAACGCCTTTGGTTGCACATCTCTCCAACGAAGAAAGTTCTGATCCAGAAGATTTGGCGGACATTCCATCATCAGAGCACTTGGGGGAATTTCGAACTTTGAAAAGGTTGAAGCAAGAACCTGCAAAAGATGCATACACATTCATCAAGAGGTTCCACACTCAGTCAAGTCTCATTCATTTCATGTCTGTGTCATTTATTTCCTCACATGCTATCCTAGCATGGGGACTCAATTCTGCTAGCAACTCTGCAAGACGTTATGAATGGTAGCTTTACCGCATTAGTATTTTACCAAGTGGTTGAATCTGACATTTCTCCGAATCGAGCATTGAGACATTCATTACTGAGATGATGTCCAAGCATGGAAAAGAACACTTTGGGCGTTTCTCCATAGCCTTGCAGGAGTGTCCATGTGTCCCATAAAATTAGAAAGCTCTGATGTCTGCACAAGTGTTGAATCCCACTACCATAACGAAAGGAATTCTGAATCAACAGAAGATACTCAGGGATGAGACGATCAAACCTAAGGCATTCGATGCTTAAGGAATATACGCTTCAACGCTCAAGCATCTAAGAAGCCTTCAAATTGTACCCCCAATAAAAGAGTACACCTTCGATAATGGCGCATTTGGCTTCAGCACAAATATCTCGACGATGGCACACTAATTCAACAACAGCACGATCAAAGTGTAACTGAACTACAATCGATAAGTCTTCATTATCCCATGATAAGACTTCTGAAGCAGATGCAACATTATTCATCCATGGATGGCACAAACTCCTTCAACATACACTGGGGACTTGATCTTATTGGAAATATCGATTCAAATCTCTTTATTGCAACCTGATGTGATTCCATGAAACTTCATCAACGGGACCTATCTACATTACAAACCCCTGCACGACTGAAGAACTTCCTCTCTTCACCGATCGCATTCAGAATGAAGACTGTTGCTGCTATCTGCTGCAACAACATCAATTCCCTGACAAAACCACTTCACGGTAAAGTCATAATGTTCAAGAGAATTTTGGTTGAACTCCCAGTACACCTTCATCTTAAGAATGCTCAACTCATCAACTAGTTCGTGAATGTAAAGGCTCACTGGATGGAGGAGCAAAGACTATATCGATAATCATGGTTTTAGCCTTTTTGGTCTCTGGAGCAACTCAAACCATAGTATCGGCATCAACAAGGATATGTTGAGGATCTCCATTCATGGTCTCAGCATTAACAAGAATTTCTGGAGAGAATTCAATCGTGATCTCAGCATCAACAACAGTCTCAGGCGCAACATCCGGCTTCATCAACTGTCTATTCTCTGAAGCGTTACTCGATGGATCGTATTTCTTAAATCCCTAATGATTCATATCAAGATGTGTAGACATGAAAACATGTTAACATGAACGTCTTCCCAAAGCTTGCACGACAGACGGGCACGAGCCAAAATCTTCTACAAGATGTTCTCATCGCCTCTACAAAGGAGATACAACACATTTCAGGCCATGGGTTTAAAAAAACGTACCAATGGGTGAGGAATAGGACAATGATTCCTTAACGAAAGATGTTTGTCTATGTCTCTTCTACAACATACCAAAAGGGCGCATCAATCGGACATACAAGCTGAAATATATGGCCTTTACCGTCAGGTCTATGAAATCTGAAAAATTTGTACGGGATTACAAATTAAAAATGTGCACGCTTCGTTGGTTGACCTATATAACTCCAAATTGAGTGATTCTTTTCTCATGTGATAACTCAGTCTCTTAGCTTCAAAAGTTGGGGTCAAGCATCGAATTCCGACGTCGTATGAGGTTCTTACAGCTTCCAGAGCATACAACATGCAAGCAGCAATTCTTAGACGGGATTCATAACTTCCAAAGTCGATTGGTGTCCACCAGGACTTTCCACTAAGTGCTTCATCAAGGTACATCCAACTTCGACCACCTAGGTCTTTACATCAATTTTTCTACCTGGGTCCTCTATCTAGGTCTTACCAGAAGAAAGGAAGACGAAAAGGAGAGATTACTGGGGACTGACGGTCCACTGATCATGGCGATCAGTTTCACAGTCCAAGACCCGTGGCACCGGACTCTCATGTGCTAATCATTCATCATAAAAAGAATGCTACCTCCGGGACATGCAACCATGGTCATTACATCATCCCCTCTTAAGAGCAACCTCAGTTATGGTCCCGTGACCAGGGTTTCATAAGTGATGTTTCTATGGCTGACAAAAACAAGATGGCACTGCAAGCACCATGCTCATGTATCAATCAAGGGGTCCTGATCTCAAATGAATCAATGACATTAAAATCCTTCACCAACCATTCAAGACACAAACGAATGGTCTAAAGACACAACAGGAGTGTTTTACAACAAGCTCGTCTGAGATGATTTTACACTGTCCCGCACAAAATAGCGATCTGGGATAAATTTGTGAAGAATCTAGCGATAGGTCATATACCATTCTCTTCATATGGATGTCCTCCACAACATATCCAAAATTCACAGCAATTGGATGAACGAGCAAAAAGATGTAGCCAAAACTTTGGACTACATGACAACTGAAAATTTTCTGAAAACCTCCTGGAAGTTTACTGTTTCGTCGATTTCGGCCCTTAAACGTGCTCAAAAGCCGAAAAGCTTCTTTTTTAAAGCTTGGAAATTTTCTGAGGATGAAGAAAGATGGATAGATCACAAAATTCCGACATCAGACGAAGATTCTATATCATTTTCAATGAATACCTAACTTCTGAATTTTCTGATGACGAATTATGACGAAATTCTTCATTCATCCACGTCAGGAGCTACGCCATCAACACAAGGCCGCACTTCATCTTTAGCTGATAGTCTCACTTGCTGAAGTCGACGGTGTTTCTGCTGATGAGATGTGAGCTTTTCATCTTCAGCTCATTTCTTCTGTGATATTTCATCACATCCCTGCTTTCCCTCCGCATCTGCTAGTACCAAGAAAGCATATATCTTAGCACGGACGACTCCCAGATGATCGAGAGACATACAATGTGTCAGCTTTCCAGCGTCTCTGAAAGGTTGATTCACCTCGGCATGAGCATCTGCAGAAGTCTTCATCTTTGATTTAATATTCTTGGAGCGTTCCACGGAAGAGCCAGAAAAGTGGTTGTAACCAGAAGTCACCACTATCTGAGGTGAAAGACACGGAGTCATGGATATACCAATAACAAACACGTAACAAAAATGGTAACCATCCAACTCTTACCTATTTACAATTTCACTAGCTGTAGTGATTATAACGTCAGAATTTCGAAAACTTGCTCGTTCTTTCAAACCTACAAAGGCGAGCATAATTCATTATTCAAAATCATGACTTGATTTTCATAAAACCGTGAATAACCCACATGAATTTTAACATCCACTGGTTTTTCAAAAATTGAACAGACGTCCATTCTACAATTGTGAAAACTCACATACAGACATTATTTCACCATGTATAATTGTCTACTTTCAACAGTTGTTCAAAATCAAAACATTGATTTTATAAAAAATATATTAACGTGAAACTCACGTAAATTAAAAATATATATATATATATTCTTTGCTCCCTCGCGCGAATATTCTTCTTTGAAACGAGAGTATATTTTCAAAGATTTCTGAAAGCTCGAAGATAAAAAAAATTCATGAAACCTCATAAACAATTTTTTTATTACTAACAGACGCACGTCTATTCAAAAAAAAAAAACTTTTCTCTCGTACGAGCATCCACCTTTGAAACGAGAGTTTATTCCATTTTGTGAAGTCTCATATATTTAAAACATAAAAAAATTAGTTTTCTTGAAAACTCATAGACAAATTTTTTATCATTAAACTCATGTCTATTTTATTTTTTCTTAAACTAACAAACAAACGAACGTCTGTTCCTAAAACAAGGATTTCCTTTTTGGGCTCGGGCCCGTAAACGCTAAACCGACCAAAACTAGACCTCCGATCGTTCAAATCAGCAGTGCTCCATCTCCCCGTGCTCACGAGATGACACTCTATCATACTGTCAGGGTCCTTACCTGGGCATTTGCTCATACATGACACCATTGGAGCAAATCGAGGATTCTGAAAATACTTTGTACGACTGAGTTCAACTGCTTGTCTCGTCAACTGGAAAATCACCATCTAATGCTTACTGCGGAACATGACTGTCCCTCACTAAGCAGGGGACTTAATGTTGATGGTGGATTTTCGACAAAGGTAAAAATTGTAAAATCATGATACTGCATGTTTCTGACCCGGCTTCAGGAACGCATGTGACGATTCATATTTTATGATCCGTGAACCGTTTCACGATCTCTGACAGAGCGAACATTCCTCTCAGAGCCATGGTGAACATGTTTCTCGAAATGCCTCCCCGACCTAGCGTTCGATGCTGCATATTTCATCATGACCTCTATGTAGAATCAAATGATTGGGCGGTTCTCTAGACATAATTGTTTGTTAGAGGGCTTAACGCCTTCAGGACGTCGACGCTGCATGTTGTTCCCTGACTACATAGAGAGACCCACCTCTACATAAAATAATGATTGGGTGGTTCTCTAGACATAATTGTTTGTTAGAGGGATTAACGCCTTCAGGACGTCGACGCTGCACGTTGTTCCCTGACTATGTAGAGAGACCGTGTATAGATTCAGGCGGCTCTCTAGACATAAATGTTTGTTAGAGGGCTTAACGCCTTCAGGACGTCGACGCTGCACGTTGTTCCCTGACTATGCACCCTTCAGAACGAGTATGATGCTTCAACTATCTCATATATCGATTCTGCAAATAGATTAATTCTATCATGACATTCATCCACTGAATTCCTAGAAAATAATCTATTATATCTCATTACTCCGTTCCCTGAATCCCCCGACTGGATTAATGGATTAGTAATAGATAACCTTTTGATCTCATTAGTCCGTTCCCTGAATCCCCCGGTTGGATTCATGGATTAGTAATAGATAACCATTTTATCTCATTACTCCATTCCTTGAATCCCCCGGCTGGATTCATGGATTAGTAATAATTATTCAATAAACGGGCATCTGGACTATCACCGAGTAAGACCCAAGAAAATGGTGCAGTGTACTCAATGATGATGAACGAACGAGCACCCAAATGCACGAACGAGCATTCAAAAATATGGACAAACGAGGAAACCCACGCAAAATAGGAGAGAAACGCCTAGGGACCGGGCCCACCGGCCGGCCGGTCATGCCGCCGTGGCCGGTCCCCATGTCTCTTCCTTTATTTTTTTCTTATTTTATTATCTTCATGATCTCATGAAGACTCCTTCATTCGAGCAACTTTCCTTGTTTGAGCAAAACTCACGGTTTCTCCATATTTTCCTTCAAATATGAAAAATAATAAAAATAGGAGAAAGTGTCACGGGACCGGGATACCTAGCCGGCCGGTCATGCCCTAGCCATGGACGGTCCCACACTTTGCAATCCCTTGTTTTCACAATTATTATTTCCTTCATCTCATGAAACTCCTCCGTTTGAGCAAAAACTCTGGTTTTTCCATATTTTCTCAAATATTGCTCAAACCATGAAAAATCCAAAAAGTCCAATGGTCACATGACCGACTAGGATACTCACGAAAAAGAATATTAAAATATTATCATTTTAATAATCTCAAAATATTGATCAAATTAGCAAAGTTCCACTTGCTCATTCGAGCAAAATAAAGAATTTCAGTCAAAGATCAAACTCTTCTGAAAACCCAAAATATTGCTCAAACGCACATCAGAAAATACCAAAACTCGAAGGATTGAGACACGGACATTATGGTGACACGGGCAGGCTTCCTTGACCGACCAAGGCCGGCCCTAAGGCTTGCAAGGATCCGGTCCCACATATCTTTATAATTTTGACCTAATTTGCTCAATTGCTCATATTGGGTCCAAACTCTTTCCAACCAACTTGGAATTTGCTTAATCGACCGTCATCTGGTCCCACACCACCAAGGGTCGTATCTATGCTCCCTTGGCCAGTTCCTCACTTCTCCATAATTAGGTTTTATCACCTAATGCTCCAACGAGTACTATTTTAATTAGTGATTAAACAGCATTTAATCATCCTTTCACCAACCAGTCGACAAAGGACTTTGGTGCACGCTCACTCGAGCACTTGGGCGCTACATGGTTTTCCATCATCCAATGTGGCCGGTCACTCCTTCATTAAGTGGCCTATTTTCAATAAATCATCAGTTGATGAACAATTGATCAAAATTAGGGTTTCAAACAAATGCTCTGCAAATCATGATTTTGAGCAATTTAAAACACTAATAAATTTATGTTGACCCAACAATCAACATCTAGATTAATCATATAATATTTGGTAGGCTACCAATATTTTAATTAATATTTTATTGGGTCACGTTACCAATAATTCATTGAATGAGCAATACTTGCTCAATTACTCGAATATTGATCCACTATCAATATTAAGTAATTTATCGAATTGAACAATACTTGCTCAATTGCTCGAAAATTGATCCAACTGTCAATATTCAGTAATTTATCGAATTGAGCAATACTTTCTCAATTGCTCGAATATTGGTCCAACTATCAATATTTAACAATTTATCGAATTTAAAATATTTGCTCAAACGAGCAATATCAACATCATTCAAGAACTATACGTCTGACATGTTCAATCCATGAATCACTAAGCATTCGTCAATCATGCTCAATTAACAAAACTTAGACTCACTGTCTAATCAAGTCAACGACTGACTAATCAAATTCATGTCTGCTTTGCAGACTCCACGTTCGTGAGACATCAATCACGTCACATGGGGGATATCAATTAGGTTTTTGTCTGGCGACCTACGACACGTGTGTTCATCCACGATGAGAAACATGAGTAAGTTGCGCAAGCGGTGTAAGGAGTTAGCAAAGTAGTGGGTGGACGATCAATCAAGTCTCCACACGACTTGGAACTGATTTTACCACGATCTCCCACTTCCCCATTCTTTCACTCAAAAAACCTTCACACTTACTGGGATCAATGTGTTTACTATTCTGACAATATATATATAAGTTCGAGATCGATGATTGAAAAAATGATTCGTCTACACACAATTCTCTCGATCGAAAATTATTTACACAATCCACATACTTGCAGAACCTTCAACACATCCACAATCCTTGATCATCATTGATCCTACAATTCTCGGCTTCCCTCCTACAGATCAACCCATCTCCCTCTCTTTGTGACCGAATTGACTATGGAACGGCCATTGACTTGGTTTAGGCCGGAGTCCTACAGATTGATCTCTCGAACTCAAAGCACTCTCGTGCAGTGCATCTGTGTGAGGATAGGAAGTTTGCTCGGTTGTAGAGTCTCGTCCGATAGGTCGTCTCTTCACTTTCCTAAAAATCAGCAAATCATTTTTCCCCATCTACAGAAAGTATATAAGGGTTGGTTATTGTTTACTCATTGGCTATGTTCTATCTTTATTATCAGTAGGTGTAACTGGTCTTATTCTCCTCCGACAACTATTTACCTTACGAACTTGCAGATATATGTAATGTTTCTGGTCTTAAAGCAAAATATATATGGTCGATAATTGCTTGTCATTAGTATTTTTGTTGCTAACTGCAGGAGAGATCTTCCTGTAGACTTAGCAGAAGAAGCGCTCCATGCAATTTTGCTTGCAAGCATTAGGCAAGGTACTAAATTGCACATCAAAGTTAATTTGTTTCCATCTGCGTATCGGTGTTTCTTTGTATTTTTATGCGATCCTTTGTGCTTGCAGTAATCTCATCAATCACCTTACTTATGTGTTGTGTTTTACATAATCCGTTAGTTGTGAATGGGTGTAGTGCTTGTCGCGAATTTTTGGTTCCTTCAACGTGCACTTGTCTATAAGAGGTCAAGAGTTTTTTTTACATCAACATGCACTTGTCTGTTTCTGTTTCCTTAAATTTTTAACAAGTCTTGACCTCTTATGGACTAGTAAAAATTAGTGTAGTGCTTGTATCTTCTGGTGACACAGATACAGTGGTGTTGAAATTGAAGTGGTCAAGAATTTTTTTAGGACATACTATGCTGTTAGGACTTTGATACTAAACCTCTAACGCCAAACTTATTTTTCTGCAGTATAATATTCCGATCAGTTAGGGAGCTCAGTTCATCTTTTTGTTGGTTTTAGTTTTGTTTTCTTAATGTCTGTAGGTTGGGTTCCAGTGATTGTAAGAAAATTAGTTTTTAAGAATGCTCAAGTATAATTATAACTTGGAATGGTGTGTACTTGTGTAAATTATTTTTGGTTTTTTGACCCAACTGTCAGCTCGATTAATGTAGATCGAGTTACTGTTATAATCATATTTCGAATTTGAATTGAATGGTGAACGTTTTGATATCAAATGAGCATCTATTAAAATTTCAGTTTAGTGAATTTCAAATTTTATGCCAGTCAGAAATAAGTTGGATGAATCAGATTTTCTAAATTTTAATGAATTTCAAATTTCAGGCCAGTTAGATAAAAAAACTAGTCAGACTAGGATTCAGACGAATCAGATTTTTTTTTAAAAATCAGCCCAAATAGACCACTTCTCAAAACTGGCGATTAAAACTTTAGAAACCACTGTGAATGTCAGTGTTATTGATT
The DNA here is from genome assembly GCA_023531105.1 of Papaver atlanticum. Taxonomy (NCBI): domain Eukaryota; kingdom Viridiplantae; phylum Streptophyta; class Magnoliopsida; order Ranunculales; family Papaveraceae; genus Papaver; species Papaver atlanticum. The sequence goes on along the minus strand of JAJJMB010010117.1, from coordinate 1,322,165 downwards.
GACTGTTAGTGAAAGTGGTTCTTTTAAATATTTCAACTTCTGTGAGCCATAGTCGTTTTGGAAAAAACCACTTCCAGATTCCAACTGATGAATACAGTCTTTTTTAGAGATATTAGCTCTTGTCTTGGCAGTGGTTTAACTTTCGTTTTCCACTAGTGCCTGTACCCAGATTTACAGTAGTTTTATATCTCTCTAATGATCGATTTGAAACATTCCCGAATAACATCAATGACACATATCACTGTTCCAGGATATTTTCAAATGATTAAATCTTGAATCATAATTAGGTTACAAACAATAAATTGTTCTAAACCAATTCATCAAGTATGAACAAATGTTCTTAAGCTTTGTCATATTTCGAGAACAATATTCAAGATAAACTTGACTCGAAATTTCTATTATGCATGTACTATCTAATTTAGTCATGAGACAATGTCTCAAAGATAGAAAGGTGAAAACTTGAGAAATAGGTAGTTCAGTCTTCACTTACCTTTTGTTGAAGAAGTTCTCCAGAACTCCTGTCGATCTTCGCCTTCAAATGGTAGAACGCGGTGATATCCGATTCTCAACTACAAACTTCTATCCTAGTCCGAGACTTGACTAAATGTATACTAGAAATCATGATATAGTTTTGACAACTAAATTTGACAACAAGCTTGAGATAGCAACACTTGTGAGTTCGACCGAGCAATGCTCCAACAATCTCCCCCTTTGTCAATTTTAGTGATAAAACTATTAATACACATGGATTAAAAAATAGAGCTTCAAAACTCCAGAATCCATCATGCTTGATTTCCTTGGTTCTTTAACTCCTTGAATTCTTCTTTACTTCAAGTTGCAATGATTCTGAACGTGTTCAACTCAACATCGTTGTTGTTAAGATCCGTAGCGATAACAACTTTGAAAACCGATATTCTCATTCGTCGTAACAGAAACATAGTATTATGATCTTCTCCAAAGTTCAATTGTATCACAACGTTGAAGTAATATTACGGTGATATGTTTCTCCCCCTTAATCAATACTTACATTTTTTGCATAATAGGTGAAACCTATAGATGTTGATTCGGGGGGGCCCCCCCCCCCCCCCCTGACCCGTAAACCATATGTATGTAGTGCGAAACTACTAACTAATTCTCCCCCTTTTTGTCAATAAAAATTGGCAAAGGTACGAAAACTATGGGATCGTAATGAATTCAATCAAAAGATATTTCAAGACTTAAAGGAAACACATATCAACTTTTATTAAGATTATATCACAGAGTACAAAATACTTAGCGTCTCATCTAGGATATTTAAGATACAAGCAACCCCTATAAATTCCACATTCACTCTCCCCACAAAGATATAGCAATCAAGCACAAGTTCAATTAACAACTCTCCTCCATTTTCTTATGTTGAGTCAAAAGGATAACACGTCTCTTGTTCCTTTCTAGTTAGATGAACATCAACAACTATTGGAGCATAGATTTCACGAGAAGATGTTGTGCTTGGAGTCTCCATGATTCGTAAGAATAAAATGGATTTGCGAAAACACAAATATATTGCTCAACAAGCAAACTTCTTGTGAAAGAGATATAAGCCTTTATGAAGAAAATATTTACCATGCAGGGTTTCCGAACACAATTGTTCACTATCTAGAAAAGATACATAAAACCTAAGAAGAACGAAATGTTACTTTTATCCTTCCTTAAGTTTCTACATAGATCAAATTTTTCAATACCATTACTTGAGACATAGATTAAGATGAACAAATAAAAAATGGACATCCAAGTAATAATATTCAAATTTGATCCAAAGCCCTAATGTGCACAGTTCTTGTCTTTTTTAAGGGCACATGAGACAAGATGCACTTTTCAACGTTATTAAATTGTGTTGAGGTGAGCAGTAGAGTGCTTACCACAAGGTTCCTGCATGGAATTTAATACCCTTCATAATGGAACGTTTATCCCCGACTCTTCTCTTCATTTGAGATTTTACCTTTTCCCTAGAAACATTCAATCTTTTAGAAGAAGAAGATTTAACTTTACGTACCTCAGGATTGGAGTTTGGAATAAGTTTAAGCGTATTTGCCAAACGACTAGCCATTTGTTGCAGCTTGTTGACATACCTTAGTTTATGTTTGTACTTGAAGCATTGTGTGAGTCTGTGACCCTCAATGGTACAATAAGGACACGTCAGTTTGGAGATTGATTCAGGAACGACATTAGCAGCTAAACAAAGAGAACCTGAAACATTAACAGAGTTTTCATTAGTATACGAAAAATCCATTACATCCTCTAATAATTTTGATGAAGAATCATCAACTAAATTATCAAGGTTGATATAAGTGTTGCTACATTCATCAAATTTCACCCCAAGAGTGCTTCACTTGAGCCATCATCCTCTTCAGAATCATAATGATCAGATGTTTCATCAAGTGTTGCAGCAAAACTCTTGTTGCCAGTGTATTTCTTCCGATTTGGGTACTCATTGGGAAAGTGACCGATCCCTTTACACTTGAGGCACTGTGGCATATCCTCATCGTCAGTATCGTTAGAGCCTCTGCTTTTCACATAAATACGAGTATGTGGCTTAGCTGACGTAGGAGGCTTTTCTCTAGTAAACCGTTTATTTCTCTTCTGAAGAAGTTCTCTAAACTGTCTTGTGATCAATGAAACTGAGTTATCAAGATCTTCATCTGAAAAACCAGGATCAACAAGATTGTTCATAGAGTTGTCAACACTTTCACTTTTAAGTGTTCCAGTGTTTTTCAGTGCCTTGAACGCAATATCCTTTTCGACTTTGGATTGCAGTTCATGATCAAAGATCTTTAACTTTCCAACTAAGGTATTTCTAGAAAGTGTTGCAAGGTTATTTCCTTTGATGATGGCAAGTTTCATAGACTCGTATCTTGCTGGTAAAGATCAGAGAATTTTTAACACAATATCCTTTTGGGGAATGGTCTTCCCTAACGCATAACATGCATTAAAAATTACAGAAACTTTTTAATTAAACTCATCAAACGAAGCTTTATCAGACATACAAATATTTTCCCACTCAGAATTTAGGTTTTGAAGCCTAGCTTTTTTTTATGAGGTATCTCCTTCGAATAGGTTTCTAAGATATACCAAGCATATTTTGACTTAGTGCACGAAGTCACATGGTGCTGAAGATCTTGGATTGGATAACAACATTTAACCCGTCAGAATTATGCTTTGCAGCAGTTATCTCGATTTCACTATATTCTGCTAAATCCTTCGTAACACTGTTTCCATGTCTAACAACTGTCGAAGGATCGTATCCCATTACTACAAGTTTCCATGTCTGAAAGTCACGGTCTTGTAAAAATGAACACACATCAATTTTCCACCATAAGTAATTTATGCCATCAAAGGATGGCGGTATGTTTATCGAGATTGCAGTCCTGTCCATATAGTCAGATTGCTTCAAACACAGACTTGTTAGGTCTTTCGCGTGTTTTCAAGCTCTAATACTAATGAAAAACGTGGGGGTACCAAAATACACCACCAACTTTTTCTTAGGCAACCTGTATGGACTAAACTCGAATACAATTCCAAGAGTTCAACTTAATGAATCTCAATCAGGAATTATATGAAGAGCTTATATCTCTTTCTCTCACAATTAGAATGTTAACAGAGACAAGTCCGTGAACCTGATTATTCCATGAGAGTACTTGGACGATTCCAAATATCAATTAAGTCGTATCCAACAAACAAGGATGGATATATATATACTTTAATTGATTTACGTACAACCTGTGATATTTCATTTATAAAGATAAACAATATAATTCGGAAAAACAAATAACACATACACCAGAAATTTTGTTAATGAGGAAACCGTAAATGCAGAAAAACCCCAGGACCTAGTCCAGATTGAACGTCAAACTGTATTAAGCCGCTACATTCACTAGCCTACTATCAGAACTTCATATTGGAATGTAGTTGCGACTGAATTAAACCTTCATAGAAATTCAGTTACAGTCGCGCTCCTTACGCCTCTTGAATCCCAGCAGGACTCCACGTAATTGATTCCTTTGCTGACATCCTTTACATCCTAAGATTTGCTTCAACTCAATTGAAGACTTTAAACCAATCTGCCTCCCACGGATAAGCCTATATGTGATTTCTGTTCTGATCAAAGATCAAGGTGAGGTAGGAAATCGATTACAATAGACAAAGTCTAGCAAACTTCAGGACTGGGTACCGGGTATGCGTACCAAAAAGTCGATGCCGAACTATAGCTATACCGGTATATGTACTGCAGTCTGGACTTATACAAGTTCTTCCAGTATGTGAACTGGTATGCATACTATCCTGTATCCAGATTTACAGATGTTGATGGTGAGTTTTGACAAGGGTATTTGTAGTAAATTGGCCTTGACCTAACTATAGAAATATAATGAAAATCCTTGACCCGACATCAAGATTATTAAATCTGTATCAATACAATTTGTATTCTGCAAGAGAATTAATAAAGTGTATTCAATTAACGGACTCAGTAATCCTAAAGCTATTCTGAAAGTGTATCCGCATGTCAAATTTCAGGGCTTTCCACGGTAAAAACCTCGTTTTTTCATGTACGTCAATCCATGTACCTTTTATGCCATATATATGGCATCATTCATATTCATAATAGGATTGGACGCCATTCTTGAACTAACATGCTTCTGAGAATATCATATTTAGTATATAGTCATATCAGTATCGTCTCAAGTCATAAACTCCCATGACCGAGTTCCTTGAACATGCTATAACGGCACTAATGTATTCAAATTCATACTAGAATAGTGAAAAGACGAGGGTACCCAAATATACCTCAATCTAAAACTTTTCCACTTATAAGTCCTTTCTCCGAAAATGATTGTCTATTGAATGAGTTGAGACAATACAACTAATCGGTTCACACTTCGTGTGATCGTCTATGGATACGAGATCGAGACAATACGATAACAAGATAATTTGTGTGATTGACTATAGATACAAGATCGAGACAATACAACAACGAAGTATGTTTACTTGATAATAGGTTCGGACTTAACCAAACACAATAGGATTGCTATCAAGTAAATAGGAATTAACGTTTGTGTATTTTACTTCTAATTATAATAAAACAATTATAATTGCGGAAATAGAAAAGTAAAAGACACAGAAAGATTTTGTTAATGAGGAAACAGAAAATGCAGAAAAACCCCGGGACCTTGTCCAGAATTGAATACTCCCAGGATTAAGCCGCTATACAAAATCTAAACCAACTTCGTATAGTTGAGACCAAGCAACTAAACCTATAGTTCACTTAGTTCCGTCTGTACCACTGCTCCTCCAACTTGTAATAAGTCACGCACTTGGAACAATTCCTTTGGTTCGTATTCCAAACAGTAAAGGAATAACAAATCTGTTCGGTAACAACTCTTTTCAATCTAGTGATATGAGTTTGACAAAAGGCTCTTTCGTTTATCCCAATAAACTCCTTTATCAGGTTCTTAGATCTATCCAATAACAACTACTAAAGTAATTGTCAAGATTTTGCAATCAATACTTCGAATCACAAAGAAACGTATTGATGCCGATCTACTCAACTAATAAATCTAGATTATCACAAAGATAAACCGATTATAGTTGGATCCCCAGCCGATCAAGTTTTGTGCACACCAAAGATTATGAACCCAAATCAGAAATCTTATTCGTCTTCAAATCTTCTTAGATCTTCAATAAACACCTACACACAATCAACTTGAATCTCTTGTGATCAATCACACACAGAACGGATTCTGTTAACAATGGATTATCACAAGACGTCTTTAGATCTACAAACAGTCTAAAGATCCCCGTCGAAACTTCGATCTAGTTTGAGTGAATCTTATATCAGAAGGGAAGATTCTCAAGCATAATCAAAATAGGTGCAATCAAAGTTCAACAATCGTTAGTCAATCAAATCAATCGAAAACTAATAATAAACTGCAATTATCTAGTTTCCCACCAACGGTACTTGTAGAGCTTCCCAATCCCAAAGAAGTCTTTAAAACGAGCGGTCGTAAGAGATTTCGCCTAATTAGGGTACTTTCCTCTCCGAATAGACGGCTCCACCAGTAACAACACAACTAGGTAGTTTTGCTGGCTCTGAGGATTAGTTTGCTCGAAATGCAAACTTCAATATTTATAGACCAAGGAAGTTTGGACACCAAGGAATTTCAGAAACTTAATATTCTCAAAGATATGCAATAAGGGAAAAAACGGTTTTCATAATTCCTGGAAATGCTCTGTCCAAATATTGACCGAAATCTCAGTAGAAAATCTCCAACTAGTAAATGCACTGTTTAGTCGAAATACCAATGAATTTTGATTGAACTCCCCAGTTTTTTTGCTGTGGGTCATTCTTGTTTCAAGATTCATCGAGTGGAATCCTATTTTCACTTATTTTACTAATTTTTATTTTTTAAAGATATGCATTTTAATTGTTGTAAATTAAAAGCATATAAAACTAAAAACCTGAATTAAAAGATTCTCAATTTATTTCGATTCAGGATTCTCCTTTAGCTATTAAGGAATATCTTTGAACAATAAAAGATAAGAGTTACTGCACATGTTCAAAGTATGTCGACATCTTTACTTTGTAAATCCTTTTTCATATTTACAATCTTGGAACCGATTTGCCACACTTCCAAACAAGTTTAGAATTGGTTCATCTGACTTCCAAGAACTATGTGATTAATTATCCTATCAAATCACCAATGATGGGTTTAAACGGCTCTACCAAAACAAGTTTCGGTTCTACCTCCATGTGGGTACTATGATCGGTCACACTAGCTTTCCGAAAATTGGTTGACTAGGTACTAGGATCGGTTACCACATATATATGGTATCTAACTTATATTCGGTTGCACAAGTCACACGATCGGTTACCAATCACTATGATTTTGTTGCACCTCTTACAAGGATCGATTCCCCTACTTGTGATTGGTTGCACCTCTTACTAGGATCGGTTCCCCAATGTCTAGAGTTGGTCTTACCAATTACAGTAAACCGATCATACCATCTCAGGTGATTACCTAAGATCGGTTTCACTAATAAAAGTCATACCAAAACAAAAGTCAGGCCTTGTGAATAGCTTTACCTAGATACATAAACAATTTATTAGCGGTTATACTAAACACACATATTGGTAATCCAAAGATTTGCAATGAATAACAATACCAATAAGCCTAGCGATTTCCCTTTCGATTCATAACACAAGTTTATGAATTGTACTTCCTTTAAACGAATGTAAAAACATTGTTTCCTAAGACGAAATCTTCACCCATACCCATACATAATCACAATAGCATTCATACGATTATGTTGATGTCTTATATACGAAGTTCAAAAGATAGATGTTATACTTCGTATTGTAATTCCTTAATACTATGTCTAACTAGAGTATAATCATTCACAGCTTCGCAGTTATGCTTTCAATATGCACGACTTGAAAGATACGTTAGGAATGAAACAGTTCAAGTCAAATATTACTAACCTCAATTAGAAGGATGATGTCGTCGTTGTAGCTCTTTACTTCTTCACATTCTTCAAGTCTTCACGTAATGCTTGTAAGTCTCATATCCTAGTAAATTTCTAGCTAACCTATACGAAGTTGACTCTAGTAAATAATCAAACGACTCTTTAAATGAGTTTTGATTCACTAAAATATGACAACCAAACTTAACATACCAACGCTTGGTGGGTTCAACCGAGCTATGCTCTAACAAATAGCATTAAAACCTCAAATCTAAGCCTGACATACTGCCCTGAACTCAAACCCTATATTATAGCTATATGATGATTACACCATAAGTATTGCGACATATTGGCTAAGTCCATGGCATGGCAAAACACAATCTGGCAAAGTATGGCATGTGGCATACACACTACCGCGCTATAGTATAAGCTGCGCACTATTTCCGGCCCGTGCATCATTCTCGGCTTTGGAAGCCATTTCCAAGGCCACGACAATATCCATGCACTATTCTCGGCCTTGGTCCCATGGCCAAGGCCACGACATGGTCCCACGTACGATTCACGGTCTTGGCAGATATGGCCAAGGCCATTGCAAGGTCCCGCGCGCCATTCTCGGCCTTGGAAGCTATAGCCAAGGCCATGGAAAAACCCCGTGCGCGATTCTCAGTCTTGGAAACATGGCCAAGTCCATGGCATGGTCCGTGCCCTATTTTTGGCCTTTGGCAGTCCTGGCCAAGTCCATAGCCTATGCTAGAACATGCCACGCACTTCCTCAAGTGCAAAATGCGCCACTATAGCTTCCCTGGACTGTAGGTTAACTTATTTAGCTCATGGATAAGCAATGGCCCGATAATATCTCTCTTATTGGACGTGGTTATGGGAAATATGCCATGCTGCTATAAAAGCGCAGCTTACAGAGCCAGGCGCTAACGCACGCGCTATTTAAGGCCATACTGCGCAAAACCCTAATATGGCATTAAACTTCCATGCCATCTCACGCCAATAGCTCCAATTAGATCCAATACTAGTTGTGGCGCTGAGGCCAAAGATATTTGAGTCATGTTTTGGATCTTAGCTCATTAGGCCAAATATAGTGCCACTGCTGGCCCTGACAGTGCCATTTTAAGCCACTATGCCACGTACTATTTTATCGTTGTAAAATAGGCCATTCAAACGCCATGCGGTAATTTAGCACTCCAATATCTCGCATGTCGATTATGGCCTAGAATATTTCTCTCCATTTTGACCATGGCATAAGACACGCGTGCACTATGCCACTTTTATGCCATTAGCATGCCACGATAAATTATAGCGCATTAACTATCCGCTAACACGCCAAGTTATCCTGGTACGCCTCAACATGGCACAGGAACGCCCTAATCTCATGGATGGTTTTGGCTAAATTGTTTTCATAACAACTCTAATTTGGCACGCCTATAAGGCATACAACATATCAACGGGTACGATTTAGCCTGAATAAGATGAGATCTATGATTCATCCAAAATACCTAAGAAACATCACAAGGGGGGATTCAGCATAATGGTGGGGCATTCACCTACCACACACGAAGTGGGAGGTTCGAATCACACAACCCTCAAAAAACAAAACAAGCTTCATCACCCAAAAAGCTCTGTTATTCTTCATAGTTTTCAATACCCAGCTCACAAAATTCAATACCATTGTCATTTTCTCAAAAACTTTGCGGGTTCCCTCCCCTAAGATCAACCCATCTTTCTTTCCTCGTGATTGAAGCAGGATGGAACGGCTACTATCGTAGTTTAGGCTTGTCACGTTCAATTTTGATTTTTCGAACCTAAAAAGAAAGTACCACAGTGGTGCATTTGTTTTGCCTAGAAGTAATTTTTTAGGTACTAACAACAGTAGTTTTATATCTCTCTAATAATCGATTCAAAACATTCCCGAATAACATCAATGACACATATCACTGTTCCAGGCTATTTTCAAATGATTAAATCTTGAATCATAATTAGGTTACAAACAATAAATTGTTCTAAACCAATTCATCAAGTATGAACAAATGTTCTTAAGCTTAGTGTTTTGGGGTAAAAACTGATTCTGCTGGTTTTGGTAAATTTGGGTGTGTTGATGAGAAACGAATTCAAACCCTAAACAAATGCACTGCACGGGAGTACTTTAGATTCGAGAGATCAATCTGTACAATTCTGTCCTAAACCAAGAAATGGCCATTCCAGTTTTTCTTCGGTCACAAAATGAAGGAGAAGGGTTGATATTATGAGGGAAGCGAAGACGGTGTTGAGATCGGTATGGTTAACTCTGGAGGTGTGGTTATTTTATGACTTGTATCAGAATATGGAACTAGCTTGCAGAATGTAAGCTATCAGTTCTTGGTGTTTTTTTCTTCTGGATACTTGTGTTGATAACCGTTCTCGGTTGAAATAGGTTGAAAACCTATTTATATCAGTCATAGTTGCACGCACCCTGATCTCATAGGAACTGGGAATAGTTGAGTGATGGAGGAGTGGGATCGTGCAGGGTGGAAAAAACCACGTCTCCACTATGAGGGGAAGACTAGGTGGTTTCATCCCACTACTTCTCTATCATCACTAACCGCCCGCCTTTCCAGATATTTTGTTGTAATGGGCGTGTTGCACGCCGCACGCTGTAGACTGCCAGACCAATACCCTGATGAACATCCCCCAGTTTGTGACATGTTTGATGTCTCGAGTATTTTTGTGGAAAATATGCAGCAGGTTGCTGAGTGGGTCTTGTTTGCAAGACCTAGTTATTTTGACCAATCATGTGCAAGCCAGGCGGCGGGTGGTCATATGTTGTAAGTCAAATCATGAGACTTACTGCAAGAAAAAACATGTAATGCTTTTAAGTAAAATAATTAAATTATTTGCGAAATCGATATTTATAAAACATCGTTTATAATCAATACATATAAAGTATCGCTTTTAAGCAAGCATCTCAAAAATAATCGATGCTCGTGAAGCATCGTTATGTAAAGCTCGTTTAAGTTAGTCGCGGAGCTTAATGTCTTAAGGAGCGTGACCGGCCATTTTCGGGAAGCCGCAAGGAGCCATTCACATGTGCCAAAGGCAGGTCGGTCGGTCCTTATAAGAGAGTGATAGCTGGCAATCACGGCGACATCTTATTGGTCGCCTAAAATTAGATCTAGGCCGGTCAATTCGGCTAGCGAAGTTTGACGGCCGAGATGATTTGCGGAAGTTAATGGATGCTGTTGAATTTATTAAAATTCCTAAATGCAGCGCGACTAGCCACTTTCGGGCGACCGTTTGGGGGACATATAGGCCAACCCATTTTTGGCCAACGGTTTTTGGTGTTGGCGGCATGCTGTGGACCATTCGTCCGGCCAGCGCTATAGTCGGGCCACTAGTGAGCGTATCCACACCTTGTCCGTCGATCGGAATTGAATCTAGGCCTGCTAATTCGGCTGGCGAAGCTGGACGGCCGAGATCGTTTTGCGGAAGCAATCTAATGCTGCTTAATAGAAATTAGGGTTTTGTAAGTCGTGCAGCCAACTAACTTTGGGTAATCGATTAGCGGCTCCGTGGTGAGTTGGAAGGGCTCCGATTGGTTAAAGTATTAGTAGGCTCACCGGTGTGCCTGATGATGCTTGTCTGGTCGCGTCAGGGAGCGGCTAAGCTTGATAAACCAGCCATCCAAAACGTGTGGATGTGATCGTTTTGAGATTGACATGGGCATCCTATGTCCAATTCCTTAAGGAATTAAGTGCGTCGACCAACCAACTTCCACTTTTAATTGAAAGTGCATGTGGCGCTTTTAAAGCAATCTGATTGGTCCATGGGAAAGAGGGCCGGAAGCATCAACATGGAGCGTGGCCAGCCGGCCACAGGTGGCGCCTGTTGAAGCCAATCGGTCGGCCAAGTGGCGCGGCCACGCCTCCTTTTGCCGCTGCTCTTACTTGACGCAGTTCCTCTTTATTTCTTATTTTCTGATTTTTGGTAGGATCTTGCTCCTACTCGATGGATCAATTTCCTTGTTTTCCTAGGTTTAGTTTCGACCAATAGGGTTCGAACTATCGCGCAGGGCGCAAGAAACCTAATTTTTGCGAATTGGTAAAATTAGGTTAAAGAACTGAATTTGCGGGTTGCCGCAAATAAATTAATTTTTGGTGAATTTTGCATACTGATACAAAAAAAATCACTAATTTAATATCAAAGGGCAGCATAACTTTGCGTGCCTCTGATTGAGTACTTCCACACACATCTTAATCCTGACACTTCGGGAGATTCATGCTACTCGACTGGGAGCGAGCATTAGTCGTCATGTCATGTCAGTATTAAGAGTTCAACTAGGGAACATGGCATAGAATAAATACTCATAAATTTACATAATATTTGGGATTGTTGCTACACACACCATTCTGGATAAATTTCATATAAATATACTGAATTGCTCAATACACATGTAAGTAAAGAGGCCTGGGCACTCATCACTTTTAAATGGCTTAACTTATTTGCAGAATGATGACGCATTAAATATAGGGTTTTACAATTTTAGCCCTTAACTAAAAACCAACATCAACATTAAGTCCACTGCTTAGTACGTAACAGTGACATTGTTGCGGGGTAAGCACTAGATGGTGATAGTCAAGAAAATTTACGAAAAAAGTTTGACACACGTTACAAAGATAGAGGCTGGCTCGGTCTTTGAGCAGAACACGTTTGATGAAGTATCAAGGCGCGTAGTGACCGTCCTCCTAATGTACGTCAATTGTCTCTAAATAGATAAGCATTTAATCGGTTGATATCCCGCATCCAAAGCCTTTATTCACGGCAGATAGAGAGTCATTTCCTTCCACGGATCTTGTTGACTTGTTGAATATAAAAGGAAGCACTTGAGCCCTTCTTTTCACACCTATAATCACGGAGCTGCACTTCTCTTTCTTTCAGGTACGTGCTTCGTCTTTTCTTGTATATATATCTTTTGCGTTTCAGTTGTTGACATAACCGTGACACTTTTCTGCAGTGTATGATGGAAACTTCTGGTGATGATCACTCCTCTAACTCTCCATAGAAGGTCTTTGGAGTTAACAATTCCAGGATAACTGCATTCAAAAAGGTATTGGCTAAGATAAATCATACGTTTCGTGAAGCTGGTCGGGTTATACAGGGTATGTCCCTCGTACATCTGAGAATCGTTCAAGAGCGTGTTTAAGCTTTCCTTGCTTCGGTTAGCATGGAAGAAAAGTGGATACACGATGAAGCATCTCAGCCAACAAGTGCAAGGGGTGAAAGATTTTCGGCTCGGCTAAAGCGACGAAGGATTGAATATGAGCGGCCCCCGAGTGAAAATAAACATGATTACCCTATTCATAACGGCGTCATAATTCTCGATCCTGATGTGGACGAACCGGAGCATCCTCAAAAGGCTGTTGGAACAGTTTCCGAAAAGGATGTTGGAGCAGCTTCCGAAGAGTATATATATAGGAGCGGCCTCTGAAGAAGATGTTGAAGCGACTTCCGCGGAAGAGGTTGAAGCAGCTTCCGAAAGGGAGGTTGAGGCGGCCTCTGGAGAGGATGTAGGAGAGGCTTGTGAAAAAGATGTTGAAGCGGCTCCTGGAAAGGATATTGAAGCGGCTTCTGAAGAGAACTCCAGTGAAGGCGCCATTAACCCTGGCGTTAACATTGATAACTAGATTTCCACTTTGTTATTTCTTTTCGTAGATAAGCATCTTTTCATAGCTTGCAGATGCTTTTTGATATTTAGTGGTTTTTTTGCTTATGTGGCTGGAGCCAGGGATTTATCGAATAACATCCTTTCATTCATGTTGCTTTGATGATTTCATGTTTCCAGTTGGATGAATAAATGAAACCCCGGGATAAGAAATCCAAATCTTTAGAAAAAAGAGTCTCGCAATACCTAGAAACTTTATATGCAGCACTCTTAGGTAGGGTTACGACAGAGCCTTCTGTTTGGTTTTATTTTTGTAGATTACATGCTTCTTGAAGATTTGTGGCGCGCCGACTGGGCATGTAGGAGCGTGGACGCCATTTCTGAAGAAATAGCTGCGTGTTGCTTTCTGGTTTTGTGAAAAGGTTCCAAAACCCGAAATTTTTAGACTGAAGAGAAGTTCCTTCTACGGATTCCATATAGGCGGTAGTCGAGGCTATCTCGGGGTTTGAATTTGAAGCAGGTTGCTCTTCAGGGCATGAAAGATGTCTTCCCTAGGAGGGATGTACTGCTGCTGGGAAATTTCCCTTGAATATTTCGTCCTTCCTTTTTCCTTCGCATATTCCCCTCTTGGGTATATTCTGGAAGATAAGAGATGCTTCCTCTGTAGTTTGATTTTCTGTCTTTGAGCTAGTAGGTAACTGTTTTTTGAGGGTCTTGAGTTTATTTGAGTTTTTGTTTTGAAATGATTCAAGGGTAATGAAAAGAAATAATACTTCAATTAATTGATAAACTGAAATCCTAATTATGAATGCGAGTCGGTGCAATCATTTTGGAGGAATTAAAAATATTGCAGGAATTAAAAATATTGCATGAAAAGGGAAATGCTAAAGGAATCTCTAGGGAAGAGGCAATATGATATTTTAGGTACTGAAAGGTTTGAGCCACCTGACGTGCATTACTACGCCTCCTAGTTTGTCAGTATTGATGAGCTTACAGTAGCCTCCCAGGATAATTTCTGCTACTAGATATGGCTCGTCTTTTCCTTTTGTGGAATCGGGCGAAGTAGGTTGAGTAGTAATTTTTACTACCATATCCCCAACTTGAAATGGGTTTGGGTGTTGCACCGTCACTTGATTCTTAGGTTCCTTATATTTGACTGAGACAGCTTCTAAACTCTTGATAAAATACTTAAAAGGACCAGCATCCCATTGACATCTCCTAGTGACGGTTGGGTTGATAATCGGATCGAGTCCCCAAGCCTTGGAGGAAGAAGGAGTGGTTGGTTGCAAAAATGGTTGTTCAATAAGACTTATTTATGTCCATAATCTGCGAACAAATGCTGATGCGCTCTCTCCAGGCAGCTACGTCACATTCGCGAATTGTTGATACGGCAACAGATAGTCTTCAGGATTGGATGGCTTGTTGGAGACCCTTTCAGGTATAGACACTGGTAAAGGACATACTCCTAGCTTCGCCTTGTTGTCGTGTATCCATGAGCGCCCCAAGACCATATCATAATTTGGGTACTCTTTAACTATATGAAATTTGGCGTGTGTTAGAGCATCTCCCACTTTGATTTCGAGATTAATGTACCCGTAAGCGTCTATGGACTCTCCTTCTGAGTTTTTTTTATTACGGTTGGGTAGTGAACGGCTTCCTGCTTTGAAATCCTTGCATCTCTCAGAGTCTTGATGGTGACAATGTTGAAGTCAGAGGCCACGTCAATCAGTGTGCTGTCAAACTCGACGTCCTTCAAGTGGGCGGTGGTTAGGAGTCCCCAGTTGCATCTACCAGTCGTGCTTTCAAGGAGAGGTTGGGGTTTGGGAGCGGCTTCCCTGGCTAGAAAAAGCCGCTTGCCTGATACAACACGGTTGAGGGCTGCAAATATGTCTTGACGCTGCGCCTTGGAAAAATACAGAATCTCACATAGATGCACCATCATAGACTGTCCGGTTTTGTGGACGGAGTCCCCAGAAATCATACAGCTCCTGACAGGAAGGGAATCTCTGTGAACTCCTTCAGTGCCTAGTTGAAGTTCGCCTGCATCTACCCTCTCTTTGAAAATGCGTTTCAATTTGTTGCAGTCACTAGTTGGGTGATTGACGAACCTATGGTAGCGGCAATATTTCGGATTTGCCATTTCTTATTCGGTTGGTGGACGTCGGAGAGGAGGTAGCTTGATGGTGTCATCTTGAATCCATGCTTCTAGGAGTTCGATTACCTCTTCCATCGGAAACGGGAAGGTTAGAGCAGCCTCTCCAGTTTCTTGTTGTTGTGTAGGCGTTTTAGTCGTAGCCTTCCGAGTTTGAGCTGTCTGCTGCGCTGGTGCCGCATGTTCCGGTTGTTGTTCTGCAGCTGGAGCTTTTCTATTTCCTCCTTCACCCACCACACTTACAGAGGGTTGAGTGTTGTATTGTTTGTTGATGAGACGTCTGTTCCCTCGAGTCTCACGTGCATCTTCATTCCTGGAAGGCCTGGTTCTTTCCAGCAAGGCTGGTGCTGTTGTGGCCGACCGCTTAGCAGCTTCATGAAATTCAGAGAATGTCTGGAAGTGCAGGTTCTCCAGTAAAGCGCGATAGACAGGTGTTGATGGTGGATTTTCGACAAAGGTCAAAATCGTAAAATCATGATACTTCATGTTTCTGACCCGACTTCAGGAGCACATGTGACGATTCATATTTTACGATCCGTGAACCGTTTCACGATCTCTGATCGAGTTCTTCTCAGAGCCATGATGAATATGTTTCTGGAAAGGCCTCCCACTAGCTGAGCGTTCGATGCTACGCATTTTATCGTGCCCTCTATGTAGAATAATAGAATTGGGCGGTCCTCTGGACATAATTGTTTGTCAGAGGGCTTAACGCCTTCAGGACGTCGGCGATACTCTCTGTTCCTTGACTACATAGAGAGACCCCCCACTACATAGAAGAACAATTGGGCAGTTCTCTGGACATAATTGTTTGTCGGAGGGCTTAACACCTTCAGGACGTCGGCGATACTCGATGTTCCCTAACTATGTAGAGAGACCGTGTATAGATTCAGGCAGATCTCTGGACATAATTGTTTGTTGGAGGGCTAAACACCTTCAGTATACGACGCTGCACGTTGTTTCCTGACTATGCACTTTTCAGAACGGGTATAATGCTTCAACTATCTCATATCTCTTCTGCAATAGATTAATTCTACCGAGACATTCACTGACTGAATTCCTAGAAAATAATCTATTTCATCTCATTACTCCATTCCATGGCTATCCCCGGCTAATTCCATGGATTAGTAATAAATAACCATTTTATCTCATTACTCCGTTCCCTGAATCCCCCGGCTGGATTCATAGATTAGTAATAGATACTCAATTCATTTTTATTACTCCGTTTCATGAATCATTCTCCGCTGAATTTCATGAATTAGTAATAATTACTCAATCGGGCATCTGGACTATCACCGAATAAGCCCCAAAAAAATGGTGCAAGTGTACTCAACGACGATGCACGAACGAGCACCCAAATGCACGAATGAGCATTCGAAAGTTTGGACAAACGAGGAATCCTACACAAAATAGGAGAGATAAAATAATAATAAAAACTATAAAATAGGGAAAGTGTCGTGGGACCGAGCTTCCTAGCCGGCCGGCCACCCCCTAGCCGTGTCCGGTCCCACACACCTTGTAATCCCTTGTTTTCATAATTATTATTTCCCTCATCTCATGAAACTCCTCCGTTTGAGCAAAAATCATGGTTTCTTCATATTTTCTCAAATATTGCTCAAACCATGAAAAAGCCAAAAAGTCAAATGGTCACGTGACCGACTAGGCTACTCACGTCAAATATTAAAATATTATTCTTAAAAATTTTGATCAAACGAGAAAAGTTCTACTCGCTCATTCGAGCAAAAATCAAAAAATTAAGTCAAAGATCAAACTCTTCTAAAAATCCAAAATATTGCTCAAACGCACATCAGAAAATACCAAAACTCTCAGGATTGAGATACGGGCATTATGGTGACATGGGCATGCTTCCTTGACCGACCAAGGCAGGATCTAAGGCTCGCAAGGAGCCGGTCCCACACATCTTCATGATTTTGACCTAATTTGCTCAATTGCTCATATTGGGTCCAAACTCTTTTCAACCAATTTGGGATTTGCTCAAACGACCAACAGCTGGTCCCACGACCACCAAGGGCCGGTCTCATGCCCTCTTGGTCGGTCCCTCACTTCTCCATAATTAGGTTTTAACACATAACGCTCGCACGAGCGTTATTCTAATAAATGATCAACACCAGCGTTTGATCATTCTTTCACCAACCGGTCAACTAAGGACACCGGTGCACGCTCACTCGAGCACTTGGGCACCACATGGTCTTCCATCATCCCATGTGGTCGGTACTTCCCTCACTCATGACATATTTTCAGCAATTCATCAATTGACGAACAATTGATCAAAAATTAGGGTTTCGAACAAACGCTCCACAAATCATAATTTTGAACAAGTTCAAACACTAATAATTTTATGTTGATCTAGTAATCGACATCCTGATTAATTATATAATATTTGGTAGACTACCAATATTTTAATTAATATTTTATTGGGTCACGTTACCAATAATTCATCGAATTGAGCAATACTTGCTCAGTTGCTCGAATATTGATCAATCCATCAATTTTCAGTAATTTATCAATATTCAGTAATTCGTCGAGCAATACTTGCTCAGTTGCTCGAATATTGATCCAACTATCAATATTCAGTAATTCGTCGAGCAATACTTGCTCAGTTGCTCGAATTTACAATATTTGCTCAGACGAGCAATATCAACATAAGAACTGTACGTCTCAATCCATGAATCACTAAGCATTCGTCACTCATGCTCAATTCAACAAAACTTATACTCACTGTCTAATAAGTCAACGACTAATCAAATACACGTCTGCTTTGCAGACTCCACGTTCGTGAGACATCAATCACGTCACACGGGGGATATCAGTTAGGGTTTTGGTCTGGCGGCCTACAACACGTGTGTTCATCCATGATGAGAAACATGAGTAAGTCGTGCAAGCGGTTGAAGAAGTTAGCAAAGTAGTGGGTGGATGATAAACCAAGTCTTCACATGACATGGAACTGATTTTACCACGATCTCCCACTTTCCCACTCTTTCACTCAAGAAACCGTCACACTTACTAGGATCAAGGTGTTTGTTATTCTGACAATATAAATAGGTTCTGAATCGACCATTGACTTTGTTTAGGCCGGAGTCCTACAGATTGATCTTTCGAACTAAAAGCACTCCCGTGCAGTGCATCTGTTTGAGGAGCCTCCGTCCACACGGTCGTCTCTCCATTCCCTAAAAAACCAGCAAATCGTTTTTCCCCATCTACAGATTGGCGACCACAGTGGGAGATTAATCTCTCGGTTGCAATCTCAATTCATCAAACTTGATGATCTTAGGTCAGGTTCAGTTACAAATCCTAACGCAAACAACACTAACACTAGCAACAACGGTGGTACTCTAGAAACTATTCCTGCTTCCAACAACGGTATTGGCGGTACCACTCCTCCTCAAACCAATATCGTAAATCATCCTCTCTTCGGTCGGCATCCCGAGGAAGTCAGAGAAAATCCGCCCACCATAGCTGATCTCATGAAGGTCCGGGAAGTTCTCGCCAAAAATAAAACTGATATGGCTACTACTCAGAAGGAGTTATGTAATTACCTCAAAACCCTCACTGAGAAGATGGCAGAGAAAACTCAGGAGAAGGGAAAAGCCAAAGAAACATTTTTAGTTGCTGATCCTAAAGTCACCCCAATCCATGTAGTAGATGATGATGAAGCCCACAAGGCTGCAGAAAATCCACCAGAGAAAGAGCCTGCAGGTCTCATCACTCGTGAAGATCTGGAACGCTTCATGGAGGCTCGAGGAAAAGACAAGACACCATTTGTTCATCGTCATCAACCTCCATATCCTGCTGCTACACAAAGGATTCCTCTCCCAAAAGGTTATACTTCTCCAACGTTCATACTTTACAATGGAACAGGGAATACTCGAGAACACGTCTCCCGATTCCTGGAGGCATTAGGAGAACATGAACACAATCATGTCGTCAGTTTGAAAGAATTCTCAAAGTCTCTGACAGGCTGAGCATATACTTGGTACAACAACATCGTACCAGGGAGTATCACTACCTGGGGAGAAATGGTTAATGCTTTCTACAAAAAATATTTCTTCGTCTCGGAGAAAATTACTCTCTCTGATTTAGGAAGAATGTCTCAGAAGAATACTGAACATCCGAACGACTATGTGAAGAAGTTCAGACTCCAGGATTTGGATTGTCATGACCCAAATATCACAGAGCAGCAACTGGTGGACTTATGCATTAACGGATTGATCCCGGTCTACAGAGCCTTGCTGGAAAATCTCCGGTTCTAGACTTTCTCAGAACTCCATGAAGCGGCCAAGCGATCAGCAACTACTGCTCTAGCCTTACTGGAAAGAACAAAAACCGTCAAAACCGAGGAGCTGCGAGACACTCGAAGCAACACCAGGCGCCTAGTCAATAAACAGTACAATGTTCAACCTTCCATGAATGTTGCTGAAGGAAGCAAAAGGAAAGCTGAGGCGCAACAACATAAGAATATTCCTCCAGCGTCCCACCTTTTTTCTTTTCTTTTTTTGATTGGAAAATGAATTGATTAAACTTTTAAACTGTTACATGGTTTCTATCCATTTCCAGTTTCCTTATAAGGAAATCTGGTGGATCATTATAACAACAAGAAATACTGTTTGATCTTGACTTTTTAGCTAGAGAGTCAGCTACTTGATTTGCTTTTCTCTTTACATAGTTACAAGACCAATTCGAAAAGTTCTTTAAAATAAAAATGTAGTCTTGAACCACACTATTTGTGGTCCAGTTTATTGATCCTATAGTACCATTAATAGCATTCACAACATTGAGACAGTCCCCTTCTAGCTTCAGATGTTGAATGTTATTCTCCTTGGCCCAATTCAAAGCCTCAAATACTGGAACTGCTTCAGCCTGTTCTTCATCTAATGCTTTTCCAATCCCCCCTTTAGCTTCAATGAAGGTTCCTGCTGCAACACGAATAATTAGTCCAAATCCCATTGGTTGGTCAACTGAAATAAATGAGGCATCAAAATTTAGTTTCAAGAAAGAAACTTATGGTGGCTGCCATATAATAGTCCCCTGCTCTGCATCAATCCTTGGAACTGGTAAAATAGCAGTCTCACAATCATCAATAAATTCTTTCACAGTATGAATAAAACTAGAGGGATTAAACTGCACTTTATCAAACACAATAGCACATCTGTGCTTCCAAATCCACCATAATACACAACAGATATATCTTATTCTTACATGCATTGTATGCTCCCAAAAATTGCTAGCATTGAATAAATCAGCTAACCAATCAATAAGGTTATTATTTGGGTTTAATCCTACTAAAGAGTGATCAAGAGAAAACCATAACCTTTGAGATATGGGACAATCGATTAACAAGTGTTGACAAGTTTCATCATTAGATTTACATAGGGGATAGAGAGGATCAATATTACTAACCACCTTATGAAGCTTATCTCTAGTTGAAACACAGTTATGCATTATTCTCCAAACAAAATGAAGAACTTTAGGTGGAAGTTGGACTTTCCATAGGTTTTTCCATGGGAATTGAGGCAAAATCATACTCTGATTATTATGGGATTCCTGCAATAAGATGTTATAAGCAGATTTAACTGTAAAACCACCGTTTCTAGCGCCTAACCATCTGATTTGATCCCTGCCTTGCATTGGTAGTCTAATTTTCAAGATCTGATTTACAACATCATTTGGGAATAAGGCATTTAACATATTATGGTCCCAGTTTCTAGTGTCATTATGTATAAGCTGAGAAACTTTAGAAATTAAACTAGAGGACATATCACTAGGCACAAGAGAACCTAAGCTAGGGACCCAAACATCTTTCCAAATATTAATGTCATTACCATTAGCCACCTCCCAACAGGTATGCTGTTTAACAATCTCTAGACCATGGCATATCCCCCTCCATATCCAAGAGTCATTAGTGCTTATGGAATCAGATAGAGGGTTAAACTCAGGGAAGTATTTGTGGGCCATTATTTTCACCCACAAAGCATCCTTTTCATTGACTAATCTCCAAGCAAGCTTGGTAAGAAGGGCTTTATTAAATTCAGCAGCCTTTCTAATGTTCAAGTCTCCTAAATGTTTAGGACAAGCCACAACATCCCAAGATTTAGGGAACCACTTTCTACCATTATTATCTTTATTCCAAAAAAAAATTATTTGAATACTATCTATCTTATCAGTTATTTTTTTAGGCATTGGGAATACAGCCATTTGATGAGTGGCTATAGAACCTAGGACTGTTTGAGAAAGGACGGTTCTACTTGGTTGATTAAAATGCTTGGATTTCCACATAGATAGTCTACCATCAAATTTAGACAACATACCTGAGAAGGATTCACTTTTATCATGCTGTAGAAGAAGTGGAACACCTAAATATTTGTCTTAAAGAGCCATATTTTTTATGTTTAAGATCTGAGTAATAGTATGCTTATCATGATTGTCTGTCTTTTTGCTAAAAGCCGTAGAAGATTTATCAAAATTAATAGCTTGTCCAGAAGCCTTACTAAAATTATCTAAAATAGTATTTAGATGTCTTACCTCCTTGGCAGTTGCTTTCATAAAGATTAGACAGTCATCTGCAAAAAAATAGGTGAGAAATTGCAGGAGCAGAAGGGGTCACTTTGATACCTTTAATGTGATTTTTAGATTCAGCATCCAGGAGGTTTTTAGAAAGAACATCCTTGCACAATATAAAGAGATGGGGAGACAGGGGATCTCCCTGTCTCAGACTTCTAGTAGACCAAAATTGTTCACCAGGGACACCATTAAGCATAACAGAAGAAGAAACTGTAGAGACACATTGGTTAATTAGATGACACCATTCATCACAAAAACCTAAAGCTTTAAGACAGTCATTTAGAAACTTCCATTCTATCCTATCAAAGGCTTTAGACATATCTAATTTAAGAGCCATTAAACCATTTTTGGATTTGTGTTTCTTCATTGTATCAACTAGCTCATGAGCAATAACAATGTTATCAGTCATGAGTCTACCTTGAACAAAAGCAGCTTGGTAGGGGGTGATAATCTTATCTAGCAGAAGCTTTAATCTATTAGCTAATAATTTAGAGATTATTTTATATGATGTGTTGCACAAGCTAATAGGCCTAAACTTACTGGCAGTATTAGGACAATCAACTTTAGGTATGAGGGAGATAAAGTTATGATTGTTTTCTTTTAAGAGGTACTTACCTTGAAAAAAACAATGCACCATACTTACAGTATCTTCACCTACAATGTCCCACATATGTTGATAGAATCCTGGTGGAAACCCATCAGGACCTGGAGAAGTCCAAGGTTTCATATCAAAGACCACCTTCTTAATTTCTTCACTAGTAGGCAATCTCATAAGACAAATATTATCAGCATCAGTAACATAAGAGTTCACACAATAAAAATACTGGAATTATAACAAGGGTTGCTAGATCTACTAATAGAAGAAAAGTGGTTTCTTAGATTGGTAGCTATATCTTCTCTATTAGTCAACCAAATACCAGTACTATCTTTGAGAGACTCAATATTAGTTTTTTTCCTCCTAAAATTGGCTCTATAATGGAAGTAATTGGTATTCCTATCATCAAATTTTATCATGTCATCTTTATCTCTTTGTTTCCAGAAATCATGTTCAATACTTCGCCAATAATTCAATTGTTTACCCAGATCAGCTAACCTTGGATTACTAGTGTCAACTATCCCTTGAGAATACAAAGTTTCAATTTGGCTTTTAATATCCTTCAGATTATGTTGAATGTTTCCAAAACTAGTGAGGTTCCAGTCCCTTAGGGAAAACCTAACCTGTTTAAGAGAATTTTTGTGCCTAAAAGCTGCAGATCCTTTATTTTGAGATTTCCAATTATTAGACACAACATCTTTGCAAGAAGAATCTCTAAGCCAACATTTATTGAATCTATTTGGTCTCTTAATAGAACCGGAGCCTTTAGAGCTAGTTAAGACTATTGGACTGTGATCACTAGCAATGGGGGCAAAATGATAAACATGTGAGTCAGGGAATAAGTAAAACCAATACTCATCTCCTACAAACCTATCTAGCCTTTCTTGAATCAACTCATTACCATGTCTTCTATTAGTCCATGTAAAGAGATTTCCAGAAAAACTCATATCATGAACACCTAAAGCATTAACAAAATTTATGGCAGTATCTAACATAGTTTGAGAATGTGGGGTTTCCACCATACTTTTCCCTATTACTTAGGATGAAGTTCATATCACCTAATAGAAGCCAGGAAAGATTAGTTGAAAGCCTAAATTGCATGATAAAGTCCCATTGAGCATCTCTATTGCCATTAGCTAAGGCCCCATACATACAAGAGAAGGCTACTTTAGTTCTACCATCAAATTGGAAAAAACAGTTTATCACATTAAAATTTGAGCTAATAATCTCTAAATTTAACCCATCTTTCCACAGAAGACATAATCCACCAGATAAGCCAATAGAGTCAATTACAAAGGAATTAGGGTATTTGAGAAGCTTAATATAGGAAGACATTTGTTTGAAACAAGTTTTAGTCTCAGACAGGAAGATGACATCAGGATCATTAGTGTGAACTAAGTCTCTCAAATGGTTTCTAGTATCCTTGTTTCCATATCCTTGCACATTCCAAGAAATAAACTTCATTTTTAGAACCAAGTTAAACAAGATTCTATCACAGGGAAAGAACGGATGCTTGTTAATGCAAGAGAAAACACCCAAAGTAGGACCAAAGCAGCACAAGAATAACAAAAGTGTGATGGAGTAACAATTGAAAAACAAAGATAAATTAAAATTTATAATTTTAAAATTGGGAAAAAAATAATTAGGGTTAAAAATTGAACCTGGTAATTAGCAGACCCCCCATGATGATTTTGTGCAATCAAAGCTCCATTTGGATTAGCTACGTTATCAATTGCTTTCACCCTCTAATCATTGTGTTGATATTCCATATGAAGATCCATCATAGATCTGTTTTCATCAGCTAGAGCTCCCTCAAACATAGTTTCATCACTCTGATAAATTAGGTTGATATGAGTGCACTATTTGATTGATGGTTGATTTCAGACCTAGTATTTTCCTCATCCCTTATTCTCTTATTATTTTTTTATTTCACCATCGCCATTGAGTTCATTCTCTGGGTTTGCATTTGTTATGGTTGAAGTCGACCCCGATATAGAGTCCACAATACTAGCAGCACCCGCGTCTAGGATATAGGCAGCCAAAAATTGATTTCCTTCTTCTATCTGACTGTATACAGCAAGTTCTGATTCAGTCAATGCTTCAACCTTATGCTCTTGAGATAAATGCTTGCAGTTCTCTTTAACATGATCCACCACCCAGCATTTTTTATAGATTTCATATGGTTGCATATCGAAGTGATAAATGACCCAGACTTTATCACCATTTGGAGTTTCCAACCAGCCACCTCTTCTTAAGGGTTCTTTCAGATTAACTTCAATGAAGACAGTATTGGTAACATGTCCTCTTGGAACTCTTTTCTTCCCTTCAGAAACTATTTTTTTGCCAATATCCAAGCAGATATCTTTCAAGAGCTTTTCATTTAAGATGACCCGCTTCAGATTTCGGAGCTTAACACACCATATCTGACTTATAAATTTATAGTCTTCTAATGGCAAGTTTGCATCATATTTTTGAAGGATCAGGTGAAAGCCTAGCATTGACCATGGAGTATTTGCAATAACATTTTCATAAGCTTCCTTCCTCTCAAATCTGAATACAAACAGATTAATTCCCTTAGAAATAATCTCAAATATGCGGTAGCATTTCCATCTCATGTTAACCTCATTCTTCACCATTTCATGGTTTTGGGCATCCTTAGAGATTAGTTTACCCAGTAAACTGTAAGACTTTTCCTCTGCTGCATCTTTCACTACTTTGTGCTGATGTTATAGCTCTGCGTAAAATTCTAGATGGACCAACACCAATGTTTGTTGATTCTAGGCTCTGAGATAAACCTTCCATCTCTTTTTCAATGTTTGTTTCTTTAGAAAAAAGTGGTTTCTCTAGCCTAATCTTCTGGAGATTATAAAGCTTGGGAAAATTAGGGTTTTGAGTTAAAGTCGGATATCTTATTGGGTTATAGAAGGACTGGAGATAAATAGGATTTTTTTGTTCCCTAAAATACTAATAAGAATAACTGCTAAGCTTGATTTGTGGAAATACGGGTTTGAATTTTTTTTGAATATCATTAGGGGGAAATAATTCCAAATATGGTAACTTGAATTTTTGACCATCTTCTTGACTTTATCAACCCATTGGATCCGAATGAGATGATGAAGATTAATCGCCATGATTAAAATTCTTGATGAACAAGAGGGAGCTCACAAAACACTGATGAAAACTGTGATAGCAATACCAAAAACGACCTTTTTGGAACACAAAGATGAAGAGGAAACAATAATATTATTGGAGAGCAAGCATTACTGCGATAAACGAGAGAAATAATCAATAGAGATTTCACCACGACTAGTGTTCACGACTGAAGATTACATAAAATCAACCAGGAGATCTGCCAAAAAAAGTTAACAACCCATTAGCAGATAAATCAACAGAGATAGTTTGAATAACTTTCAAATAGGATAAAAAACTAAGATAAAAGCTTAGATTTCTGTTATAAGTTAATCGAAGATCTAAACAAAGACATAAAAATAAGAGAACAAGGAAAATTGATCAAATAAATTCAACAATAACAATAACTAAATCAGAAACATGAGATTAGAGATGAAAATTGAAAAAAAAATTAAAACCGATTTTTCACTTCTGAGTCAACTCGTTTTCTCCCAGCAGATTTTCTAACTGGTCCCAGCGTCCCACCCTACAAAAGCATCAAGGAAGGACAACCAAACTAGAAATGCACATGCACCTACTCAGCGTCAGCAGAATGACCAGGAAGTACCAGATTTTCCTTTCCCTATTGAAGAGGTGATCGAGTCACTAGAAGTCTGGATCCAAGATGGTGCGATCAATTTACCTCCGGTCAGGAGAGAGCCGGCAGACGAGGAAGTGGAGAATCCGCACTACTGCCGCTTATATAGGTATGTAAGTCATCCAACCAGTGATTACAGGACCCTGAAACGCATATTCAAGGAAAAAGCTAATTCAGGAGAACTGGGGACTGAAGGAGTACACAAGAATCCTCTCCCAATCAGAACCTTTACGCTCTCTGAACAACCAGTCAAAGAAGCAGTTTAATCATTGATCGAGCATGTATGCGAATTGCTTTATCTGTCAAAAGCTCAAAGGGGAGATATGTTCACGGCTTTAAACCACATAGTGTCTACGATTATCCATTCCGGAAATGCTCCTTGAACCTCCAGCCACTAACAAAGAGATGTACAACTGGGGACTGCTCACCACAGTACACCTCAAAGGAAATGAATTCAGAAGGGTGCTTATTGACGTTGGCACAACTATTAACATCATTCCTTTGAAGACTCTTAGAGCTGCAGATATCACTCGACAAGAAGCCACATATCCTCCTGTCTCAGTCAGAGATCATGAAGGAATGCTCAGAGATGCATATGGTTGTATCTTTCTCAAGATGAAAGTTGATGCAACCTAGACGGAGACCAAATTTCATGTAATTAGGGAAGATCCAGGGTATAACATGATCATCGGGCGGACGTGGATTCATGCTGGAAAGGTAGCTACAACACCTTCAGTTACACATTTCTCTGTTGAAGAAAGCTCTGATTCGGAAGAAATAGAGGACGCTCCACCATTCGAACATTTGAGGAAAGTTGAAGCCTTGATGGAACTCACACAAAAACCTGAAGAAAGTACACACGAATTCGTCAAAAGGTTCCGTACTCAGGCAAGTCTTATTCCTCCTCATGCGTCCATATTATCAACTTTCAAATATGCTACTCTGGTCCGGGAACTCGACCTTACTCACAACTTGGCTATCACCAAACGTTATGAGTGGTTAGTCTCTCCTCAGCAATACTTCACCAAATGGTTGGACGCGGAACCTCTCTGAATCCATCGTCTCACTAACACAGCCATTGCTAGAATAATGACCGAGTACAACAATCAATATCCTGAATATTCTCCCTTGCACGAGTGTCCACATGCACCAGCAGGATTGGAATGCTCCACAAACGTGGAATCCCACTGTACAAGGAATTCCGAACCAGCGGAAGATATTCAGGGCACGGGCAACCAAGCCTAACAAATTTCATGAAGGGGATTTAGTTTTCAAAGCAACTAAGCGTAATCTCCATTCCACAAGGAGCTCCAACTGGGAAGGGACTTTTATGATTGCTGAGTCAGCAGTTGGAGGATACTACAAATTGGCTGACATGAAGGGCAAGACGAGTGTGCCAGTGATTCACGAGAATTGGCTAAATACTTTTGACGCCTGAAACATTCAGCATCCTAAGGTGTTTTATGTCCAAGGCACGAACTCTCGAGACACCTAACGTTTTTCATTTTAGGATTTTCTTTCACATGTATTTTCAATTCCTCAAAGAGTTTACAATTTGTGCATTCAGTAATTGAATTCAACAATTTATCAAAGTTCTTTTATTTTAAGAAAATCTCTATCATTTCTAAAAACAAAATCCCCAATCACTCACTTATTCAAAACCAATCAAAAAGTCAAAAACCAAAATAAAACCTCACATCTCTCAGAAGTTCAAGGTTCAAGAAATTATGGAAAGGAAAACTAAAGGAAGCCGGCAAAGTAAGATTTATGCTTCTCTGCATTCTCCAATACTTGTAAGGCCGCTTTCTCCAACTCCAGCTTTTCAGTCAATTCAGCAATCTTAGTCATTTTCTCCACCATAGCATCACTGGTGAAAGGTATATTATTTTCTATTGCATCCCTGATGGTATTGATCCTTTGACGAAGCCACTTCAAGTTAAAACCAAGTTCTTCAGATTTCTTCAAGTTGTATTCCCAATCAAAGAGTACATCTTGGGTAACAGTACTTCTCGCCCTGGTCCGTATATCATCTATGACACGCAAGATAGTTCCTACTTGCATTGTCAAGAAGTAACTGCGTTTTGGGTCCTTGGCGACAACAATGTGACCATACATTTTCCACAATTTCTCATACATATCAGCATACCATATGGGAACGCTAAATCCACCAACTGATGTGTGATATGGGAGTGACTTGCCGAATGGAGGATCAAAAAACAATCCCTGAATTAGGGTATTCATGCACTATTATATGGTTCTCAATTATTGGGAAAACTTCAGCAGTTGTGGGAACAGTTTCTTCTATTGTTGGAGCAGCTTCTTCCATTCCGGGTCCAGTTTCTTCTACCTCTGAAGTGACGATGATTCGAGCTTCATTCTTCTCAACAACTTCAGAGGCAACATTCTCATGGAATTGAGGTGCAGAGATGGTAACATCATCAACTCGATTCACCATATGGTTTGAATCATCATTGGCTCCATTATTCTCAACTTCGGCATTTGGCACCTAATACGAAGATTACATGAGATTAGAGCAATCCAATCATGGAAACCAAAGGCGATCATAAAATCCAGCATGTAAGTTAACTAACACTCTCTAAGTTCTTTACTATACATCCAAGACATGAGAAAATAGTGTGGAAATCATAAAACACGTTTTTTTAAACAAGCCCGTCTGAAGAGATTTTACACTTCCCTGTATAATACTAAGAACTGGGAGCAATTGGTAAGGAATATTAGGTTGAGTCATATACCATTCTCTTCTTATGGATGTCCTTTACAACACATCAAAATTTCATAACAATTGGATAATAAATCAAAAAGATGTGGCCAAAACATTGAACTACATGCCAGCTGAGAAATTTCTGAAAGTTTCCTAAAAGTTTACTGTTTCACTGATTTAGACTCCTAAACGTTCTCAAAACTTAAAAATCTTCTTTGTTAAAGCTTGGAAATCTCCTGGGCATGAGAAGACAGGGGTAGATCACGAAAATACAACATCGGATGAAGATTTTATGGCGTTTTTGCTAAAAAACTGAATTTTCTTGTGACGTATTTGGGTAAAACTTTTCACTTATTCATGAGAATTCTCATTCATTCATCAAAAAATCAGTAATATTATACTTCTATGAAGAGAATACCAAATGGATACTTACTTGAGGGGTCTCCAAGTTGTTCAAGAGATTAATATGGTTGGCATCAATATTGGGAGCATCATTTCCTTCATTCGGTCCTAGTTCTTGAGGATTGTCTTTCTCACCACCGTTCGAAGACAAATGAACAGCATAACCATGTCGGTTTTCCACGACAATCTCTTCATGGATGTATCAACAACAATCATTGTTATTTCATTCAAGAAGTATCATGATTGATTACGCGAAGGAGTACTTACATCAACTTCATCTTCATTGCTGGACTCATGAGTTGTTGGTTGAGAAAGACGGAGACCGTCAATTCTTGATGGAGCAAAATTATGGAATAGCAACAAACATTGGTTTCATGATCCTAATTATGCGGACACAGAAAATTCACGGTGGAAGGAATATTAACGATTCACCAAAGAAGCGACTGGGGACTGCACATTATTCGGTATCATCCTATAATTCCTCCTACTTCTGCCTTCTCCACCCTCAGGACTATCTTGCACTTCTGAGAAGTCTACATGAATTCGGGATCTCACAGCACGGCCATCCTATAGTAAAGTTAATAAAATAATTAAGATGCCATTATCATGCCTTTGCCAGAATCATAAGGAGAATATTTACATGTGAACATTCTTGAGGCGTTTTTCTTTTATCACCACTAGAAAGATGTTTCAATCTTGGTAGATCAGAGATCATGTCAGCAGAAGGAAACTCCCGTACCAGAGACTTAACATCCATCACAAACTTATGCAAGCGCTCAAGTTGTTGATGCCAGAAGTCTATATATCCTGGAGTCACGTAGGTAGCTCGGTCGAAACAAGGAAACAAGTAATTATTTCCTTCCACACGTGTGCAATCTAAGTGATCCTTTAAATACTCAACCGATGGCTTATTCATTCGATGACCTGGAGCACACTGATCAAGACCTATTTGTTGAGCTGCTCTGTCGATGTTATATTCTTCCACCTGGAACTTTCCTTGCATTACTGACACTAAATAACCAGGGGTGCAACTCAGTATGAAATATTTCTCTCCATCACTCAGGCCGATGCCAGACTTCAATATGACATTTTCTTCAACATCATTGAAAGTGATTAATTGTGAGAATAGAGGAGGAACCGACACCCAGGGGCGAAAATTAAAATCAGACTCGGTGTCTAAAATACTAGTGAGGCGTGTCTTGTGTCGTGGCTGCTTTGTAGACCAGCGTATAATCCTGACATTATCTTTCTCGAGGAAAGCATGACGAGTATCAACATTGGGTCCTTGCAAGATGATAGACGCATTTATGTGTCTATTTTCATCTCTTTTGTGTATATTGTTAGTACCTATTTTTGTACTTATTTCGGTATTTTATCCCTTTGTAGGTGTTTTTTTGAGGGATAGGCTTTTGCGGCGAAATTGGCTCGAAAAGTTGTTAAAGGCACCTGGGAGGACATCTGCTATTCGGACTCTCACTTTGGATAAGGGGTACTCACTTGCTATTTACACCCCAGGACACCCCAAGTGTTAAAGGCACCCAGCAGCAGGATAAGGGGCATCATCTTCACCGTTTGGATGCTGTTTTGGCGGGAAAATTCTTCACTACCTGCGTAATTCTCTGGATCGATATCTGGATGAGATTTTTGAGGATTTTGTCTTGGATATTAGCTGGCATCAATCTTGTACGACAAAACAGGG